>LR812537.1:43235788-43630788 GCA_903798195.1 Danio kyathit | reverse complement strand
TAATGGTGAACTATTGAAATGTTTTATCAGCCATAAAGTCGCAGTTTCTGTTTTATTGGTTTAACGAAGCCCCAAATGATTGTGAGAAGCCCCTGGAACCTGCTTAACCGCCCCTTTGGGCTGCTTGTAGGCCTGGTTGGGAATCCCTGCTGTACGACACCGAGCCTCTGGGTGTAATAACATGCTTTAGAAGCCACTTCTCTAAGAAATACAAATACTGTGGGAGTACAGATGGCGTTTTGATCGTTTATTATTTATTCAGTTCTTGTCATTAGCGTCTCTGCGCTCGTGTTCAGCAGTAGCTTGAGGGAGCCGACTTTTATCCCAACTTTTGCAACAATAGCATCTACTAGGCTTAAAGTTTTGTCGAACCATGCCTGGGATGTATAATTAAAGGTAGAAAGCGGCACAGATCTCTCAGGGTTTTTCCACGCCGCCTCCTACGCAGCGGAGGGAATCAAGCTGGAGATTCTTCCGGTGTGACTTTTATGCACTGTAATATTAACTGGCATTTCCCAAATCAGAGGCCGTTTCAGATGTTCCTCATTAAAGTGTTTTTGGTCGTGAGTCTGCACTTGCAGAGTGTCACCTTTGGTTGATCTGAAAGCAGGACAGCAGCCAAAATAAGTGGAAGTGTGTAATTGCATAACAAAATGCTCATTATTAGTTTGCACGAGCTGCTTATTCAGACACTGAGAGATCATATGGAAGCTCTCATTTGGCACTCTGAAATTCATTTTTGGGCCAGTTTTTTTTTTTATTTGCAAGTTAACCCGTTCACATGTTTTAAATACTCCAGCTGACCCTCCTGCAAGAGTTTTTTTTTTTTTTTTTTTTTGTGACCATTACTTAGAATCCATTGCGTTCTAAAGTTCTCAAGGTGATGCGTCAAGTTTATCATGTGACCCACCAGCCCTAATGATCTATGTATGTATCATATTTTGTTTATTTTTATTTTCTGTAAATATTGACAAATGTTTTAATTATATTGTGAAATTTCTAATACTCCGATTCTCAAATTTGTGATAGAACCAACGCAATCTCACAACAATTCGTAACTTTTTGATTTAGTGGCTAATTCGTATGATCTAATTTGTACAATTTAGTATGATTTTCTCATCACCCAATAACGGTTGGGTTTAGGGGCGGGGTTGGGTGCCACGCCTTCTTTTTAAAATTGTACATTTTTATTCGACTGAACTCTGACTGAATTACTGGACTGAATTAGCCACTAAACTGACAAAACGTAAAATACTTACATTTTCTCATGAGATCAGGCTGGACAGAACATATATTTGTCTTTTAAAAAGCTTAATAATGATCGTATTATTTGTTATATAATGGGTAATGAGCACCGACGTGTTTAGTTTGCGGTGCAGGAGAGGGTGAAGTCTTGAGATACAGCTAAGGATACTCAAGTAAATATAGCATCATGTTTGTGACACTGTACAACAAACAATATTTTTACATTACTGTTGGGGTTTAGGGTTAAGGGTAGACGCTAAAAAATACAATTAATGTGTAATTTAATAAATAATAACTTCTGAACCCTTCTAGCAACAAACACAGGAGAGATCCGAGCTGCTGGATTTATGTCATGTTTATTTATAATTTTCAAAATACATAAAGAATAATAGAGAAAATAATAAATAAATAATTTCAGTAACATAAACAGTGTGTATATCTTACGTGAATAAAGCACATCGTCTGGTTATATTTAAAATGAATTATTACTGTTGTATCCGTAGACATCTGTGTGTATTTTACAAACACAAAATGGTATGTTTTGCTTGTATATGTTTGCTTGTGTTATGTGTATTTGAATGTCTGAATCTAAAGTAAATGTTATTTTTTGAAAGCACAGATAAATTGTGATTTATAACAAGCTCTGTGCACCTCTTTCTGTGCCTCAGCGGGCTCCGTCAGATTTGAATTTTAACAGTTGATGATTTGCGCTCCGAACGTTCTAATCAGACTTGTGTGATCGTACTCTTCAGGGACCAGCCAAGACTGATCACACTGGTGTGATCGTACGCATGAAAGGGTTGAAGGGATAGTTCACCCAAAAATGAAAAATCTTTCAAGATTATTTTAAAAACACCAGTAGCCATTGACTGTAATGCACTCATAAATGACATTTGCGCTGAAATAACACAATTCTTGAGTTTTTTGGGGGACTACTTGATTGTTTTATGTTCAATCCACTGTAAATTTGTAACAAAAAAAATTATTACAATTCACAAATCGATTGTGTGGAACCCAGCATTTTTTTTTTTTTTTTTTTTACAGTTTATCAACAGAAAAAAGTGTTGAAAAGTGAAAAAAAACTTGAGGGTGAGTAAATGCTGTGTAAATGATCATTTTTGGGTGAAAAATCTCTTTGAGTAGTTTCTCTGCTTTTGGAATCATATGGTTTAATAATAAAAATGAGGAATATTCTCCAATAAACTTAACAAATGTAAACCTTTCTGGTTCTCCTCAACCTTTTTTTAGTAGGATGCAAGTTTTCCAACACAATTACTCACAGCAGTTTTTAACTTTTTAATTTAATGGCTGTTTCGTGTCATTTGTATGATCTCATTTTTACAGTTTAGAACGATTTGCTCATCCACCAATCAGGAGCAGGGTCAGGGGTGGGGTTTAGAGGCATGTCAAAATCACACATTTTTATATAAATAAATCATATAGAAATTTGTACAAATTAGCCACTTTACTGACAATCATACCTGCCAACACTCCCGTTTTTCCCGGGAGTCTCCCGTATTTCAGACCCGTCTCCCGTATTGTTCTGTCTCCCGGTAAACTCCCGGAATTCCCCCGCCCCCCCGCTCCTCAACATTTTGGTACAGTCCGGGCTGAAACTTACTTGGCGCTTGTGCTCTTCCGGTCGCGCGCCCCATCTCCCCAAACCTCTCACTCCTCCCGCTCCCCGCTCTTCAGTTTGCGCCAGTGTTGCCAACTTAGTTGCCGACTTTTTTGTGTGTTACTGGCGATTTTTATAGACTGTCGTTTGTCCATTACAGTGCCGTCCCTACTCTTCTCAATGAGCCTCCCCTGCAGCCTGAGAGCAGAGCACCTCTCTGCGTGCCGACGGCAAATGATTTAGAACAGGTGGCAGTTTTAAGGTATTTCCCTTGTACAGTCAACCCGATCTGCTTCTCCTTTATTTTAACAATTTAATTTGACCGTTTATTCTTGTTGCACAATCAGAGATGTTTTAAGTGTGAGTTTCAGAACTTGTCTGAGTATATTACGTCTGAGAGATTACTGTAAATTCCCTACTCATCTATAATGATATACTGTATTCAAACAGCAATACATTTAGTTAAATTGACAAGCTTACATAAAGCATAGTAAGAATAAAAAATACCCCATTTATTTACCATAGGCTGTTAAACAAACAGAAATGGTAGTACGCGTTGACGTCAGTAATATGCAAATTAGCGTATGACGTAATTACCCCCCGGGGTGGGGTGGGGGGGGGAGGTCTCCCGGAATTTATGAACCAAATGTTGGCAGGTATGCTGACAATATGTAAAATAATTAAGTTTCCTCATTAGATGAGGCAGGACTTTCATATATAGGCCTGCACTTCTGCACACCAGACACACACTTTTACGCCAAATTAATAAACACACTGTGGCTCTGTCTACTGCCACAGTAGCCACTCGCTAAACTCTTGCTATTGGTCAAGCTGGAATAACAGATTTTAGTGGACTGCCTTTGAAGATTTGATTCTGATTTTTTGCAGGCTCCTATATAGTTCATTGGATATAGGTTTAAAGGAACTCTCCACTGACGGTCTGGTGGGATCACTTTTAGCTTAGCTTAGCACAAATCATTGAATCGGATTAGACCATTAGCATCTTACACAAAAAATAAAAAGTTTTGATTATTTTCCTATTTAAAGCTTGACTCATTTGTAGTTACTAGGGATGCAACAATACAGTTAGCTTACGGTTCAATACATACCTCGGTTTTTTTACACGGTTTTCGGTTCGGTTCGGTTCTGATGGCTTAACACAGGGGTGTCCAAACTCGGTCCTGGAGGGCCGGTGTCCTGGAGAGTTTAGCTCCAACCCTAATCAGACACACCTGAACCAGCTAATCAAGCTCTACTAAATATACTAGAAACTTCCTGGCAGGTGTGTTGAAGCCAGTTGGAGCTAAACTCAGCAGGACATCGGCCCTCCAGGACCGAGTTTGGACATCCCTGGCTTAACACATAAGTGTTTTTTTTTTTTTATTCTATGCTTAGGCAATAGGAACAGTAAGAAAGAGAAAAAAAAATAAAAATGATTTATTGCAATACTCCTTTATTTTACTTCAAAGCCAAGAAAGGTACACTAGTTCCTAGTGTATTGTATAATGAAAAAATGAACACTGAAATCTCACAGCTGCTGGTAGCCTATGTACAAACTGGGCAACACATAAATTCCTACATTTTAAAAATAAACATGCATGTGAAGTTAATGAACATAAATTGACCATTTCAAATAAACACATTTGTACTTCAGTAAATATAAATAAACCATCTTAATTAAACCTAACACTGCCTTTGTTATTTTTATATGTCTTTCGGAATCAGTTGGATATGTTTGGTGGAAGGATTCAGTGAGGGATTGTTGTATTATGGAGGTCTTTATTACCTTCTCTGCTATTCTGCCTTCAGACAGTGATATTGCTGGGCAATGGCGCCGCAGATGTGCAGTCATGTTGGAAGTGTTTCCGTTCGATTAGTCTATACGTGTAACCGAAATGTCCCAACACCGCGGATTTGAAAGACACCGGCGCTTCCTCTTATTGCTCCTTCACTTCACTGCCGCTCGCCATGTTAAAGTGTGGAATGATGGTGGAGCGCCCCCTAACTTTAGAGCATAGTGATTGAATATTTACTCGCGGGGAGGAGTTTCCTCATCTCAGCTCGTAGACTTACAGGCGCACACAAACAGTCTATTCGGAGAGAAATAAAATGCACATAAATTATTTAAACGCAATTTAAAAAAAAAAAAAACGCAATTCACAAGCGCGTATTGAACCGTGGATGTCGTACCGAACGATTCAATATTGTATTGAGAATTGTGGCATCTCTAGCAGTTACATTGTGTTCTAAGAAACTAATTTTGTCTGGTTTGGTCATATGGATTACAAAAACCTTGAACTGTAAAAAATGCAGCTGCTTTAATTTTGTTAATCAACTTTTTGAGTAATTTCATTATTAACAATAAATTAAACTTTGTATAACAAAAAAAAATGTTGAAACCTGATTAACTTATCAAAATAAGGTAAAGTAACATTTAAAAAAAAATCATTTCATTTAACAATATCTTTGACAGTGTGGTACAAAATCTTTCCTTTCTTTCTTTCTTTCTTTCTTTCTTTCTTTCTTTCTTTCTTTCTTTCTTTCTTTCTTTCTTTCCTTCCTTCTTTCTTTCTTTCTTTCTTCGTTTAGAAATAAATAAGGAATTGAAAATACAATCATTTGTGTTGAGCAGAATAAAGAAAGTCATGTCGGTTATCTGCAATGTGTTTTGTAAGCAGTTTGAGGAATGGCGGGTTGATGGCGACGGGTGCTTGGTTAGGTTAAACTCTGCTTCTGATTGATTAAATCAACTGCCACAGCAGGTCATTAGTCAACACTGGTCTCCTCTGCTCATGCAGTTATTAATCATAACCCACTGCAACACCCTCATCCCACATCAATCTGAAGGAGAAATCAGCATTGAATGCTTTCTGTGCTGTGCAATCCTGGCATACAATTGTCCTTACTGGGTGCATTCACATACATGTTCTTTAACAAGAATGTGTTTAATAATCTGACAATGCACATGGTTATGTTAAAGTTTTAATTTGTAGGTGTAAGGTACAGTAAGTGTAAACCAATCTTTTTAGATAATGTAAACACATTAACAGGATAGTTCAAAGCAATCTAATTGTAATAAATTTGATATATGGTCATATTATAATGAAATCATAATATATTTCAAGATACATACAGTATATGTGCATGTTTGCATTTCCAATGGTTGCAAAATATATATATGTAAACCATCATTGTTGCAATATTAAATATATGCTGCATATCTGACACATTTTATATACAGTATGTGAAATGTGAAAGGAACTTCTGATATATATGTATTGTGCATATATTGCTACAGTATATATCAGATTTTTATAAGAAAACATCCTCACTGACTAATCATACTTCACTTTCAGAAGCCTGCATGACTAATGTTTCATATGGTTTCAGACAGAGACCGTCTGAAGCACCTCAGAGAGGTAAATGCGGTAGACGGCGGATTGGTGTGACAATTATGCAATTAAATCATTATGGATATGATTAGATAATGAGCTGATAGATCCCTTTATATGAACAGACACCGACTGTAATTAATGCACGGTGTCAGGGGGTTCATGTTTGTTTTTTTGAATTAAAAGTCCAGATTCATGTGAAGGTGTAAGTCCTACTTTGCCTATCATATAGGTGGATGTCATTTTTAATAAAGGGAAGGATTTAAATTATCCGTGAAAGGGCATGTTTAGAAAAATCTTGACCACCTCTATATATATGAATATGTGATGTGGAAATCTCAGATGCGAGATATAACCACATTATTCTGAGACATAGACAAATTATGATTTTATACTTCTCAGTCTCAGGAAATCATGACTTTTTTTAGATTCTTGTTTGCCCACAAAATAGGATTTGTTTTTATTTTTTCTCTATCTATCTATCTATCTATCTATCTATCTATCTATCTATCTATCTATCTATCTATCTATCTATCTATCTATCTATCTATCTATCTATCTATCTATCCATCTATCCATCTATCTATCTATCTATCTATCTACCTATCGATCAATCTATCTACCTATTGATCAATCCCTTGATCCATCCATTCATTTATTGATCTATTCGTCCATCCATCCATCCATCCACAGTATCTATCCATCCATCCATCCATCCATTTATCTATCTATCCATTGATCACTCCCTTGAACCATCCATCCAGCCATCCATCCATCTATCCATCCGTTCATCCATCTATAGATCAATCCATCCATCCGTCCATCCATCCATCCATCCATCCATCCATCCATCCATCATCTATCTATCTATCTATCTATCTATCTATCTATCTATCTATCTATCTATCTATCTATCTATCTATCTATCTATCTATCTATCTATCTATCTATCTATCTATCTATCTATCTATCTATCTATCTATCTATCTATTGATCAATCTCTTGATCCATCCATTCATTTATTGATCTATCTGTCCATCCATCCATCCATCCATCCATCCATCCATCCATCCATCCATCCATCCATCCATCCATCCATCCATCCATCCACAGTATCTATCTATCCATCCATCCATCCATCCATCAATCATCTCTCAATCTATCTATCTATCTATCTATCTATCTATCTATCTATCTATCTATCTATCTATCTATCTATCTATCTATCTATCTATCTATCTATCTATCTATCTATCTATCTATCTATCTATCTATCTATCTATCTATCTATCTCTCTGTTTCTGTCCGTCCGTCCATTCGTCTATCTTGGTCAAAAAGTATGTAAAAGGATCAGCATAGTCCTGAAAAGGTACATTTCTTAAAAGCATAAAGAATTCATTAGAATTAGCCATAGAATGTTTGGATCCTTTCATACTCAGATTGGGAATTTTCCAAGAGGGCTTTTCGTTTCCATGCCAGCTCATGTGGCCTCTTAGATACGGCCTTTCAGACGTCTCCTCTTTGCAGTATTTTGAATGTTTTTCATTAAATCTGGGATGAATAGGGCCCATCTGAGCTGGTGCGGGCCGGCTGGACCCAGACGTTCTCCTCTCTAATCAGAAGGGCACGCTCATTCAGACGAGGAATTGATAGACTGGCAGGGCCAGCGATCTGCACCACTTCCCCATCAAATTGAATATAACGTGGCATGCAGCTAAAATGCAGTGTCATGGCAACCAGCACAGGGGCGCACGGGCATCTGCAGCTCAAACGCTTTAACAGCTTCTTGTTTAGATTCATGTTCTTGCTTCTGTTTTTCTGATCTATTATGTAACCGTGCTCTTAATGTAAAGCTGTCAACTATCAACAGAGGTCTTTCATTTGCTGAGCTTCCCTTTCCTCTTTTAGCAGACTGTTTTTTGCCTCTCAAGACTTGGATTTGCATTCAAATTGATTGTTATTTCTTATAGAAATATGAATAAATATCGCAAAAAGAAATGTTAGTTGTAATTATTATATTATTAATAATGAATGCATTGTACAGTTAAAATGACACAGTTAATACTCAATTAATCACTAGTAATATATTGATATTTGCTACAATGCATATCTGTTGGTAGCTATGTGTTATTTAAGGTAAAGGATATCTATAGTATGACTGACCACTTCAGCTAATACATTTGTGTACATACACTACCTGACAAAAGTCTTGTCGGCGAGCCCAGTGGCAGAAGGTAGATTTTTCTGATGAATCATCTGTTGAACTGCATCCCAATAATCACAAATACTGCAGAAGACCTATTGGAACCCGCATGGACCCAAGATTCTCACAGAAATCAGTCAAGTTTGGTGAAGGAAAAATCATGGTTTGGGGTTACATTCAGTATGGGGGTGTGCTAGAGATCTGCAGAGTGAATGGCAAAATCAACAGCCTGAGGTATCAAGACATTTGTGCTGCTCATTACATTACAAACCACAAGAGAGGGCAAATTCTTCAGCAGGATAGCGCTCCTTCTCATACTTCAGCTTCCAGATCAAAGTTACTGAAAGCAAAGAAGGTCAAGGTGCTCCAGGATTGGCCAGTCCAGTCACTAGATATGAACATTATTGCGCATGACTGAGGTAAGATGGTTTAAAGGACCTTTATTTTTAGAGTTGTGCCCTACAAACATTTAACTGAAATTCATTTTCAGTGACACTCTTAAAAATAAGCATTCTTTATTGACAATTGCAGTTCTGTAATGCTGCGTTTTGCGAATTGCGAGAGTGGCGCGCCGCGAATGACGCGAATGGCGCGGTGCGAATGGTGCGATACGCGCGAATTGAGCGTTTGACGCGCTTAACGCGCAAATCGCTCAAGTTCAAATATCTGAACTTCTGCGGACATTCGCGCCGCGTTAACCAATCAGTAGCTTGCTCTTGTGGGAGCATGATTGTGACGTAGCACCTGTTGTTGGTGTCCGGGGGAAACCCTCCAGCCGACACCGACAACAGTTCATCAAACTGGGCTTGGCTCAGTCAGAAGCACCGCTGGAAGCCCCAGTCATCCAGGTTAAGTTTCTGGAGGAGTTTATGAGCCCACAGCGCTGGGTGCACCTCTGAAAGTATCTAGTGGACTCAGACACTGCTCCAAACGTATCGACGCTGTTTTACAGCTTTCATAAAGCACATAAACACAGGTATTTTATCAATAAAATCCATGTTAGCCATTTAGCAACGAAGCTACATTCACTGGGCAGACAGAAGCCCTGCCCATGACGCAAATCCGCTTCTGTTCTGAAGTGAATTTGACGCGCGAATGAAGCGAAGTTTGACGCGCGAATGAAGCGGAGTCTGACGCGCGAATGAAGCGAGTAAACTCAAATGTTCACGCGTCTATTTACTCGCGATTTAGCCGCGCGTTCCGCGTCTGGTGTGAACGCAGCATAAAGGTACTTTCCATCCACAAATGTCCTTTACAGTATGAAAATAGGCTCTTTACAATTAGAGAAAAAAAAAATAGTTGTTTTAGGTAGATGACTATTTTTATTTTTATTTTATTTTGGAATGCTTCTTCTATGGCATTGATGCAAAACCCTCTTCTAGAACTTTTTTGTTCAAGAGTGTAATGACTATTTTCTGGTGGAAGGATGAAATTAAATACTTCAGAAATGTAAAATGACAATAATAATAAAGATAGTATTCATAATCAATGAAAATAAATACAGAAAATCCTTCAGCAATCCCCACAAGTTTGCAAAATGATTAACAGGGCAATATCTTTTAGTGAAATATTTATAAAAAAGGCATATTGAACATAAATAATTCCTTTAAATTAGCCATAATACCAAGTGACAGGTGAATTTCTGTCAAAGCATTCACTTGAGCACAGCCTTGGCCTCCACAACAAAACATATGGGGAAGCTTTTTGCTCCTTTTAAAAGTTACCAACCCTGCAATGCATTTTTTTGGGTCACAACAAGTTTAGAACTAACGCTCTACAAGAAAGTCTCAGAAGCAAAATTGAATTGAACATGTTTATTTAATGAACGTTTATATAACATCCTTGTGCATGACGACATGGTTTCTGTTCCTTCTCAGATTCTGCCGGAGAAACGCTGAAAGAAGTATGATCTACTTTTAGAGGACATTTAAGGCTAAATTACACTTGTGGAACAATGGAACATTCAGATATCAATTAATTGTAATGAATATTCTGGTCATCCTTGAGTACAAATTGGATTTGGAAGAGGTGAGACATCTGACTACTGGCCATTGTTCAGTCCAAGATCCTTTCAGCAGAAAAGTACAACGAGGGCTGCTCTGCTAAAGATAAATTATGAATAGCATATATAAAACAGGCAGTTATTTATGGAGATGAGAGGATGTTAAAGAATTTTTTTTTAATTAAACTCAGCTGATCCAAGCTTTGTGAGCTGAAATCCCTGTGGCTTAGCACCTCTGAACTTCCATTTTGTAATTTTGTAATAACAAAGGTCTTATGAGGCGTAAAGTCCATGTTTAGAATTTATTCATTCTTTTCACGGCTTACCCCAGCCTCATTCTTAAAGGTGCAGTATGTAAGCTTAACACCCAGTGGTTGAACTAGGCATTGCACACCAGGTTCAAAACACACACAAGCGCAGGTTGCCAGATTGACAACACCAACAGGAGCGAGCCTGACAATCGAGCCTAAAGGCTGATTTAAGTCGTGTTCTAAACAAAAGCAACAACACGCTATAGAAGGAATATTTTTTCATATTAAAAGGAGTTTTTGCTACATGAACAACATGATAAACCAACAATGATTACCTCAGGTACACCTCTTGTGCTTTATTCAGTGTTTAATGCTAACAATATGAGTTTGAATGCCATTTTACATGACATTTATTACCATACTACTGAAAGTAGCAGCAGATCCAACAATGATGTTTACCTCAGATCTTGAAAATAAAATAAACCATTTGAAATTGAACTTCAGAACTGTGACACATATAATACCAGTGATTTAGCATGTACATTTGATAATGTTAAAGAGGTTTAATAGTTATTAATTGGATTATAAGCCTTACCATTTCGTTGGAGTGCAGTAAGTGCAATATTTGCCAAGTAGCTTTTAGCTTAGCTTGCTACATTTCCCAGAGGGTAGCTTTTAGTGTAGTTAAGCTACATTTTAAGTAGAGTAGCTAATAGCTTAGCTCACTACATTTTTCAAGTAGCTTGCCCAACACTGCATATTATCGTATTTTTATGTTTAAGAAGAGTCAAAAACGTACATACAGCACCTTTGAACCATTCAGTTAAAAAAATGACTTCTTAAAAACAAAGTTAGCTTGTAAATAAAATAAAACTGCAAAAAGCACAAATAAAACCATTTCGTTGGTGCAGCAAGTGCACTATTCTGTGTTTTTGAATGGCTATATTTCAATATCTGTCTGGTTTTGTTTGCTGCAAACAGCCAAATTGCTTTTTTGTTGTTGTTAGAACACTGGATTACAATGTAACCTGCTCACCTAATGTTTACGTTTGTAATATTTACATTATTAGCTCGTTAATAACCACCTCATGTGGAACTCTGAATCTGTGTCTCATTTCGGAGTCTGCTACTGTCCACCGGAAGTCGCATTTCCGTCACAGACGCTTGCTTTAAGAGCCTTCCTCACTGAAGTAATGAAATACACAGTTTTCCACCAAGGCAACCCGGGGTGCTGAAATATAATTGGCTAAACTGGCATTGGGTGGGTTAAATGACCAAAACAATGACAAATTTTCCAGCAGGTAACGCACATTTTCAAAGCAGAATATCTGACTTTAGCATTGTTTTTCAGATAAACAAGAATGTTCACTTAGTGTGTTTCTTAAATATCTGCAAACATATTATCAGTGTTGAGGAGTAGCGTCGCTACAAGTAGTGACACTACTAGCTTAACAACATTTCTCAGTAGCGTGGCGGTAGCATTGCTACTTTCTAAATCAAATAGCTTTTCAATAGCGAGGCTATTTTTTAGTCAAGTAGCGCAGTATCGTCCACACTACTTTCTACATTTACCAATCGCTGATTAATAATTGACAGCACCGACATTCACAAAGCTGTGACGCTAGTGTCTAGCCGATGAGAGTAAATCCATATGATGGTGAGAATGATGATTTCTTCTTCTTCCTGTTTTATGGTGGTCGACAACAAGCTTTTTGGTGCGTTACTGCCACCCCTCACTTCTCGTTTGTGACGTCACCAACCAATTAGGCTAACATGAGAAATTTGCTTGATGGAAAGATGACTGAGAGAGGAGTTATTTCTGAAGCAGAATTCCTCGTGACCATACCTCGAGAAGTACATGTTAAAATGCGACAACCTAAAATTTTGATGCTGTGCTTAAAAAAATACTTAAGTCATTTATAGTAGGTACTATACTGTTTTTGAACTAGTGAACTACAATAGTAAAGTACTCAAATTAATTTGTTGTGGTGCTTTTTTATAAAAAAAAAAAAAATATATATATATATATAAATACATATATATATATATATATATATATATATATATATATATATATATATATATATATATATATAAATACATAAATACATACATATATATATATATATATATATATATATATATATATATATATATATATATATATATATATATATATATATATATATATATATATATATATATATATATATATATTCGTATATATACGAATATATATACAATATAATGCTTATTCCTAAATATTTCCCTTTACTATATATTACTATAGTGTTTTAAATGTGTAACACCTGGTTTTCTTGGATTTTTATTTTCCGTTTTTGCTGTCATATACTATCTGTATCTGTCATATACGGTTATAGTATGTTATATACTATACTACATCCGTTTAGTACAGCATATTATTTGCAGTAAATAATTTAAGTTGCTTCAATTTAAAAATCAAAATTGCAAAAATAGCTTAGATGTAGCTAAGCTCTATTTGCCAAGTAGCTTTTAGCTTAGCTTGCTACATTTCCCAGAGGGTAGCTTTTAGTGTAGTTAAGCTACATTTTAAGTAGAGTAGCTAATAGTTTAGCTCACTACATTTTTCAAGTAGCTTGCCCAACACTACATATTATCGTATTTTTATGTTTAAGAAGAGTCAAAAACAAACATACAGCACCTTTAAACTATTCAGTTAAAAAATGACTTCTTAAAAACATAGTTAGCTTGTAAATAAAATAAAACTGCAAAAAGCACAAATAAAACATACAGTAAGCAGTGCTTTGCATACAGCATGACTGAAAAGCTCTCTGATCTTTCACAATTTTTTTCTCTGCCTTTTGTTTATTAGAAACATAGCTTGAAGCAAGATTTCCGCCCCTCATCATTAAATACGTTTTCAGAAGTACAGAAAAAGGAAAACAAAAGTTATTGTGAAAGTAATATCGCTGTTCTGTTTGATAACTAGGTTTTCCAGTTGCTATATTGCCTTCTTTATTTTGAGGGACAGAAGGATAACAGACTTAGTGTGGCCTGTATGGCAGATTCTGACAGAAAGTGGAAAACAGCCTCGTATACAGTACAGCTCTGGTGCTGTCAGCTCCTGGAGGTCTTACTTGATTTTGATATTTTCTGTAAGGTAAAAAATGTGTTTAGCCCAGTTTTAGTGAAAATGTGCTTGCGCCAGTTTTAATTTTATTATTCGAGCAGATTTTGTGTTTACTAAATTGCCTTTTAGTCATATTTTAGTAATCATTAGATTTCCAAACGTACATGCTCCTGAATAAATCCTGATATAATTAATATTAAGGACTGAAAATGCAATACAAGCACAGTTCTGTGGTGTATTTATCTTAAAAATAAATAAAACCTCTTCTATTAAAAAACAAGAACATGAAAAAAATAAATACATAAAACATCTCATATACACCGAGGATGAATTGAGGGTGAGTAAATTATAGGGTGCTTTTAATTTAAGTAGTTAAGTTAAGTTAGTTTTAACACAGTAGTTAAGTAAAAATGCCAGAGGAGAAACGGCCATGTCCAGCTAAACCTGGTTTCCACCCCCCTTCACTTTTGGCAATTGGTGAAGTTTTGTTCCTCACCAAGGCTTGCTTGGTTTGGGACTTGTGGAGCTGCGCTTCAATGAATTTGCTCTTTAGTGTTTGGACATTCAGCAGTGAAAATTTCTTTAACTCTAAAAATTGGACTGACACAGTTTCACTTTACTAGAACTTCTATGTTAAGCTGCTTTGACACAATCTCCATTGTAAAAGCGCTATATAAATAGATGAATTGAATTGAATTGAATTGAATTGAATTGAATTGGTAAAAAAATGCTAGCTACTGTCCACAACTGCTTCTCAACTTTTAAACTAGAACTCTAAGAAAATAAAGACCAGTTCCTTTGGTTAAATGTGGTTGCTGACACCACTCTTTTTACTGATACAATAAAGCAACTGAAGCAGTACTTTTTAAAAGGTACACCTTTATACCTAAATTGTCCAAATTGGTGCCTTTAAAGTACCATGAGATACACTTTGGTACTTTTGAGTACTAATAATAATTTACAAAGAGTACCTTTAAGTTAGCAATGTGGAGCTATTATGTACAAAAGTGCACCAATTAAAAAGGTAGCATCCCAGTTACAGTTTTTATACTTATATTTCTGAGAGTAACCTATGGACAAAAGGTCAACCAGGCAGTTACAATGGGCCCTATATGCTTATTTCACACTTCCGGTAGAAACCGGGAAGCAAAGGATCAGCACAGTAAACATTGCAACAACATGCTGTGTACTACAAACCTCCAGCTATTGCTGCGATTTCAAAATGCAGAAATGGTGTAAACATCACTTCAATATCACTCAGTTCAGTTTAATTGAAACAATTAAAAGCATATTGGGCATCAAACAACATCACAATCTCTTTAAGAGTAATACGCTTAAGTGTCCCCCTAGGCTTCAGTTCATGGCAGCAGGTAAACACAGTGAGGGCGCTTCCCTGCTTCAGCCTATGTAACCCGGTGAGTAATAAAACCATGCAGTCATCTGTAGCACATCCTCGTGTTGTCTGTAATAGTGTTTTCCTGGTACTAAAGTTTTAAAAACGTCAATTTCCCGCTAACATTTAGTGTTTTTTTTTGTTTAGTGCCATTTCCCTTAACTTAGCTGAAAATGAGGTCCAATATCCCTTTTTTATTTTCACTATTCATTCAGAACGGACCATCGGGTCACTCGGAAGGCAGTGTAATTATAAATTTGTGTCACTTTCTCTGTGCTGATAAGATATACAGCCAGGTACACAACATTCCTGTGTGACTCACGCCATACTTCCGGGTTTCTTCCCACCGCAGCCTAGATTTCGCTGTTTAAAATGGCGGTCGCGTGAAATCAGTCTATTATACACCCGGTGCAATAAGGCACAAGACACGTTTGGTGCATTCTGTTGCTATTTTCAGACCAGCGCAAGTGTAATTTTCACGTTTTGCGCCACGTTTAAATAGTAAATCCATTTGTGCCACTTTATGGACTCATGGGCGTGCTGGTCTATAAAGGAGGTTTGTTAAGGCGCATTGTTGGCACATCGCTATTTTTAGGAATTGAAATAGACTGAGCCATTGACCAACTCATGTCCAGAGTGCATTAGTTACAGTATGTGCCTGTTTAATACACACAGGATGTACAGCAATACACAAATATCTTTACATATGAAAACAATTAAAGGATTAAAATGTTACAAAAATTATTATTTACTACATAAATATAAAAACCACTGCCTCCATGCCTTCTTCATCTCAGGGTTTTTTTTTCAGTTTATTCATTACAATCTGGATTTGTATAATGTTATTATTGTTATCAGCATTATTTATTATTTGTATATCTAGGTTTGCTTTAATTAAAACAAGTTTAGATTTGTCTACCTGTTGGGTTTGGGAGACGTATGCATCACCATATGGGGCATAAGAATAGGATGTGTGTTTGGATATAACTTTTTTGACCACACTTCAATATTATTGTTCATTTATTTGTTTGCTGGAAATTAGAGCTGAATTTAGAAATAGTTTTGAAACAAATCTTTGCGCTTAACAAACAAAATTAAATATATAGGCTAATGGATGTCTTGAGTGGAGTGTATGCAACACCGTTTCCTTATCCACAAAAGTAAAGGGGTAAAGTAAAGAGCAAAAGTAAAGAGAAAGTAAAGTTCTTTATCCTCGCGCTGCAGATGCTCTGTTTTTCCACGTACAAAGTCTGCCATGTAAATAGCAAATGCGCCCTGGCACTACACAACTGACTCTTAAAGGGAATGGGAGTTAAGACTCTGATTTGTTTAATGCATGTCATGTTCAAAAAACACCCATAACACTTTAAGAGAATAAGCACAAACCTGTTAGACCATGTGCCAGGGTGCAGACTGTATTTTTCCATCCTTGAAATAGCAAAAGTGGATCCGGACAAGCCCTTGCTCTTGTGCCATGCGCTTTAGACTTTGTGCTTAGATCATTAAAATATAGCCCAATGCCTGTAAAAGAGTTAAAACGGTTATCACTAACCCTTTACTCCCATTGATTCTGCTTATCATGAGAGGTGAGAGTGGTTTTTAAAGAACTTTTGCAGAAGAATTCAGTATTGGGCTTCAAAGCTTGGTGAGTGTTTTAAACCTGTTTCATTCAGACAGCTGACTGACAGTCTCCAAATGCGTAAATCAATGAAACCCAGTATAAAACAACAACAACAACAGCAACGACTTCATACAACGAAAGTCTGTTTTGAGTGGGTTGCCACATTCTATATTTCTGAAGTAACTTGGCAACTGGTTTTATTCTCAGGGAATTGACGTAATCAGTCAACTTTATGAAAAGTATTTTTCTCTCTTGCTCTCAGTGTTTATCCAGCCACAAGCATTGTGAGCTCTGACACATGTCACAATTACTGCTGGCCGAAGTTCGAGACAGTCAACATTCAACATTCCCACAAAAACACAACACACACACACACACACACACGCTATAGTGGCAGTCTCTCAGTGCTCAGCAAAGCACTTTGACACACCGCAATTTGAAGCAGCGGGTGCCGGGAAACTGTGCAGTAATGACCACATTACAGCAGGGATACACTGGAGAGAGGAAGTTTTATCTCCTCCTGAAGAGGGCTGGATGGGAGACCAGGGTCAGGGAGAAGAGCAGCACTAAGCAGACTAACACAGAGGCTCGTCCATCCACAATGGACATATGAATGATTCTGTGTTGAAGTGTGATAAGATCTCGCCCTGCTCCGACCACTGACAGCTCTGGCTTTATCTTGACACATGCTGCGAGCTGAATCTCAAAAGCATAATCCCCCTCTGCTTCTCTTCTCTTTTACTCTTCTCATTTTCTTGGGCTGAGATGAGTAGATGCTGAGCCTCTGTTACATTTGTTAGTTCTCCCTATTTTTTCTTGCTCGCATATGCCCTATAACCTATGGGGATCAGTTTGGCATGTTGATTTGGGGGGGTCGGCTTTGGTTTCTTTCAGGTTTCCTTCCCTCACAAGTGGTCATCCGATACGCATTAGCATTTCCACCAGGTATTAATGTGTTCAAATACATCTCTTGGGACCACTTGTGGCAGGATTTCGTTGCGCTCTGCATCACCTTTGTTGAAGCACTCAGTTCAACACATGAATAGTATTAAATGAATGAACCCGTGCTATGTGGCTTACAAGCAAATGGGAAAAGATGTGGATGGGAATAGTAATTTTCCCAAATGACTTTTGTGGCTGATCAAATGCAGTGATGAAACCCATTTTCCACTTTCAACTTTGATTGATTGATTGATTGATTGATTGGTTAATTTTTAATTGTTTGATGATAGATTATTTTTTTTATTGGTTGATTAACGGATTTATTGGTTGGATTGTCAATTGGTTAAAACATTTTTTTTACTTGTGGATAGATTGCTTGTTTGCTTGCTTGCTTTGATTGATTGATTAATTGATTGATTGATTGATTGATTGATTATTTGATTGACAGGTTCACAATCACCAGCAATCTAATACTTGCAGATCACTGGAGAACTACAGATCTGTCACTGAACCGGACTACAAAGAACATCATGCACCTCTTGCACACCAGTTCCTTATTCCATCTGATTGCACACACACACACATGGACGGATGATTTCATGGACCATACAGTTAAAGTCAGAATTATTAGCCCCCCTGAATTGTTAGCCCCCTGTTTATTTTTTTCCAATTTCTGTTTAACGGAGAGCAGATTTTTTCAACACATTTCTAAACATAATAGTTTTAATAACTCATTTCTAATACCTGATTTATTTTATCTTTGCCATGATGACAGTAAATTATATTTTCCTAGATATTTTTCAAGACACTTCTATACAGCTTAAAGTGACATTTAAAGGCTTAACTAGGTTAATTAGGTTAACTAGGCAGGTTAGGGTAATTAGGCAAGTTATTGTATAACGATGGTTTGTTCTGTAGACTATCAAAAATATATAGCTTAAAGGAGCTAATAATTTTGACCTTAAAATGGTGTTTAAAGAATTCAAAACTGCTTTCATTCTAGCCGAAATAAAACAAATAAGACTTTCTCCAGAAGAAAAAATATTATCAGACATACTGTGAAAATATCCTTGCTCTGTTAAACATCATTTAGGAAATATTTAAAACAGAAAAAAAAATTCAAAGGGGGCTAATAATTCTGACTTCAACTGTACTGTATATACACCCCAGTTTCACACACTCTTGGCTGAGTCTTGTTACTGTTTATGTGCATTTCAAAGCATTTACTTGTGTTAGCATGTCTGTGTTTGGATCCCTGGACTACACCGTTTTCGACAGTTCTCTGCCTGCCCTGACCATTGCTTGTTATCTGGATTATGTTTTGGATTTCCTCTGTTGATCTTGGTGCTTCTGTTTACCCTTGCCTGTATGACCATCCCATTTTATAATAAAGCTGCATTTGGACAATCATAACAGGTTGGTTGGTTGGATGGTTGATTTGGTTGGTTAATCGGTTAGTTGATTTTTAATTGTTTGATGATTATTATTTTATTGGTTAATTAATTGATTCGTTTATTTATTGGTTGGTTTGTTAATTGGTTAAAACAGTTTTGTATTAGTTGGTTGGCTGGTTGATTGATTGATTTATTGATTGATTGATTTTTAATTGTTTGATGATAGATTATTTTCTTGGTTGATTACTTAATCCATTAATTTATTGATTGCTTTGTCAATTAGTAAAAACTTTTTTTTTCACTTGTGGACTGGTTGATTGCTTGCTTGATTGGTTGGTTGGTTGGTTGGTTGGTCGGTTGATTGATTTGGCTGGCTAATCGGTTGGTTGATTTTTAATTGTTTGATGATAGATTATTTATTTTATTGGTTGATTAATAAATTTGTTAATTTATTAGTTGGTTTGTTAATTAGTTAAAACTATTTATCTTGTGGATTGATTGATTGATTGATTGATTGATTGATTGATTGATCCAAAATAACAAACAATAATATAAAATGAACAAAATGTAACTACATTTAAATGTCAATATGTAATACCATGTATCTCTAACATACATTTTTGACCATGATGTTTTTTAGCTTTACATTAAAGGCAATATTTTGCTTTTTTTTTTCATTAAAATATCAAAAATGAACAGGTCTTATATATTTTGCTGACTGATATACCTAAAGTATCCCAAATATTTTGAAGAGTATTCAAAATCCAGAGAAATATGCAAGTTTAACTCGTGACACAGACCGTGTCCTGTACTGTCATGCTAATGATGCTAATAACATAATGGCTGTCTCTCATCAGTTTGCTATGGCTCTTTCATTTCACTTTGACAACTTTGAACCTCATTCTGCTTCAAACTACCATGATAATACATTTTGAATACTTTAGTTCATCTACATGCCCTCAAGAAGCGAATATTACATAGTTTGTATTTAAGGCTCTTTTATTTTTAATGTTTTAGTTTTTCATACTACTCACTGTAGTTTCGGTGTGATTATTGAGCTTTTCTGTGTATTTTCTGCTTGTTGCACTGCATTCCTTAACTCTGCTTTCTTAGAAGCCAGCCTTTTCTCGGTTCCATCTCATTGCTGCTCCTCTGAGACATTGTTTAATTCGCATTGGTTTCAGCTCAGGTTTCAGACTATGCCGGGCAAAATTCATCCTATTGATTGTTTATACTCGAAACCATTTGGCTGTAGCAGAAATATAGGATTTTGAATGAGATGATTTTAAAGCCTCTTTGGCAATAAGTATAGTTATATGTTGTTTGGCAAAGTGAGTAAATCTCAGTTTGAACCCCACCCTGGGTCATCTTAAAATCTGACATCCTCTGACCTTTGAATCTTCTCATTTTGTTTACTGTAATGTTAACTGTTTGACTTATAAATCCACTATATGTGTTGTTTTATTGCTCCCCTTCAACATAAATCCACGAAAAGTCCAATAAAGTCACTAAAAGACGAAGAGGGAAAGGAAGAGACTCTTTTATTACTCTTTTGTGAGCAATTATCATTCTAGCTCCAGTATTCGTCTCATTCAAGACAGAGTAGTAATTTTAAATAATTTAAAACCAAGAAATTAAAAAGGCATTCAATTTGTGTAACAAGTTGGATGTATCCTGTAGTATATGTCTTGGGAGGAGAACAAATGATGAAATCTACAGTAATTTGTCCTTTGAGGTTTATGTCAGTCATTGAAGCAAACTGAAAGAAGAGAAAAGGCAGAAACCATCTCTGTTCAGCGGAGATGAAGGATCTTTGAACCCGGTGTTTCACTTGCAGATGTGATTACTATATCAAAGTTTGAACCACTGTCATGACATGCCTGAAATCAAAGTTTTTACTCATCCATGGTATTTTTTGCATGAAAAAAGCTATCGAGTGAGTCTGTGCTTTTGAAAACACTATTAGTTGGGTTTAGGGAAGAAGGAGGGTGGGTTATTCGATCAGTCAGTCAGTCATTCAGTCGACAGCGGCCTCTGGTGTATTTACGTGAGAACAGCAGGTGTGAATGGCACTCGCAATGGAAATTTGAGATCTCAAAAAGCGCACACATCGGCCTCTGGTGGATTTGCGAAAACAAAAACTGCAAAAAAAACATAGCTCCTGGGACGTATTTGGTGGTCTTCAGAGATATATATATATAGTGGTACGTTTTCAGAATGAGCCTGGGTTGCTTTTATTCATTCATTTTCCTTCAGTTTAGTCCCTTATTCATCAGGGGTTGCAACAGCGAAATGAACCACCAACCACTCCGGCATATGTTTTACACGGCGGATGCCCTTCCAGCCGCAACCCAATACTGGGAAACACCCATACACACTCACATTCACACACACTCATACACTAAGGCGAATTTTGTTTACCCAATTCACTTTCACATGTCTTTGGATTGTAGGAGCACCGGGAGGAAACCCACGAGAACACAGGGGGAACATGCAAGCTCCACACAGAAATGCCAACTCAAACCAGCGACCTTCTTGCTATAAGGAAACAGTGCTAACCATTGAGCCACCATGCCACCCCATTGTAACATTCACATGATTGATCAAATATTTGATTAATCAAGTAAAATGAATGCTTCTGATAAACAAACAGTCGTCACCGCAAACTGTCAGTTAAACATACTGTCTAAATGTTAAACTGAATGTTGAAGTATAGATACTCTTACACTATCAAAATTGGTAGCTGTGAAAATTGGTTCTGTAATAATCTAATTTACCTTGTTTTTTACATCTATTTTTTAAAAAAATGCATCACTAATGAGCCCTTTGCTGCTTTCAAATCCATTGTTAATGTCATATCCATTTGGCAAGACCATTTTCTGCCACTTTGATTTTGTTAAAATACAAATGTTGAACTTTGATCCTTGGCTGTTGGTATGATTCACATTAAATTTATATATATATATATATATATATATATATATATATATATACAGTTGGGCTGTCAAAATTAATCGTTTCTTCGGTGCACCTCGATGCAAATGGGGGGAATTCGATATCGGATCAGTAATAGATCATAACCGGTTATTACGCACTGACGTCATTTATCCCCTATGCGCGATGACGCGGTAGAATACTATGGCGGAGGAGGCGAGGGTGAATAAATAAAACACTCCTACTACTTAAAAAGTAGATCTTTCACTGACACTGGGGAATGGTAAAGCACGGGCCGCTATTTCACACTTTGGGCATTTGACCCGCCGTTGGCATGTTCGTGAGGTAAATTTTCCTCTCCTCTCGGCTGGATACTTGTGGATCCAGACACAAGCGTGCCTGTGGTGCGAGTTTATTGTATTGTATTTATTCTATTTCGCATTACCTGATAACCGCGTATTATGCCCATATAGACTGACCCGCGGCTGTTTTTCCCGCGTCACTCATGTGAACAACGCTTTCGTTTCTAAAGCCAATCCCAGCCCTTTCTGTTGAGCGGGTGAAGACAATGACCAATCATAGGGGTGTAAGAACTTGCCAGCGCTCAAAAAGCAAGCGAGATAATATTTACATTAGTTTATTTGTTATGAATGCTCATGCTGTCTTCTGTGCATGTATTGGAGTTTTGTCTAAAACATTCACAAAGAGTTTTTTTTTTTTGAGCAGGTAAAATTAAAGGTACAGTTCATATATCTGACTGCTTGTATTAAAGGACAAAATTGTATTGCAAGTAATATATAAATATAAACATATTTATAGATTTTAATACAATTTTTTTTCTTGAGTTGTAAAGAAAAAAAATCTAATTATGTATGGAAAGCATCGTCAATGCACCGTGATGCACCGAGATATCGAATTGAACCGAATCGATGGCATAATAATCGAAACCGAACCGTACCATGAGACCAGTGTTGGTTCACACCCCTAATATACAGTATATATATAGTAGTGTACAACTTCAACATGACTTTCTAAATATGTCCATTTGCATACATTTTCTAAATTCTAGTGGGTGCTATAACTAAACACATCCTGATAGTGCAAGTGGTAATAATGAAGTTAAACTGAGACACCAACAGATATGTATCTACAGCTTCCATTGGACCAAATCTTTAAAAATCATCCATTAGCTTTTTATGGGCAGATATTTGATGGCACACAATAAGACACACAGGTTCATAAGAACTAGAGGAGAGTAAAGGATAGAATGAGAGAAATTCAATTCTGCTCTTCAACAAGAAAGCATGAACCTAGAATGAACATCCTGCGCAAAGGATTACATGTAATGCCATTTGCCACAGACGTCAGCAAACATACTGTAAGTATCTGAACTAAGATATGCCATGCTAGTCTTTTTACTGTACGCGTCTCACAACGGATGGTACTCAGACATGCATACTTTCAATGGCAAAACTATTACAAGTAAAAATAAAACCCGTGAAGTGGCATTACAAGAGAAAGGGATGAGTTGCTGACTTCTTTTTTTGATAAAATGCTGATCATGTATGGTGCTTTCTACCTGTGCGTGTCTCCCGTCATGCGTAACGGTGACCCGGGTCACCTCAGCCATAAATTGCTGGCGGTGAAGCAGGAGACAAAAGCATTCATCAATGTAATTAGAGTGCTGTGCACACAGTGTGTTTAATAGGGGCAGTAGGGAGATGGATCCCTGGCTCTTTGACAGATGAACAGTGCGTTCGTGGGCCACAGGGATGCACGGTGCGTGCGCTGCCTGTCAGGAATCTGCATGTGTCGGGAGATCGCTGCAATGTACTGAAGGCTTTCAGTGGGTTTCAGGGCTGAGGTGGCAAGCAGGCTTATTATGGCATCATCCAGTCATCATTTCAGCAGAGTGCTGTGGTAATTACAGGGGAACGTGGCTTATTGCCATGAAGAAGGGAAAAAAATCAAAGCATTGTACTCCCAGTGGCAGGCATGGAGTTCTAATCAGAGAGCAAAAAATGTCACTGGCACTCGAGTGGTCGTGACTTGAAAATGATTTTACAGATGTCGAAATGAGAATGGTGCCAGCCATTACCCTTGACATGTCACACATCACTCCAGCATGCTAATTTGATGGATCGTTTTCATATTAGATGTGACCTGGAGTGCATTGCATTGCCTTACCCTCACAACCCCTCCAAATAATAATAATAATCATTCTGGAGGCAAAAAAATAACTCGGTCACGCCTGCTGGCCCAAGTTCTGTTTTAGTGTTGACACTGGCTAACAAGTTCACGAAAACCTCTCTAATGAAAGTTTTCTAAACATAATCACAAGACTAGTTAGAGTTATGCCGAGTTCAGACTGCACGATTTTCAAAGTAGTCATGTCACGGATGATTTCGCACTGCATGACTATCTGGGCTAGCGTTTCGTCGTTGCTTTGTTTACACTGCAAGATGGATCGGCGACAGGGGGTTTCACACTGCATGACTTTACAATAGAAAGTATTGCCGACAACTTTGTCTCGATCCGCAAGAAGTAACATGGAAACAATGTAAAGTCGTAGTATATCTTTTGTTATTAACTACATAATAAGAAAGAAGCCTTTAGTGGGGTAGAAAATGTACTTATTTTGCTCACCTGGCCTTTGAAGGGAATTAGCAATTTCTCCGAAGTTATTTTTTTTAAATTTCCACTAGTTTTTCCTCCATTTCTTGAGCCCAAATAAACTGAAAAGAAGTGGCCTGCAGATACCTATACTAATAGATGCTGCTCTCTCATTGGCTGTAGGTAATCCTCAATGTTATTTTCAATCAGAACATTTCACACGGCATGGTTTGAATCGCCTACAGCTCCAGATATTCAGCATGCCAAACATCTCACGGGTGTCTGCGACTCATCGGCAATTCTCTCAGATCGCGTCTTTGATAGTTCACACTGTGTGATTGTTATTCATGTGAACGAGCACTAATTTTACTGTGATTTCAGGCATTTGTCGCCGATTTGTCAAATCCTGTTGGCGAGTCGAAATCGGGGCTAAAACCATGCAGTCTGAACTCGCCATTATACAAATTGTACATTATACAAAGCAAGGAAATTTTCACAGTATGTCTGATAATATTTTTTCTTCTGGAGAAAGTCTTATTTGTTTTATTTTGGCTAGAATAAAAGCAGTTTTTAATATTTTTTTAAAACTATTTTACGGTCAAAATTATTAGCCCCTTTAAGCTATATTTTTTTTCGATTGTCTACAGAACAAACCATCATTATACAGTAACTTGCCTAATTACCCTATCTTGTCTAGTTAACCTAATTAACCCAGTTAAGCCTTTAAACGTCACTTTAAGCTGTATAGAAGTGTGTTGAAAAATATCTAGTTAAATATAATTTACTGTCATCATGGCAAAGATAAAATAAATCAGTTATTAGAAATGAGTTATTAAAACTATTATGATTAGAAATGTGTTGAAAAAAATCTTCTCTCCGTTAAACAGAAGTTGGTGAAAAAAATAAACAGGGTGGCTAATAATTCAGGGGGGCTAATAATTCTGACTTTAACTGTATGTATGCTGTGATTTTTATTTTACTAGTGCACATTGTTTTTTGGTATTCTTCAATCAAAGTCTGAGCATTTGCTTCTGCAATTGGAGTGACTGTCCTTCTCTCATAATGTCAGCTTGACTGCTTCAGGCACAATAATATAAACCACTTCCCTTACAATTATTCATCTGAAATAAAATGAGCATTCATAAAACATAGCTGAGGTCCAAAAAGAACACTCACAAATGGTTCAAAGCGAGTAAAATTTGGCTTTAGCAAGTAAAAAAAGCATTGAGTTGCTGATAGTGATAACTTTTTTATGTGGTTTAAAATTAATTATGTGAATTAATCAATGACTCTCGCTGATGTACAGTTAAAGTCAGAAATATTCGCCCCCATTTATTTTTTTCCCCAATTTCTGTTTAACGGAGAGAAGATTTTTTCAATACATTTCTAAACATAATAGTTTTAATAATTAATTTCTAATAACTGATTTATTTTATCTTTGCCATGATGACAGTAAATAATATTTTACTAGATATTTTTCAAGACAAGGGCTAATAATTTTGACCTTTTGTTAAAAAAAAATCAAAAACTGCTTTTATTCTAGCCGAAATAAAACAAATAAGACTTTCATCAGAAGAAAAAATATTATCAGACATACTGTGAAAATGTCCTTGCTTTGTTAAACATCTTTTGAGAAATATTTAAAAAAGAAAAAAAATAATAGGGAGGCTAATAATTCTGACTTCAACTATAAGTGGCTGGAGTGGCTCATATTAAAGACAGAAGGAAAACTTTAGGTTCGGTAACAATTCACACTACTACAGGGTTATTACCTGCCTTTTATTCAGATATTAACTCTTTATTAGCACTTTAAAAAGTAGGATCTTATTTTACATCCCTAATACTACCCAATACCCAATCCCACCTTACTAACTATTAATGAGCAGCTAATTGATAGTTTATTGAGCTAAACGTCTTTGTTAAATTCAATTGTACATTAAAATAAAGTTTGACTTTTTTTTTACCTCCACAACTCGAAAAATGTGAACTATGATGCACATTGAGCTATGAAAATGAGAATATGATAAAGACAATTATGATTTTCTCCGCAAGCGAGACTCTGACTCATCTTGTAGGCTATATCATGCTGCGGGTGACTCAATGACCTGTGTGTCTATTACATTATACCAATTTACTTAGTAAAACCACTAAATAACCCTATTTTCACAGTCCTATTGTTTCAAATAATGACCAAATTTATTCAATGTCTTATCATGCTCTTAGAATTAAGTGGGTTGCTATAGTAAACATTTGTTTGTCACCATGCTAAACTAACGCTTCCTTGGAATCATTATTTTATTCTGGCATAGTGGAGGTGTTGACCTGCTGCTCTAATAGTGCATTTAAATGATACCTGGGTGAAAACAAGGAGCCTCCTATCCCTGAGAGATAACCAGCAAGGCTGTTTAAACTGAGCTGGGAATAAATAAACAATGCAAACATTCAAGAGAAGAGAGACATCCTGAGCATACAGCCAACCTGAGCCACATTATGTCTCTTTTCAGAAATAATAGTATTTGGAATAAGTAAATCTCTGGTGTCTGAAAATACCCCACATAATATTTATTAAAGATTAATTCAATTATAGTCAAATTTGGGTGTGAGCAAAACGTTTTTTTGTGGGTGTGGCTGTCCCTTTAAATGAAATGAGCTGCTGGTGGAGGCTTTACACATTATTCTGACACTCCAGAAACAATAAAACAAGCTAATCTCACACAACCAAATTGTCAAAAATGACCAGGGGGCTCATTTATATATCATTCTAAATGTGTTTTAAGATCATTTCACAAAAGCACATACGTTTGATTCAGAGAAAACGAATGTGGACACAAAAGCCTGTGCATATTTAGCAAATGATCTTGAAGTTGTAAACGCACACTAGTTAATATCTTTAACATATAAAAGAGCATACGCCAATATCTGAATTCTGTGCTTGAGAATGAAAAAGACAAAGAAAAAAAGTGAGAAACTGAGGTCTTTCTGGCAGAAAAAAATTCAAATCATTAAAATTGAAGTATTATATGATTATGGTCACTGGTCTAAAAAAAAACATTTGTGATTTGGCATTTATTTATATTTACAGTTTACAAAAGCTGCACAAATATGCCAGTAATATATGACACTATATATATATATATATATATATATTGTGGAAATATAACTGATGTAAATGACAAAATCATAAATCATGCACTGATGTCTCTATTCGTTTGTGCAGAAGCAGCAGATGTTTAGTTATTTTGGAATATTTTTTATTTAAATTATTGCAGATTTTACACATTAGCAGTGGTGTAAAGTAACAAATTACAAATACTTAAACTACTGTAACTGAGTAGATTTTCTGAGGAATTGAAGTAGTTTTACAAATGTGTACTTTTACTTTCCCTTGAGTATAATTTTAGTGCTGTATCGATACTTTTACTCCACTACTTTCCTTCAACCTGTAGTCACTACTTTATTTTGTCTTGTCTATTGGCATTAGAAAAATCCTTTGATTCCTGTCCAATCAAATTGCACATAGGAGGTAAATCACATCATAATGAACTACCTCAAGACATGGGCGATTTATAATTGTAGCAAACTGTTTGCAAGCATTAAAAGTGTCCAAGAAGATGTCCAAAATCTTTACACGCAATGACCCAGAGACGGTTTAGATGCATGCAACTAATGAAAAGATAACAGATGTTTACTGTATGATGGCCGAAATGGCCTTAAACACCCAGCAGGCAAAAGATTGACGTTGTACCCCAATGTTGTGGGGACGTTGCATTTTGTTTGGAAAGGAAAAACGTGTTGACATCAGAACCTAACGTCAGGCCGATGTCAATGTTAAACGTCCAACCTAATATAAAACAAATATCAACGTCTAATGATGTTACAGCTTGATGTTGTGTGGACGTTACCACTATGACATCTATCAGATGTTGGATTTCAGTTGCCATACCTGACGAATAAATGTCAGTATTTGACGTCAATATGACGTTGATTTTAAGATGTTGGCCCAACATTGGATTTTGGTCACTTTCCAACACAAACTAAAGTCAATCAACGATATTTGAAGTCGTTATTGGACATCAAAATAACGTTATACTTAGACGCTGCCTAGACAATGAATTTTGGTCACACAACATCACAACATAAATCTAACCTAATATTAGCGTCTTACGACATTGTGTGCCTGCTGAGCAATAACTAAATACACTATCGAATGTTACGATTACACGCATCCACAAATTACATGTAAATGCATCAGCTTTTTACAGCGTAATACTCACTACTCTTGAGTACTTTTGAAAGGTCTACTTTTTACTCATACTTTGAGTAATATTTACAACAGATACTTTTACTCGCACTACATTTTTTGGGCAAGTAATGGTACTTTTACTTCAGTATGTTTTTTCAGTACTCTTTCCACCACTGCACATTAATGAATCAAGATTTAAAAGTCACAAATCCTATTTTAAAATAATAATAAAAAAAAAACACAACTACTTGAAATAAAATGTGCATCCTACAGAATCTTGAGTGCATCACTCTCAAGATTGGGCTACTAAAAGTTAGGTTTAATCTCACAAAAATTCCCGTTAATACAAAATCTGACTACACTGCACAAATAATCTCTCACTCCATCTTTGTGGTTTATGATGAACTCAATGCACATACACTGCTTTTATTAGAAGTTCAAATAGTTGCAGAATATTACTTTGCCATTAGAAAAATTGTGTATGGCAGCTCAGACTTTAACGTGGCAGTAAGAACTTTTCCATGTTAACAAAGTTTAAATTTGAGTAAAACTCCAGGCGATTCGAATGTTATCACTCGATTGAATGGGCGTTATCAGTGGTTATTAGCTGATAGATATGGGCTGATAGATAGTAGAAACAGAAGGCTGTTATCATCCATCCACATGGTTAATCATCTATAGATCACATATACGGCTGCGGCCGGAACTTAACGAGAAATATGTATATTATTTATTAAATTTCCCATTAATTGTATTTTATTAACGTCTATCTGATAACAGCCTTCTGAGCCTACCAATAGGCGCAGAAGGCCCCTTCTGGCCCATATCTATCAGCTGATAACCACTGATAACGCCCATTAAATCAAGTGAAAACATTCAAAGCGGGTGCAAAACTCATTGATTAGCATGCTGCTCTGAGTGTCTCATTTTTCACAACTCAAAATGAGATAATAAAAAAAAAACATCAATAAAGCAAAGCTATTTTATGTCAAAATCGTGATGTCCGATTGACATCAACACATTTATGCTCTTTTATACCCTCAAAACACCAACAACAAAAAAGATTGTATACAAGACAAAAAATATAATACAAGAAAAGAAAAAGTCAAATTTAAAATGTGAAGGCTTCAACTCTAAATTTACACTGGAAACTGTAGCCTTATAATGCATGTTAAAATGACATCAAATTGACATCTAACTTTGGCATCACTGTGGCAAAAAGGGAGTACAGGACAGTCCTGTTTGTCATGCTTTTGACTCTAATGCTAGATGTCAATTCGATGTCATTTTGACATCAAGGTAGTCAACTGACATTAAATCGATTTGCGATTTGCATTTTTTATGTTTTCTGACGTGTGTTTTTTTTTTTTTTACAAGGTGCCTGCCAGCGAGAAAGGCTTACAAAAACAAAGTTACTCAGTCGTCCTTTTTTTTTGTTTTGTGGGTTGGTAGATGCACCAATTTAAGCACTTACAGTTGAAGTCAGAATTATTAGCCCTCCTGAATATGTTTTCCCCAATTTCTGTTTAATGGAAAGAAGATTTTTTTAACACAATTCTAAACGTAATAGATTTCATAACTTATTTCTAATAACTGATTTCATTTATCTTTGTCATGATGACAGTACAGAATTAAATAAACTAAATTGGCCATATTGCATGTGTGTGAATAAGTGTGTATGGGTGTTTCCCAGTGCTGAGTTGCAGCTGGAAGTGCATCTGCTGTTTAAAACATATGCTGGGTAAGTTGGTGGTTCCGCTGTAGCGACCCCTGATGAATAAAGGGACTAAGCCGAGGGCAAATGAATGATGACAGTACATAATATTTTTACCAGATATTTTTCAAGATACTAGTATTCAGCTTAAAGTGCAGCTTAAAGGCTTAACTAGGTTAAATAATTAGGCAATTTAGGGCAAATGTCCAAATCATTACATAACAATAGTTCGTTCTGTAGACAATCTTAAAAAAATAATGCTTATATGGACTAATAATATTGACCTTAAAATGATTTAAAAAAAATTTAAACTGCTTTTATTCTAGCCGAAATAAAACAAATAAGACTTTCTCCAGATGAAAAAATATTGTAGGAAATACTGTAAAAAAATTCCTTGCTCTGTTAAACATCATTTGGGAAATATTTGAAAAAGAAAAATCACAGGAAGGCTAATAATTTAGACTGTACACATGGAAAAAGTCAGATTTTAATGATATATCTCATTTAATGAGATGCAAATTTATCCTGCTCACAATCTGACATCGTGATTATGTCCATTCTGGCTCCTTGGCTTAATTACACCTGTTACCTGTGGAGAGCACACTTGTCTGCACGCTCTGATTGGTTAGAGAAGCTTGTTGACTCAGTGTCCAGTCTGACAGGTTTAGTGGATTAAAGCACGGACATGCATTTGTCAGTTCTCCTCTACAGCAGTGACCCTTCTGGCTGATGGAGGAACTGACCTCTACTCTCTTCTCTGCAACATTCATCAGCTTGACATTCACAGCCATTAAACATGTATGTGCACAATGTGAATCAGTGTGGAATATTGGTGTTTGTAAAATGTATTAAAAAATGATTCACTTTCTCAATTATCCGTTTAATTAAACAGTTTTATTCATTAACGTAAGAGTGTGATCGCTTACTGTAACATAGGAATAATATATATATATATATATATATATATATATATATATATATATATATATATATATATATATATATATATATATATATATATATATATATATATATATATATATATATATATATATATATACAGTTGAAGTCAGAATTCTTAGCCCCCCTGAAATATTAGGGCCCCTGTTTATTTTTTTTTCCCCAATTTCTGTTTTGCAGAGAAGATTTTTTCAACACATTTCTAAACATATTAGTTTTATTAACTCATTTCTAATAACTGATTTATTTTATCTTTGCCATGATGACAGTAAATAATATTTGACTAGATATTTTTTAAGACACTTCTATACAGCTTAAAGTGACATTTAAAGGCTTAACTGGGTTAATTAGGTTAACTGGGCAGGTTAGGGTAGTTAGGCAAGCTGTATAACAGTGGTTTGTTCTGTAGACAATTGAAAAAAAATAGCTTAAAGGGGCTAATAATTTTGACTTTAAAATGGCTCATAAAAAAATAAAAACTGCTTTTACTCTAGCCGAAATAAAAACAAATAAGACTTTCTCCAGAAGAAAAAATATTTTCGGACTTACTGTGAAAATTTCCTTGCTCTGTTAAGCATCATTTGGCAAATATTTAAAAAAAAAAAAAATTCAAAAGGGGTTAATAATATATTTATATTATAGGCGGGCATAAATTAATTTTTTTCATCTAAATTAATCTAGATTAAAATGGCTCATTTGAATTATGTCGAAGACATTCAGAATATGTGTGCTACCCAAATAATAAGTCTTTGAGAACGGGTGTCTCAAGCCAGGTGGCGCATTAGCCCAGGGGCTCATCTCCTGTTTCCAAAATGCATCACAAACTGCTTGAGAAACGGTTCATGATAATTGGTGATGAAAATAAATGATGTTCAATAGGATGTACTTGTGTTTACTAACTGTTTATTCAGTTAAACATGAATGTTGAACTGTAGGCCTACATAAGCTCCAAACAGCGATTTCATACTTGCTTTTGATGTACGTACATACAGAAAATGCTGCTTCGCAAAGGCAAGTTCACAGAGCCCTGACAGTGTGTCAAGCATTGAGTATGTTTACATGGGCAACAATACTTTAATACGATTTTAAAATGATTAAAACAATACTCTGATTAAGAGTCTACAATATAAACAGCGATTTTTGATTACTTAATGCGACTAAAGTCATAACTGAACTAAACAGAAATGGAATTGAGACGTGGAGTATGCAGATATTAGTGGCATTACTGACAAACAACGGTCTTTCGATCTCGTTTTACACTTCAACAACTAAATGAATGCTTAAGTCTACTGTATTTAACTCAATGTATTTTAATGACGTTACAACACTGATGCTGTAAAAACAACCTTGTGAAATTGAAAATACTCACATTAAGCTTTCACCAGAAGTATATTGTTGGCTTTAAAACTCTAGCTGTGCATAGAGCACATACGAATATGAATTATTAATAATAATTAAGTATTGGCAATAACAGAAATGAACATTGCCAAAGGTATAGTTTTGACATTTAAATTGATTGCAGGGACTTTTAATTATCCTTCAATGTATGCATTATTTTAGATTTACATGTTGACCTTTTATAATCAGTTGATTAACATGTGATCTGACCAATCATCATAGCACAAGTAATATGTTCCAACATTATGTAGGTTATGTGTAGGTTTCTGTCAGCGTTGCCTTTAATTAAAGAATGAATAAGATATATACTGTATATATAATTTTTAAGATTATTTCTATATAGATTATAAAATGGGGTAGTGGGTACACATTCGACTCACAGCAAGAAGGTCGCTGGATCGAGCCTCGGGTGGGTCAGTTGGCATTTTCTGTGTGGAGTTTGCATGTTCTCCCCGTGTTCGCGTGGGTATTTTAGAATTATTTTAAAGGTTCATTCCGCTGTGGCAACCCCAGATTAATAAAGGGACTAAACCGAAAAGAAAATCAATGAATTACTGAATTATTCAAATTTTTATATTAACTTGGCTATTATTTAGAGTAAAACATGGTTTTTCATACAAAATTGTTTCAAATATATTGCAAGGCTAACAAAATGATCATAATCCCATGTTTTGTAAGTAGTTAATGCGATGCCAACCTTTAAATTAGCTGACATTTACCTTTCCTTTCTAGAAATAGTATTTTGATGTCAAATGTATCTCTCTTTTCAATGACAGAAAGCAATATTCAGAGTTGTTAATGATACCACAGTGTTTTATCGATGAGCCACGGCAAAGGTTCAGCATCTCTGAGCAACACACAGTGTGTTTTCCATTACTGAATGAATTCAGAGTTTTGCATCACCTGGCGAAAGAGACTGAGCATAACAACAGGTTATTCCTCACACGTCAATGTTTATTGACACATTTAGAGCTTTCTAGATTAAACGCAGCCACCGAGATGACACATTTAGTGGAGTCGATGAACACAATGGTGTGTTCACTTGCATTTTCTGATCACAGTGGAAAGAATCTAAAATACTCTGTTATTTCTGGCTGTACAAACTAGAGTAACACACAGAAAGAAGATTTAAGAAAACGGCTGAAAAACTGATTGGGTGTATTTTATCCCATTTATTACATGGCTACTTTACACAAAACATAAAAAATAGACAGAAAACATCATTCTAATCTGTAATAGCATAGGGCAGCGCGGTGGCTCAGTGGTTAGCACTGCTGCCTCACAGCAAAAAGGTTGCTGGTTCTAGTGCTAGTTGGCATTTCTGTGTGGAGTTTGCATGTTCTCTCTGTGTTCGTGTGGGTTTCCTCCGGGTGCTCCGGTTTCCCCCACAGTTCAAAGACATGCACTATAGGTGAATTATTGGAGCAGTGCTCCGTTTAAGCCCTCGCAATAGCTGTAAAAGCAGCACAATCCAGTCATATTTCCATCTGTTTCAAGCTATGAATATTTGAAATTACATATCAACAGAACAAAACAGAGATATTATCACAAACTGAGCACTTCACCCGCAGCTGTTTTTCAGTAAATTATAACCCTCATGTCCATGTCAGAGCTACAAGTCACCGATGTTTTCATCTGTCTTTTAGAGATTTAGGCCCAATCCCAATTCTATTTTTGTACCCCTTCCACTTGGCCCTTAAAACCGAGTGTGAAGGGGAAGAGCTTCAAAATTTACCCCTAAGAATTGGGACAACACTACAGCTCCTGCACACGTCATCATATGTCATCACGATCTCTTGCTTCATATGAGATCAGACGATGGCGACTGCTGTAGTTATTCCAGTTGTGTTATTTTTTAGGTATTTATCTTCAGGAAATCACTGAAGGCATATATTATATTATCATAACAATCTTATGTGGCAATAGGATCGTAACTGTACTGTGTATTTACACAGTGGCCATATTCATTGAAGTAAACACACCAAAACAACATTAACATTATAGCAGACACTGTAAAAAGCTCTTTCCCAGCCACTAGACTTTTCTGACAGGGTATTTGAATGTAATTGAGTGTCAGAATGTTGTGGTGACTGCTGTACAGAAGTTATGATTAGGGATTATAGATCGCAAAATTTAGTGGTTTTTATTTTAGAGTTTTTTTTTTAAAACATGGTGGTAAAATATGAACGCGGTTATGAATATATTAAAACATATCCTTGTTTGTTGTAAGAATTCGTAATAATGACAAAAAATACTAATTTGTGGATCTCCTTACTTCCGGGTTTAACTATCCTGCCGTTGTGGCTGGTGTATTCTTGGAAATTTTCTTAGCCCTTGGTTTTGAGTGTGGTCCTGAAAAATCTTCCTTCAAAGGGCCATCTACCCCTTCCCCTTAGCCCTACGGCTTCAAGCTAAAGAGAATTGGGACACCAATTCTCCAACACCAAAGCAAAACGAGGGGTAGGGGTAAGAGGAAGGGCTAAGGGGTACAATTGGGATTGAGCCTTAGTCATTGGTCATGACGTTATAGTGGGTAAATGTCTGCTTTTTTTTGGTGTTGGATTAATATTTGCTGGTAGGGAAAATCTTATTCGTTCACTTTTTCTATTTATACTTTGATTTGCATTTCAATTTATTTATGTTTTCCACTTAACTGCAAATTAGAATAGAAACTGTATAAAAAGCACACAAACATACTGACAGTTTTAGGTACTGTACATTGTTGTGGGTCAATGATGCTAATATTTGGCCCAAATCCATCAATTTCCCCTTTCTGGCCTTTTCTTTTCTATAAATGAATTATGTTAAAGCACTGTCCATGCCTGTTTCCTCGTCAATTAGTAATGCTATATTTCATTGCACAACAATACTGTAGTCTATCAGGCTTTTTTTGGCTAAAAAAGAGAAATCATGGTTTAATTTGTTATTATTCTATTATTTTTAAATTTCACCTCTCCTGCTGTGCATGAACTAAGCTGTTAAATGGTCAGCGTCTGAGGCGGCTAGGCTAACCTAGCTTCATTCATTCATTCATTTTCTTTTCGGCTTAGTCCCTTTATTAATCTGGGGTCGCCACAACGGAACTGCCAACTTATCCAGCATAAGTTTTACGCAGCGGATGCCCTTCCAGCTGCAACCCATCCCTGGGAAACATCCATACACACTCATTCACACACATACACTACCAACAATTTAGCTTACCCAATTCACCTACCGCATGTCTTTGGACTTGTTTGGGTAAACCGGAGCACCTGGAGGTAACCCACGCCAACAAGTGGAGAACATGCAAACTCCACACAGAAATGCCAACTGACCCAGCCGAGGCTTAAACCAGCGACCTTCTTGCTGTGAGGCGAACGTGCTACCCACTGTGCCACCATGCAGCCATAACCTAGCTTCAATTTTGATTAGATTATTTTCTAATCAGTTGCTTATTAAGTCTTAAATATAAACCTGCAATACTGCAGTCCTTTTTTGTCTGGTTTTCTCACCTGATCGCCAAAAATGACTAATTATATCCCTGGGAATGTCTGACACCGGCACATACATATTGTAATAGACGTGCCAGGCACGAAAGCTTGACAGGCGTAACATCAATAACTAAAGAGGGTGGAGCTTAGCGAAGGGTCAGTTGGATGAACTAAATTGGCCGTAGTGTATGTGTGTGTGTGATCGCGAGAGTGTATGGGTGTTTCCCAGTACTGGGTTGCTGCTGGAAGGGCATCCACTGTGTAAGACATATGCTGGAATAGTTGGTGGTTCATTCTGCTGTGGCGACCCCTGATGAATAAGGGACTAAGCCAAAGGAAAATTAATACATATTTATATAGTTAATAAATAATTATTTCTGGATTTCAATGATTTATTGAATAATTGTTGAATAATAATTGTTTTTCTACTCTTAAAATTTTTGTAAACCATTCAGCCAAAATTGTATCATATACAGTATATTTTTACACATTTTGTGTGTGTGTGTGTGTGTGTGTGTGCGCGCACGCATGAGTAGATATTCATTCATTTTCTTGTCGGCTTAGTCCCTTTATTAATCCGGGGTCGCCACAGCGGAATGAACCGCCAACTTATCCAGCACGATTTTACGCAGCGGATGCCCTTCCAGCTGCAACCCATCTCTGGGAACATCCACACACTCATTCACACACATACACTACCGACAGTTTAGCCTACCCAATTCACCTGTACCGCATGTCTTTGGACTGTGGGGGAGAATGCAGGGAGAACATGCAAACTCCACACAGAAACGCCAACTGACCCAGCCCAGCCGAGGTTCGAACCTGTGACCCAGCGACGTTCTTGCTGTGAGCCGACAGCACTACCTACTGCGCCACTGCATCGCCCGCATGAGTAGATATATCAATTAATAATAACAGCATACTTTCAAAGTAGAACGACCAAACTAAACTCCCATATGATAGCTCTAAATTCACAGATACTCGCAGCACTTTGACTTATGACAGGAGCCTGCTAATTTGATGGATATGCTAATTTGATGGATATGACCCAAACGCTTTCATTTGCATTGCATTTTAATTATCACCTACAATTCATCACACCACCCTACGACTTGTCTCGCCATTTGAAACCTCCAGTGGAGTCTAATTCTTTTGAAATGCAAACTGTGATGGTTATTATGATGGTTCAGGAATCAGTCCATACTGTGCTATTTAAAACGCTGTCATCGGTGACGGGTTAAAGCCAAGAGTGAGTGTTTGAATACTGATGCTAAACATGAAGTTAAGTCAAAGTCGATTATGATAGGAAAACTATGATGTGGCCTCAGAGACTTTCTGTGGCTTCAAACTGAACCCGCACAAAACCTGCAAGTGCTCTTTTTGTCATGTACTGTATCATTTCAGAAAACATCATTTACATTTTCGGCTGTGAAATGTTGGGTGGAGAATATTGCAGTATATTAATCATATTTAGCGTGTCTGTGTGTGTGTGTTAAGTCTGTGATGGGAAAATAGAGACCCAAATGCAGTGCAGTGGTTTAAGCAACATAGGCTCATTCTGAGAACTTGGCCCTATATATGTTTTTGGAGATGGTGAATTATGTAGCCAGAAGTACGTATGGCTACATTTCATCATTTAAATGAACGATTTGGGCGGTATGATGCCGGTGCTTTTCCCGTTTACCAGCTGACCACTTATCATTTACTTTCCACTGTTACCAGTTTGTCCCGTACGCAATGTATGTCGGCAGACTTGAGACACAGAGAGGAGTTTACCACGACAATAGTGAAAGGTTCCAGAAAGCAGGTACGACAAAAACAACAAGCCAAAAAATAAAATAAACAAGTAAATAACAGGGTGAGATTGTGGTAAAATCGGAAAACATGGTAAAAATCAGGCGAGGGCTTTTTGTTTTCTGGATTTTTCTGAAAGTGGGTGAGTGGGTCAATCAATACAATTGGTCGGGTTTAGGAAAGGAGGAGGGTGGGTCAGTCGATCGGTCAGTCAGTCAGTCATTCAGTCAAACAGTCAGTCAACAGGGGCGACAGCGGTGGATTTACAGGAGAACACTAGGTGCGAATGGCACCTTTGAGATCAAAAAGCGTACACAGCAACCTCTGGTGGTTTCGCGAAAACAAAAACTGCAAAAAACTTAGCTCCTGGGATGTATTTGGCGATCTCCAGAAATGTATATAGAGGTACGTTTTCAGAATGGACCTGGGTTGGGTTTTATTGTGAAGTGCAGAAAATCAGAAATGTCACAAAACATAACAAACAAAAACAAGCTAAAGGATGACAAAACCATATAGAAACAATTAACTAAACAAGCTGATGAGGGGGTGAAGACAATTAATAACCAAGACAACTAATAAAGAACACAGGAGAACTAATGTTAAGGGGTGTGACATAAATAAACCAAACTAAAACAAAAACACAGACAGGGCTATGCCGCAGTCACACTAGAGTTTGAGCATGTAAAATTCTGTCGTACGGCGCTGCGAAAAGGGGCGAGATTAAACAAGATGATTACATTACAAAAAAGCAAGCGATTGGTCCATATTTTTAATTTCTGTAGGCTACAGAGAGGCCATGTTTTGATCTTCGATTGGCCTCATGCAGCCACGTGATGTGATTTCGCAGGTCAAAGTTCACCAAGCTTGAACTTTGCAACACAGCGAACTGTGAAACTTTTTGCAGGAGCTTGCATTTCCAGTCTGCCGCAGTCGCATTATACAGTCGTTTATACTTCTGCATTGAGCGATTACTGTGACCGACGGCGCATGCCTTGCACGTAGTCATGCATTTATACTTCTGCTTGCTGCTTGTATTGCTTTGCAATAACACTTCATAAACACTAGCTGGCAGAAGGTTATGTTATGTTCCTTTGTATCGAGTTTCTTCACGGGTGCTGTTTTTTCTGAACGCTACCTTATGCTGAGTTCAGACTGCATCATTTTAGCCCTGATTTTGACTCACCGACAGGCTTTGAGAAATCGCCAACAAATGCCTGAAATCACAGGCAAATCGGTGCTCGTTCACGTGAGTAACAATCAAAGTGTGAACTATCAAAGACGCAATCTGACAGAATCCCAGATGAGTCGCCAACACCCGTGAGATATTTGGCATGCTGTAAATGTATTCTGATTGAAAATAACATCAGCGATTACCTAAAGCCAGTGTTGGGGAGAATACTTTGTAAATGTATTTAGTTACAGAATACAGAATACCTGCTTAAAAATGTATTTTGTAACGTATTCCGTTACTTTGCTTAATCCTGGTACTGTATTCTAAATACTTGCCCTTAAAAACAGCCTTCAAGTCTATTAAATGTCACACTATGCGTTGGTAGCAATTTCTGCAGGAAAACAGAGGGCCTCTAATGCCCATTATTGACTGATAAATAAATAAAACAATATAATTATGTTTATTAAATAATGTTGATTTATCAAAGTGTCAACAAATTCAATTTCTGTTTCTATAATAAAGAAAAAAAGTCCTTGAACATAGACAGCATTACTGTCTGTAATATACAGTATATGTATATAATATGCATTTTGCTTACCTTTTGTATTTCACAGTCTGCACAGAAAAAGAGATTGCACTGCACTGTCAGGTTTCGCTCACCCCTCTCATTCTTTAAAGAGAAAAAATGCTTCAACTTCCAAGACGTGAATGCATTTTTTCCTTTACTGCTGCTAGAAAGTTGCTTCGGTTGCGGCTCCAACCCCTCGAGCCCTTGGTCTGAATCCTTCATATTTGTACACTCAAGTTAACCAGGGCTGCCAACTTAGGTGTCCTGCCAACATTTGTGTCAGAAAAGCGAACGTAAATTTAAGAAGCGTAAATGAAACCTCTGAAAGTGCAAACGAAACATCAAGCAGCGAATTCACGAACAATGACGGCAAAAAAAGCAGTTTATTTGAAAATCATGGTTGTTGTCCGGTTGTTCGGTGTTTGCGATCGTCCTTTTTGCTGCATGAGAAAATGGAGGTGTGGCTTTAGAGCGTGAGAACTGGGTCATTTGCGTGAGTCTCACTGAGTTAACGCTGGTGATTGCAGTCGGGAGTGTAGCTTCTGTTTCTATGGTTTCGGCGGCAATTTAGTAATATTATTATGGGCCAGACACGCATCGCCCTAAGTATTCCAATGGTATTAGGAAAGTAACTGTATTCTAAAAACCCTGTTTAAAAATAGTAACTGTAACGGAATACAGTTACTCATGAATAGTATTCTAAATACGTACCGCCGGTACATGTATTCCGTTACTCCCCAACACTGCCTAAAGCCAATGAGAGAGCAGCATCCACTAGTGTGGGTATCTGCAGTCCAGCAGGGGGTTGAGGGGAGAAGTTAAAAGCACCTATTTTCAGTTAATTTGGACACAAGAAATGTAGGAAAAAATAGTGTAAATTTGGCAGGAGCACCCGTGTCTGTTTGACATGTCATATGAGCAATATCACAACTGGCTCGATAAAGAAAAAAAGTTGAGAAGAAATTGCTAATTCCCTTCAAAAGCCAGGTGAGCAAAGTAAGTACCTTTTCTACCTCACTAAACAAAAGATACCTCAAGACGTGACCTCAAGTTGTTTCTATGTCATTTTTCATGTGTGTTTGGCTGTGAGATGTAGTTTGCGGACCGAGACATTGTTGTCGGCAATTGTTCCTATTGTAAAGTCATGCAGTGTGAAACCCCCTGTCATCGATCCATCTTGCAGTGTAAACACAGGAGCAATGGAATGCTACCCCAGATAGTCATGCAGTGTGAAAACATCTGTGACACGACTACTTTAAAAAAATTGTACAGTTTGAATTTGGCATTAATTTACTAGTGGCTAAAACTCGCTCATTCAGAGGAACCGGCGGACGTGCAACAGCTTTAATCATAAGGCAAACACAAAACATCTGGAGCTCCTTCACAGGAATCCACACTTATAAACACCCGCTCCATCGGGCTCGCGGCTCTCAGCACCGCCCACATTCCTCACAGCTACCAAGCTGACCAATCACAGAGCTTGCGCTACGTATCATTGCGACATGTAGTTAAATTTTTTGAGAGGTGCGTGTGTGTATGGCTATTTCCCGGTGTTGGGTTGCAGCTGGAAGGGCATCCGCTGCGTAAAACCTATGCTGGATAAGTTGGCGGTTCATTCCGCTGTGGCGACCTCAGATTAATAAAGGGACTAAGCCAAAAAGAAAATAAATGAATGAATGAGAGGTGCGCATCAGCCACGGCGAAGGCTATGCGATTGGGCAAAGGTTGGGCTGGACCAAACACATGTGCTTGACGGAGAAGTACAAATCAGCCTTTACAGGGTGTGTGTGTGTGTGCGTGTGTGTGTGTGTGTGTGTGTGTGTGTTGCTGTTGGAATCAATCAATCAATTAATCAAAAAATAATTATATAATAAAAAAACATGACAAAAAATGAATGACAAAAAATTCTCTACTTTAACATTTACAAAATTAAATAGTCTCTCCATGTGTTTTTGTTGTTGATGTTGCTGTTTGTTGATTGTTTTTTTTTTTTAAGAAACTATCTGATTTGTATGTTTGTGTAGCTTTGTCAAAAAGCTTCTAAACCCAAAATATGTGTTACAAGTTTTTGACACGTTGGAAATAAATAAATGTACAATATTTATAATATCAATAATAGTAATAATGATACTACTACCACTGTTGCCAACTATTTTCAAAGAAAAGGCGCTAAGCTCTGCCCGAAAAGTCGCTAAAAGTCGCTAGATTCCGTCATATGCTAATTTGCATATTACTGATGTCATCACGTTCTACCATTTCCGTTTAACAGCCTATGGTAAATAAATGGGGTATTTATATTTGTACTACGCTTTATGCAAGCATGTCAATTTAACTAAATTGATTGCTGTTTGAATACAGTATATCAGTATAGATAAGTAATTTGCAGTAATCGCTCAGACATAATAAACTCAAACAAGTTCTGAAACTCTCACTTAAAACATCTCTGATTGTGAACAAGAAAAGAATAAACGGTCAAATCAAATTGTTAAAATAAAGGAGAAGCAGATCAGTTTGACTGTACAAGGGAGATACCTTCACACTGCCGGTGCTAAATCATTTGCCGTCGGTACGCAGAGGGGTGATCTGCTGTCAGGCTGCAGGTGGGAGAGACTGCTGTATGAGGACTGGGCCGCCTGTCAGTGATCTAAGGCCGGGGAGGGGCCGCCGGCATCACCCGCAGCTCATTGAGAAGATTAGGGAAGGTACAGTAATGGACAAAATATCTCCAGTAACACACAATAAAAGTCGCTAGATTTGTCGCTAGTCGCTTTTTTAAAAATTTGTCGCTAGGGGGGTCTGAAAACAGACCCCCGACAAAGTCGCTAAGTTGGCAACACTGACTACTACTACTACTACTACTACTACTAATAATAATAATGATAATAGTACATGCATGAAAATTCTTACATTTGTTAACTTTAATAGTTTGTTAAAATATTTTAAACATTAGCAATACAAAAAACAAACAGTAATAATACTATTACTATTACTACTACTACTAATAATAACAATAATAAAATTAATAGTTATTATTATTATTATTGATATTATTGTCATAACAATGGATACATCATAATTCTTACAAATGCCCCCTTTAAATTGTCTGTTTGTTAATACGTTTTAATAAATAAATAAATCAAACAAGCTAATAAATAAGCAAACAAACAAATAAAACAAACAAACAAAAATAAAGCAAACAAACAAACAAACTGAGGTATTTTTCCATTTTATCATTTTCATTTTATTTATAAACAGGGTTTCAGATTTTGCACTTCGCCATTTCTTTCTAGCCTAGAAACTAAATATGAGATGATTTCTCTTTTGCATGATCACACAGAAATTCCAAGCTGCCCTTTTCTGCCAAAACATGACATGACAACAACACAGCATTATGCCAAATGCAGAAGATGTCAGTTTCAGCACAACATGGAGCTGAAACAGAGTTCACTCACTCTAGGCGTTGTTAATGTCGCTCTGATTTGAATTTTTATTGACGCAGCCAAACATCTTGAGTCCTGACAGGTGAAATAAAAAAGCATGACACAATTATCCGCATGATTACACCTACCATGGAGCATATCAAACAACCGGCATGATGCTGGTGAACCAATCATTCATTGTGAATTCAGTTGAAATTGTAAACAGAAGTGAGCACACAGTGATTTCCACTAATATCTGCACCTTTGGTAAATATGAGCATAGAAGGCTGTGAAAAAAATGTTTAGCCTTTGATGTTTTGATTAGAATATTGAAAGAAAGTGGCAGCTTTTCATACAGCTTTTTCATACAGTTTGTGGTGATGAATGTGATTTTGCATTGTAGTTTTGGAAGATTTCTGACTACAAGACCAAACTAAATTATGCAAATCTCCAGCTGTCATTCTTTTTTTCCATCTTCCTAATAGTGTGTTGGGAAAGAAGACTTCCCCTGCTGCACAACACTGCCAGATGACTGGAATGTTTTGGTATTCTTGTCCTGATTGTGGAAATGGGCATCTTCAGTGTTTTAGCCATTTACAATACTTTTATTTCACATTTTATTTAGGCCAACAACCTTTTACTGCAAATCACAGCTTTGTTCTTTGGTCTTACACAGGGGTGATTCTAGGATTTTCAGTTTAGGGGTAAAGTATATTTCACATTGATTGTGTTTTTGAGAAGTGTCTAATTTATAGATTAATTTGCAGTGTCATGTTTGAGATTTTATGTAAAAGTGTTCTCTGGCTATAAATAAAATTCAGACATGGGATTTTATGATCCCAAACCATGTTTTGTACCTACATAGAACTAACAATTATTATTATTATTGTGTACTACAACAGCCTATTAATAAATGTATCATGAGGCAGGCTTTAGGACCCAGTGGGAAGCTGCTTGGGAGCAATAAAGATACTAGAGCTTTATCATTGGGGGCACAGTAAACAATTCAAATCTTTTTCATTAATTGTTACTAATTTATCCAGGGTTCTCACTCTTTCATGGCCACTAAATTCAAGGATTTTCAAGAACTTTTCAAAATCACTAATATTTTAAATTGAGCACCTTTGTAATTCATACCATCAGCATATATAGCACCATGAAAGTCCTTCCTGTAGTTAACATTTCACTTATACTTAATATTTACATTAAAATGTCACAATAATGATGTTTTGAATGTCATTTAATTTTTTTGACCGTTTTAAACAACTTTATTACAATTATTTCAATCCTTGCAATGTTCAAATGGGGTTTCTAAAGTATTAATAAGATGCATTATTTGTCATAGTTTATGTATAAGACCGAAATTTAAGATTTAAAAAATTAAGAATTTCTTAGTTTTTTCATTCAGTTTCTGAAAGTCACACAGTAAAAGTGTTGCAATAACACCATAAAAGCACTGTCAAGGACCAGGCCCTGAATTATGTCTGAAAATCAAGCACTTTTAAGTACTTTCAAGAAGCTTGGGAATCCTGTTTATCAAACAAGACTAAGCATTTCATAACAAATTCATGTCGTTCGTGTATTTTACTTTCATTTTCCTAGTCTGGGTTTACAGCGCCCCCATGTGAACTGGGCGGGCATTAGGACCTGGCTGTTAGCACTAGCAGAGGCTGTAGCACAACACTAGTGACTGTTGAATTTACTGAATCACGCAGTTATTCTGTACTCACATTCGCAGATTCGAGTTGGTAAACAGTTCATCTAAATCGCAGGTAACATTTTCACCTAAGTTTGCTGACCTGAATTTACTAGGAACTCTAGAGGCAACGCTTCTCTCGGTCTCACCAGCAGCTTCTTGCTCAGGCGGACAGTCTCACTGTATTTGTGTTAGCCACGCCCACTTGTTTATTTCGAGCTATACGGGGAATAACAAAATGTAGCAGGAATGACGATTTATTCCGCCTTTGTGTTTAGTCATATTCATAACCAGAATTAAAATTAGCATAGTCACATTGAATCACGCACTCAATCAGAGAAGGCGTACAGAAAGAAGATGGCAGGCCAGAGTGGGACAGAGCCTTACATTTCTGCGATGGAAGTTTTGAACGCATCGAAGAAAAGGAGATTGTCTCAACGGACAGTGATTTTACTCAACTAATAACACTGAAGTACAAAGGTAGCAAACACTTTGCTTTAAACTTTCAATAATATGTACTGTATATATGGCATGTTCACGGTTCTAAAAGGGATTAAGCTTCAGACAGGTAAAAAAAAAGTAACGTAACGATGGACTTAGCATACAAAAGTAACTCAAAAGTAGCGTAACACATATCTTACCATAAAAAGTAACCAAGTAATGCTACTAGTTATTTTTCCTGTTCCTAGTCATAATTTTTACAAATACATCTTAAATGTTATCAGGGATATACTTTAAAATATTCTCTTCATAGAGAAGATCATAGAGTTGTCAATAAGTGTGGCATGCATAGGCCTATATTTAACAAACATAAGCCCCTTTCACACAGGACGTTGCGGAATTTTTCCAGAAAAGACTATTTATACATCCATTCCAAAATACCGGTAAATTCTGACATAATTAAACAGAAATGAGCTCTAAACGGCTGCGCTTATATTTGTACACATAGAAAGGGTCTGGCTTTTTGTTGATGGTTTCACTTTTATATAAAACTTTAGCATTCATGCAGAGGCTTTGTCCCAGAGACATCCAAAGGCAGAAGCACGAACCGCAGCTAAATGTTTACACATTTGACTACTTTACAAATTCTGTGGATGGATAAGTATTGTGAACAACTTTGATGAAAACATATGGAGGAACACTTACGCATGTCGAGATGTATATAATATGTGTGTGCCACTGTGCTGGCGCTCACCGGAACACTCTTACACTTCACGTGCACAAGCAACTGAAGCAGAGCTTGAAGGTAAACAAACAGCGGTTTATCATAAGCATTTTATCGATCATTTTTTACACAGTTGGCATTCAGAAGAAACATAGAAATTTATCTGACTAACATCTACAGTAGCAGCTGAATGTGTCTGGAAAAATATTCAAAGGCTTTTATTTTCATAAACAACGTGGATGTGAATGCGTCTGAATGTTCTGATTGGCTGGAGTAGACGTCTCATGTCAGCGTGTTCTAGACGTGAACACGCTCTTTTTTTTTCAGCAATTTTCCTTCTGCATTTCGACAAATTACCATTAATGTTACAACTACTCTTTCCGGAAAATTGCCAGAACAAATTTACCGGTATTTTCAAAAAGGGCTTGTTCACACATACAGACCTTTCCGGAAAATTGCCAGTAATTTCCAGACAGGTCTGTATGTGTGAAAGGGGCTATAGACTATACTTTTTTTTTTTTTTACAGCTGTTTCGCAATTGTTTTTCTTAATGAGCAGAGTTGTTGTTTTTATTTTCTGCTTTGATTTGTATATATAATTTGAGCAAAAGATCAAAAGGTTAAGCAATAAAGACATTTTTCACACCCTTATTTGCTCATATTTACCAAGGATGCCAATATTAGTGGAGCTTTTTTAATTTAGCAAAATCATGGCTTACAGACCAAGCTGCATCACAAAATTAACAGCAGCTACTTGAAGTCAGACAAGTAGCTGACATCCAGATCTTGTAATCATCTCGGGTAAACAAAGCTGTCGCTGAGTTCAAAATCCATGCTTTGAATATTAAATAAGAGCATTTTAGTTTCCAGTTTTAGTGGCAGGTATTGCAGATGGCCGGTGTGTATCTCAGCTCCTGTTGTTTCTAAAAGCGTGTTTACGTCCTTTCACAGCACCACCTAATTTTTGTCTTTCCAGATGATTGAGCTGCCAGTGAAGTGCAAGGATTTTACAGAGTTTCATCACCAATGTGAGTCTGTGGTTAGAAATTCTGACATGATTTGTGACATGTTTTCAGTGTCGCTGTGTCTTGTAAAATTCAATCTCTTGCTTTTATATATATATTTATGGTATCTTTAAAAGACCACTTTAGGCCTGCATGAATTTACTCACCCGTCCCAGCTGGTTAGTGTTGTATTGGTGCTGGTCTAGCATATGGAAAGAGAAATTAATCCAACATTCAGTGTAATTTTTGGTAAGGCTAATCATATGAGGAAACTCAAAATCAATCTAAACGCAAAAAATATTTATATTTACTTTCATGTAAATAATTTAAATTAATTTATTTAAAAAAAAAAATCCTCCTTTTTAAATGTATTTATTTGTTTATTTTTGTGCATATTATATAATTTCTAGATGATGTGCATTTTTATTTCTTAGTTAAGAAGTCTAGCAAATTTTGGTAAACACAAGCAAAACCAGCAATATTTTTAATATGTAATTTTGTTTTCATAATAATCTTTGCAAGCAATTACAAGCTCTAATAATAATTTAATAATTTAGATTATTTTATAATTTCTCATTTCATCACTCTTTGTAATCTAATCTAGTATTAATTGATTTCTTAACACATTCAATCAGGGCTGCTGCTGGCCAAAAGGGTGCCCTAAGCGAAATTTTACTGTAGTGCCCCCAAAGAGGACCAAAAATATGCACACACAAACATATAAATATATATAAATATAAATATGCATATGAACACTCAAAATTATACTTAAACATTCAAATATTTACATTATAAAATAACAGTTTACATTAAAAAAAACACAGAAATGTCTTCTGCAGAAGCATTCCTAAATTCAAACATTTACAAAATGTAAGAAATAAAACCCTCTCTGTACCTGGTAGCTGGTAGACAGTCCTCAGTGCAGCACCTTGTGTCTGTACTTGTGCAGCTGCAGGTGCCTCTGGAGCAGTGCTGGACGATGCCACCTCATCTGTACAATACAGATGAAATTAGTAATTTAAAGAAAAACTCATGATTAAGACAATGGGTTACTCAAGCACACTTCATAATGTTTACAAACTACAACCAAAATGTGATTTAACAAAAACTGATCCTTGCTGTCAGAATAAATCAAAGACATGCGTTTTTTGAGAATAAATAACTGTACTTTTAAACAAAAACTATTTGTTAACATTCAGACAAAATTAAACATTATGAAATCCATGCAATAAAAAATGGTTTATTGCCTGAGGCTTTATATTTTATATTATTGATCTTTCAGAAACCACAGAATATTAGTCAGCAGTGGCGGCTGGTGTTAAAAAATGTGAGGGGGGCGCATTTTAAAAGCCATTTTTCAGGTGATGTACCAAAAAACTAAAATGACTAAAGCATACAATAAATGCATCACAAATCAGTTCATTTTAGTTCAATTTGGGTTTATCAGTAAAGAAGTAATCAAGATAATCAGTAAACACACACACACACACACACACAAACAAATGTTGCCTAATCACTGGCCAGTAGTACTATTTAAAAATAAATTTTGCTCTCCTTTTTTTCTAGCTTGAAAATTTCTCAACCTTTTGGTTAAAGTCAGTCATCTCAGTCACAAGTCTCTTCTCTATTGACAGCATGGCCAATGCATTCAGCCTCTCTTGCGTCATGCTGTTTGAAACAGCAAACACGGAAATAGTAAAAGGCTGGAAAAGCCCCGAGTGTACTCGCGCTCACCATCACTTGACTACTGGTGAATTTGTTTTCATTAGTTTTGCAAGGAAGGTCGATCTGGTCCAAGTTCCTTGATTCTTTTTTTTTCTTCATCCAAACGCCTTGTGAACGGATATCTTTGCAAAGATACAACAGAATTTTCCTTCATCTTGCACTTGCTTTCATTATATGATTAAAGGTCAGCACAGCTATCTGACGAGCTGCTGCTGAGTGAACGGTCTAAGTGAGAATGGTCCAATCACATAAGGCCAATCATATAAAAACAAATATGATTCGTTCTAACAGCAAAAATGGGAGGGTTCGGGGCGCAGAGCGCTGCGCCCTAAGGACAATTTAAAACCGGCCAATTAGAGCTTATCGTCATATCACATGCTTTGCAAAAGTTTGTCTACCTACATAGACACCCATTAGTCTGGCGCCCCGCACACATATGAAAAAATATTGTTCATACATTTTTTTTTTCAATAAATGTTAGTATGACTACAATACATGTTAGAATGTTATAATTAAATCAGTTTATTTTGTTAATATTTGTGATAATAAATATTAACATATTAAAGGAGTCTAACTTGACGGGGGGCGGCGCCCCAGCGCCCTCTATTGACCAGCCGCCACTGTTAGTCAGTTTTGTTATTTCATATAGTAATGTACAAAAATAAAAACAACTGGCCTATTAAAAGCACACCAATCTATTGATGTAAAGACTAAAGAGATTTTACAGTCATTGCAGCGATACAATGCAATTAACTTGTCAGCTCTCGAAGAGAACAGCAGCAGTAAGAAAAGTATAGAAATGGATAAAACAATAAACAAAGATAACTACAGAGAATTATAATAAATAATACATACAGTGAAATAATTGTGCAGTGCATGTGTATGTAACTGGTGTGCAAGCACAGTTGTAAGGTATTGCACAAGTTAATAATAATAACTGAGTTTGTGTAATTAGCATCAACATGGGGAAGAGGGGCAAACGAATTGATTTATTATGAAAAGTCATAGAACATGTCCTATCATAGTTCAAATCACAATGCACAGCAGCAAAGCAAAAAACAGAACGTAAGCAACAACAAATCAGGCAGATTTTGTGCAAATGTGGCGAAGTTAAACATTAGCCTCACTAGTTTACTTGAACAACCAAAAATATATTATTTTTCAGATTCATGGACATAAGTTACCTGAAAGTGATGCACGGGATTCATCTTGTCCTTTTTTTCCTCTTCTTGGCTCCAGACTTCTGTTGTCTTTTCCCGGGCATAGAGTTGCAACTTGCATCATTTATAATCATAAGCTGTTAGCAGTTGCACTCGCAGACACAAGTGGGCCGGGGCGCGTGTAAGCACGCACGCTCCCACGGAAAAAAAAGTTGCAACACATGTTTTTTGCGTTCGCCATAAAATGCATTTTTTATATGTATTTATCAACATATTATCAATATATTTTATTTACACTCAGTTTATGTTAATATTACAAAAATAAATATTAATAATTGATTTTTGAGCAACCGAGATGGTGCCTCCCTCTGGAGTTGGTGCCCTACGCAACCTGCGTACTCTGCGTACAGTATAGGGAGCGGCGGTACTGCATTCAATATTGCCAATGTGTATTGTACAGTTAATTACTAATTAAATAATGATTTTCTATTAGTTTGTGTGAAAATTATTCAGCAATTTAACGTTTTTTTGCTTTTATTGGATTACATTAGTTACTTTGCAGCATGTTTCAGATGTTTAAAAGGGCACCTATTATGAAAATCATCTTTTGGAAGCTGTTTGGACAGAACTGTGTGTTAGTATAGTGTCCAGATTCATATTGGGGTGATATAAAGACAATAAGTCTCTTTTTTTACATTTTCTGACGTTAAAATAGGATCCAAATCCCTGCCATTTTGAGGCCCACCGCAACGTGACATAGTAGTGCGATTTCCCTGCCCACCAAATTGATTGACAGCCGCGTATTAACCCTTATAATTTAATCAACAAGACAGGACGTGCGCAAAGCAACTGGGATTAAAAGATCTGTTTGGCTCACTGTTATCATCAAATGTGATCAAGAATTAGTTTTACAAGTTTTAAACGTTTCTAAAACAGTGCATGTTTGTAATAAAGTAAGGTAAAGATGGTCACCAAAGCTGCGTGTCAGTACAATTATAAAAGAAGACGCTTTAATCTCGGTTTGTTGACGTTAAATCAGGTTTAATTTGGACATTGGCATAATGGATATCCATACAGCGGTGGATATTAATGTGTATCCTGTCACATTTTTCGTGCAAAAACAGTGCAATGTTAAACGGTCACACTGTGTGTGTGTCCAGTGTGTGTGTTTTGCGTGAACTTTGTAACGACATTGTGTGTGACTCATCGTTGCAGAAAGCCTTGAATTAACTCCACAACAAATACATCAATTAATCATTGGGAAAGTTTGTACTGTATTATTTCTCACAAATGTTACGTGAGATCTGCTTCCTTCATGTCTGTCACTGTGCTGTTTATCTGACACAGCTGGAGATTGAGGCACACTCTAAAGCCTGTTTCACACCGCAAGCGTAAGCAGCGCGTGAGCAGAGCATGTTTTTTCGTCGTCCATGTTAACAGATTTGAGCTTTCATACCGCACCCAGAATCAGCGCATCAGTGCAAGGTGTGAGGGTCGCTGAAGCAGCAGTGCCGCGATATGTCGGCGCTGGGTCTATTTTTGCCATGCTGCTCATGCTCAATTAAAGTGACAGTGCATTGATAATGACCAAAACACATTGAATGACAGTAAAAAGTAGCAATTTGACCCAATAAATGAGTCAAAAATATCAACTGATTTATATATAGTCAATCAAATGAACACTAGTGTTGCAGGAGAGGGGAAATAGAAGTGGCCGCTTTAAGACTGCTATTTACAGGAGTTGTAGTCCATAGCGAAGTGTATTGTGGGTAGTGCAGTTCGACATGCATGCTGGATGATGTGAGCTCGCTGTGTGCTGTGCAGTTGAAGCAGAGGAAGAAAGTTTTATTCGGCTTTGTTTTATGTTCACTCAAGTTATTCCACCCGGGAGCTGTTTGCACTGTGAACCTGACAACACGAAAATAAGTAAAGGAAGGGCATGCATTGATTACTTCTGTCTGTCTCATCCTTTGCATGAATTAACGAGCCTTTACTCTGCCGCTGGACATCGCTGAAGCGGAGAAAGTAACACTAGTTTGATCATGTATAAATATCATTATAACTATATTGTATAAATATTATTATAACTAGGCCTACAACCTCCTGAAAATCAAAAACAAAATGACATGATGTCACAGGCAATTGTCTTCTGAGTGCACCAGACATGAATGACACATCTCATAGAGCGTGAGAAGCATACAGTGCTGTAGGATCTTTATAATTGGTAAAATAAAGACTTGCAGGTTAAGGAAACAGGATATAAGGAATTTGCCGTGGGCCTTGGTGCAGATGAAAAGTTAAAAAATATATATAGAGAGAGAGAAATAGGTAACTAGATAGAATAGGCAGAAATAGATTGATCTGTGCAGCAGCTGCTGAAGAACTGCGCGCTGCAGACACAGCTGGTGTAAAAGGAAAACGCCTGCGTGCTGCTTCTGCTCTCCATACACGCTGCGCATGCGCTGCTCACGCACCGCTTTTGCTTGCGGTGTGAAGCAGGCGTAACAGGCACATGGGAACGGTGGGCGGGGATGAACTAGCATTAAAGGCACAGGCAACAAAGACCGCTACATTGTGTTCAACGCAGAAAATTCCAATATTCTGAAAGGTATAATAAATAATCTGATGGGTGTTTTGAGCTGAAAATTTACAGACACATTCTGGGTACACAAAAGACTTATCTTAAATCTTGAAAAAGGGGTCAAATTGGTGCCCTTGAAAATATGCTACTTGTTTTACAGCAAATACTATATAGTTATAATCTTATATTTAAAACATCTTATTATTTTTTTTATAACCGGTATTAATGCTGCTATCCCAAACAGGTTTCAGATTTAGATCAGTACAGAGCACCACAGACTGAACAACACACACAAAAGCACATATCAAACTTCATATAATTGCATGCTGTTCATATCATGAGTGCGACCAGTACCACTTCCAGTGCTGGACAATTCAAAGCCCAGTGGCCTGATATCAGGACCGCATCCAACCTCAGTGTTGTCCAGCTGAAAGCACACAGCCAAAACCAGCTAATGATTCTGGCTGAGCTCACAGTCATTGTGAGAGCAGAGAGATACAGTAAAGCATACAGAAACAGACAAGAAACCCAAGAGGAAACTTACGGCCTAAAATGGCCCTCTTTCATTTGTAATGCGTTTGTAAAAAGTTTCGAGCTGTGCTAAGGCCTCATGAATAATTAAACCATTAAACTAATTAGTTCAAGCACTTCAAATAGAATATGTTGTGCTGGTTTTGCATTAATGCGAGTATTTTGATGATTCGTGTTTATTGCTTTCATATTGTTACAGCTCCCTACAAGTCATTTCAAAGCTCTTGATGCTGGTGTCTAGCAAAGATAATATTTAGAAACATTATTTGATCAGCTTTGAGTTGATTTCAGGTTTCTGGATGTAATATTGGTGTTCTGAATTGCTAGGCTTTAAAGGGGACATATTATGCCCGCTTCCACAAGATGTATTATAAATCTTTGGTGTCCCCAGAATGTGTCTATGAGATTTCAACTCAAAATACCTCACACATCATTTATTATAGCTTGTCGAATTTGCCGTTATGTCAGTGTGAGCAAAAACATGCTGTTTTTGTGTGTGTCCCTTTAAATGCAAATGAGCGGCTGCTTTCTATGAGAGGGTGGAGTCTTTACATGCTACTCTGACACTCCAGAAACAACAAAGCAAGTGAATTCTTATGCAGTCAAATTATCAGAAGTGACCAGTAGAGGTGTGAACCTACTCTGGTCTCACGGTTCGGTTATGAATATTAATGCATCGATTCGTTTCAATTCGATATCTCGGTGCATCACAGTGCATTGACGATGCTTTCCATACACAATTTTATATTTTACTTTACAGGCGCTGTTCACCGTTTAGTGACAGATTGGGCGGTTTTGAATAGGCATTTCGGCGAGTTTTGGAGTTTTTGGGCTGGAATCAGTCAGCTGCCTACATCTGGCAACACTGCAGCGTCGATCACAGCTGATCCATGATAGACACGGTGAAGAAAACCCGCGCGCTCGTGTCTGTATCCAGAAGTATCGCTGTAACAGCCGAGAGGAGAGGAAAAGTCACGCCAGCAGCTCAAATGGGCCACAGTGAGAGAGAGAGAGAGAGAAATGGAGTTTACTTTCATTCTCTCAATCGCAGTGAAATACTGTAGGGGCTTCTGCTTTAAGTGTCAATGAAAGACTGTCCAGCAAACACACATGCAGTGAAACAGCTTCTGCGTTTTTAAGTAGTTGGAGCGTTGTAAACACTCGCGCTCGCCTGCCTCGCCATAGTTAGCTACGACGGCATAGCGCATATGAGATAAATGACGTCAGTACGTAATAACCGGTTATGATTATTACTGAACCGATACCAAATTGTCAGCGTCTGCATCGCGGTGCACCAAAGAAACAAATAATTTTGACACCCCTAGTGACCAGTAGTGGATTAAAGCCGTATGCAGTCAAACCATGAGGTAATGAGAGGAAGAGGTTTCAACTTCTAGATTGAACGGTTAGTGGATACATCTATGTAGTTGTTGTGGAGTAAAGTTGATTACACTCATCGACTAGCATGTTACTGCTCTGTTCTGATGTGCTGGCCTTTACAAATAAACAATAAACTATTAATAAAATTATTTGATCTTTACAGAATACATAAAAATTCATTATCTGACTATAGGTTGTTTTCAACCACGTGGTTCTGGTGACTCGCGAAATTCAGATGTAGGGCAGGAGTTAAAAACTGAATAGGAAACATAAAGGAAAGTCAGTATTTATGCGATTTATACCATATTTCAAAGGAGATATGAATATAAAACAACCAAATATGTTGGGCATGATATATATCATGGCATGGCTTATATCATGAAGAGGGCCGAGTTTTCTTCTGTACTATTTTGCCTGTCATCGAGGTGGTAGATACTGTAAAACTTGGATAGGCAACAGGACTTTTGTCAGGTAGTGTAGTAGGAAAAACAACTACTTGTTTTGTGTTCAACAGAAGAAAGTATGTCAAACAGGTTTGGATGAAATGAAGGTTGATTAAAAGATGATAGAATTTTCATTTTTGGGTGAACTATCCCTTTAATCATTTAAAATAATCACTACAATATTTCATACTGTAAAAATAAGAACTGTAAATGTGGATTTGATAGTGAAAGGAACTTTCTAAAAGGAACTTTGGAAACATTCTTAAAGTTAGAGAATAAAGATGAGGAATTGACCCATGCAGAAACAGCATTGAACTGACCTCGCGGATGAAGCCGTCAGTCACCAACAAATTCTTTGGCAAATTTCCTTCAAACATTAAATTAAAAAATTCCTCAGTGACTTGGATGAAAACTCTTGATCTATGAAAACTCTTACATTCATTGGAACAGGTACATTCAACAACAGAATACTTATAATTTTTTTTCTGGGGCAGGCATTGTAAATCTTGAGCTGCTACAGCGAGTGAACAGAAATAGCTTCTGCTGAACTCAGGGAGGAAACTATGCTAATAGGGCCAGTCATCACCAGTCATTGACAGGGCCTCTGAAATTGAAACCATGCATTTGGAGATTACTTGCAGTATAAAACTGTATAAATGCTTACTACTATAGACTACTACTACTATGTTTACATGCACACACACTCTAGACAAACACACCTTGTAAAAAGTACATTTGGTTTAAATCCCCTTTAATTCCAGTCTCGTGTATTTGGACTTATTGTTTGAGTGGTTGAGGGCAGCGCTGTGTGCCGCTGAGAGATGGGAGATGTGCATATTAATCTTGCAGCGTGATGCTTGTGAACAGTTGGCTGATTCTCTGGCCTCGAGCTGCACTGCACTGTTGCTCTATGAATAATGCGACGTGCCAGATCTCGCCAACTTCTGTCCCTATCTACAGTTACACAAAACACACACAGAGCATGGCATTTACACACACATCTTGAAGTCAGAGAAGGAAAGATAAATGGCAAAAGTTTATGATACACACACACGTGCACACACACACACACACACATTATTTTTGGTGGTTTATAAGGACTGTCCTAATACTTAAGGCCTAATACTTAAGGCCTAATACTTAGGCATAAAGTATTTTATATAGTAAAAACACTTATTATACCACCGTACCCTATCTGTACGCTCAAACCTGTGGCAAACTTTGAATGTCAAAAGATTTTTAAGAGTTTTGTATTACGAAGACTCAAGACATAAACTCATAAACCACTTAAAAATTGTAAAGGCTGATTAATACATCTTAGTCAAGCGCACGCGTATGGTCCGGTGCAGCCTTTGCGCGGTTGCATAGTCCTCGCCGTGGCTGACGCTGATGCGCACCTCTAAAAAGATGTATATACATGTCGCAAACTCTGTGATTGGTCAGCTTAGTACTGGTGATGAGCGTGGCCGGTGTTGAGAGTCGCGAGCCCAATGGAGCGAGTGTTCACAAGTGTTGAGTCCCGTGAAGGAGCTCCAGATGGAAACTTTTGTTTTGTGTATACCTTTATGATTAAAGTTGTTGCACATCTGCCGGTTCCTGCCTCTGAATGAGTGAGTTTTAGCTACTTGTAGAGTTCAGAAAATACAAAATACCCTTGAAGAAACACGACACAGAGGAACATAAACACCTACTGCCAGCTAGCGTTATTGCAGAGCAACACAAACAGCACGCAGAAGTATATATGCATGACTACGCAGAAGGCAGGCGCCGTGGGTCACGTCGATACCAAGGTCATACCCATGTGTAAACCTCCAAATCCAGTACCACACACACACTCTTGTTCTTTTGGAATATTTTCATTGTATTGGATTACTCATGACTTCATTCAATTAAAATAACTCAGAAAAACAATGTAATTACTTCAACTTAGGGCTACGTTCTGAAAATGTAGCCTTATACACATTTCTGGAGATTGCGAATTATGTAGCCAGAAATACGTATGTCTGCATTTCATTTTTAAAACGTGGTGGTATGACGCCGTTCATTTTCGTGCGTACCAGCTGACAGCTTATATGCGTATGAACTGCTTTCCTGCTGTTACTGGTATGCCCAGTTAGCTCGCCATGTACGTCAGCGGACTTGAGACGCAGAGAGGAGTTGACCACAATGATGTGGTTCGAGTCTGGTAAAGAACAGTTCCAGAAAGCGGGTAAGACAAAAACGGAATCCAAAAATTAAAATAAACAAGTAAATAACGGTGAGAATGTGGTAAAATCAGAAAACATGGTAAAAATCAGGCGAGGGCTTTTATTTTTCTGGATTGCAATTTAAAACTTTCGGTTGGGCTTAGAAAAGTGGGTGGACGCTGGTCAATCAGTGCTTTTGAAAACACTATTGGTTGTGTTTAGGGAAAGTAAAGGGTAGGTCAGTCGACTGGGCAGTCAAACAATCAGTCAATAGCGGCCTCTGGTGGATTTATGCAAGAAGAGCAGGTGCGAATGGCATTCAAAAAGCATAAATTGCAGCCTCTGGTGGATTCGCAAAATAAAAAACTGAAAAAATGTACCTCCTGGGAGGTATTTGGCTCTCTCCAGAAATGTATATAGAGGTATGTTGCAGAATGAGCCTGGGTTGAATTACTTACAATGGTGTGAAAAAGTTTTTGCCCCCTTACTGATTTTTTTTTTTTTTTTTTAATGTTTATCACACTTTAATGTTTTAGATCATCAAACTATTTTAAATATTAGTCAAAGACAACACAAGTAAACACATCATACAGTTTTAAAATGAAGGTTTTAATTATTAAGGGAAACTACACAGCACTGTGTGAAAAAGTGTTTGGGCAGCAAAATACCACTCCGTTTCTCTAAATTTGGGATTTATAGTTGTGTTTGAGAAAAATGTGTTTTTGTTTTTAACTTACTGATGGCATTTTTTTCGAAAAAAAGAAAAGAAGTTTGTTATTTACAGCATTTTTGCATAAAATGATAATTCTTCAGAATAACACATAAAAGATGCCATCTTTATATTCATTTTTAAATTACACAATTCCAGTGTTTTACCTTCAGAAAAGATAATAAATCAATATTTGTTGTTATAATCCTGACTTTCAGTCACAACAAATGAAAAGATTTGTTATTCTGATTATCATTTTATGCAAATGCTCTAAATGACAGTATTTTTCATATGAAGAGGTTGTCAGACCTTTATAGAATAAAACAAAAATTAACATTTATAGTGTTTTATTTCTCTCCGTTTATAGTTTTATTCATTAAGTTTTACTTTTCCTCTTAATAGATGTATAGAATAGTTTTGTTTTCATGTGACTTTTTATATAAGACTTTTTTTTATGACTGGCCAAAAAGAAAACTTGATTGAGGGCTATGGGGTGAAGGTAAACGTATCAAACTGTATTACATTAAATGATTAATTTCCTAATTTATCTCCTAATATTTTAAAAAATAACTACAAAACATTGCTTTAAATTATATTAACTAATGCAGTATGTTTTAAAAATGATAATAAACTTACAGTAAAAACATAAACAATCCCATTAATAACACAATGGTGTTCAGTGCTGAATGCACTAAGCTTCCTTTGTATTGATTTGCTCGCCGATTTGTCAAGTGACAGTATTTACATTTAAAAATAGCAGATTCATTTACAAAACAACAACCAAAATGTTACATTAAATATCAAAACGACGATCTCTCTTCTCAAATGGGATGGTGGACCACATCAAAGGTTAGAGAATGGGCCAACTTTGGCCCGCAGGCCCTAGTTTGGGCATCTCTGGTTAAGAGAATGGATGTTGTAAAGAATGGGTGTTGTTCAATAGGTTAATGACAACTTTGATGAAAGGTTTTGATCCACTTCAATTGCTCACGACTGGTGTCTATTGACCTTAATCTTTTACATAAGAGTGGGAATGGGTGGCATGGTGGCTCAGTGGTTAGCACTGTCATCTCACAGCAAGAAGGTCACTGGTTCGAGTCCTGGCTGAGCCATTTCTGTGTGGAGTTTGCATGTTCTCCCCATGTTCACGTGGGTTTCCTCTGGGTGCTATAGGTCAATTGAAGAAACTAAATTGGCCGTAATGTATGAGTGTGTGTGTGCGTGTGTGTGTGTGTGTGTGTGAATGAGTGTGTATGAGTGTTTCCCAGTACTGGCTTGCGGCTGGAAGGGCATCCACTGCATAAAACATATGCTCTAATAGTTGGTGGTTTATTCTGCTGTGGCGATCTCTAAAATAAAGACTAAGCCGAAGGAAAATGAATGAATGAATTTACAAATAAACAATACATTATTATTACAATTATTTGATCTTTACAGAATACATTAAAAATCTATTATACAGTGCAAAATAAATGTGCAATGTGCATTCTATGAAAACACTCGCCCGCACTCAAGACAATGGATAACTTTAACCACAATAGCCACATAGCATGTTAAAATCGGCATGAAATGGAAGTTGAGATTGTGCTTATTGTGAAGTATTCTCCTGAAATAACAAAAATTAGTAAGGTGGTTCTTGATTCCCTCCTTTAGGAATTGATTCAATCTTTGAATATTGGACATTGCTAACAAAATGGAGGTATAATTGATGTTGGTGCAGTTAATTGGAAACCTTATTGGCTCGAGCCTTTTGGTCTCATTCACTTTTATTGATTTTTAAAGCTAAAAATGGCTCGCTATGCAGATTGAGGTTACAAACTAATGTTTTCTTATTATATCATTTATATTTTTAGTGATAAACATGACTGTTTGTAGAGCAAGTAGTTTGACCGTTTACTGTCGTTATTGATTCAAATAATTTCCCCATATAGGCGAATGTATCGGAAGTTCCAAAACAATCAGAAAAGAGCTTAATTCCAGATTGCAGAATAAGGTCATTACAAGGTTATGGTGATTTTAGAATCACTACCAGGTGTCTTGTTATTTTTATGTCATTGTTTGGATTTCACATACAGTAGGCCACACTTTGGCCCCGTTTACACTGCCAGTTAAATGTGACCCAATTCCGATTTTGTGCTCATATGTGACACAGATCGGTTCTGTTCTATGACCGTGTAAACACGAAAAAAACGCATGCATTCGGATATTCAGAGATCAGTTTCAGGCCTCCTTCATATGTGAAAATAAATCAGATGTAAATCGGATATGTGACAGTGCGATTATCATGTAAACAGACAGATTGGATTTATTGAGGCATTCCATTTTGTACGTCATTAAACTTGCGACAGTGTGGTACTTCTCCGCGGTTTAATGACGTAGAAGGAAGAGCGTGTGTGGAGACGCCGACGCGGTAAACAATAACAACAACAGAGGAAACATGGAGACAATTTGCTCCCACCAGACCTGAGATCTCTCTCGTACCCACAATATCCTCTGAATGGTGGAGGACACCATATATAAACCATAGGTGCAAGCTGAAATGACGGCCCCCTCCTCCTCAAAATCATTTTAAAGTTGTGCGAACTTCACATATTTCGCAGAGCTAAATGCAAGACAATTTCTTCCATCGTGACTAGTGTGATTTAGATGCTAGAACCCACCTTTACGCATGCGCGACATCATAAATTGTAAAGCAAGTGTAAACATATGAATCAGATATAGGTCACATTTAAAAGAACGTGTAAATGGACAGGCAAAAAAAAACAGATATAGGCAACAAATCGGACCTGACAGTGACCTGACAGTGTAAACAGGGCCTATGATGTGTACAAAAATATTCTACAACATTACTCTACAAACTTTCTAACTTCAAGCACAAACTCTTATTTCCTGAGATTTCTTACTTGCATAAAGTTTGTGTTTCCCTAATTTGGCCCCAGTCTGCAATATTTTGGCAGAGGTTAATGAAGTGCATGGCTATGCCGCACGCCTCATAGAAGTGGTCCAAACAACAGCTGGAGAGTGTCCCTCTGGTGGCCACATTTCCAAGGCTCTGCCACATTAGTTTGCTTAAAATGGCCACCAGCCATGGCGGAGTATTAGACAAGCACATCCAACAAGACTTGAGCTCAAGAGACTCCAACCTTTCCAAGCGTGACGGATTCCGCCAAAGTGGTTTGTGCCATTCGTATCCAAAGGCCACCGAAGCCTTGATTCACAAAGCGCTGAATAGATGCAAGAAATACAAAGACATGAGAGAGCGCATCATATCCTGTTCGCTCTGCCTGCGGGCCATATGGCCAGTGTTATGATAACAGAAGAGCCACCAAAGCCCAGTTGTTTTTCTCAGAAGGCTAAAGCAGCTTGGATTTGTGAGACTGTCATTTTTTTTTTCTTTTAAAGAACAGATTTTAGGATGAGCAGAGAGTCGAGACATGCAGTTATCATGATAATTCACCAAATAACAACATATCTTGAAGAACTAAAAGATCTATCTATCTATCTATCTATCTATCTATCTATCTATCTATCTATCTATCTATCTATCTATCTATCTATCTATCTATCTATCCATCTATCCATCTATCCATCTATCTATCTATCTATCTATCTATCTGTCTGTCTGTCTCTGTCTGTCTGTCTGTCTGTCTGTCTGTCTATCAAAATCTTAATCGAATCCATTCATCCTATCTATTTATTAAAATATACATTTGTCCATCTCTCCATCCATCTCTCTATCTAATTTCATTATAGAAAATGTAGTGATTGTTTGCTTGTTTTCTAAATTGACGATTTACTGTGGCAAAGTGTTTATTTATTTATTTGTTTATGTTGTAAATTTATTCATTATTATTTTTTTTTCTGTTTCCTGTTCTATAATTGGCAGTTGAAAATTAATAGTAATATCTCATATTATATTTAAATGTCAGCAGTACATATATAATATGCACATATCAATAAAACATTAATATCTATTTTAAATATAACAGCTACTACTACTACTACTACAACAACAACAAATAACAATACTTAATGTAGTTGAATAAAATCAAATATAAGTGAACATTTATTTGGGACATTTAATTAGTGTGCCACAGATGTTTTATGTTGACCATTTAGTGCATTCCAAAATGATGCCTTGAGCCAGACGTAATACTGTGAAACTAAGCCTCTGATACTCACTTTCTAAATCTCTTTCACCAAAGGCCAGAAGGTGAATCCTTATCTCCTGCTATTCAATCAAACAGTCTTCTCTCTCACAGTGATCAGATACTTCACTAGATTTTGGTGCCCGCCTTTTTCCTCCAGAGCACTTTTGAAGGCCAGCCATTCAAGTCAGTGTGATTCAGGAGAGATGATTGAAAAATTCACTACTCATTAACTGACAACTGTTATTTATTGCACAGATTGCTGCAAAATGGTGCATGAGTCAAGTTTGGTGTTCACATCAAATTGCACTGACAACAGTCATTTTATTTGCACATTGAAAACATTTAATGCAATGTCTACTCTAATAATTCAAATATTTTTTGTGAAAATAAAATAATACAAAAATGGGTTATCACTTTATTGTAAAGTGTTCTTGTTACATGTTCCACTTACTTTCTATGGTGATTACAATTACCTATACTTTATAATAATAATAATTCCTTAAATTTATATAGCGCTTTTTCTGGACACTCAAAGTGCTTTACACATTTTTGAGGCAATCTCCTCATCCACCACTACTACTTATGCATAATTACTGTACATGCAAATAACTCTACATAACACACATTTAAACTCTAAGTTGCCATATAGTAAGGTACATGTAGTTAAATAATGTTATTCAGTATTTACACTGTAACTAGGACACTAAAATAAAGTGTAACCATAAAAAAATTAATTAAATTCCATAGCTGCCGTTATTTACTAAGATGCACCATATCTATATCAACTATATGCATTTTAATACAAGCCATTTGATCGTGATGGATCTTCCTTTTCATGCTGAGCACTACAATCTAATAGGTCACAGGCAAAATAAAACAAAATGCAATTTGCATTACATGAACATGACATTAAACACTCATTCGTTAAGGTTGCTGGTTTTGTTCCTCAAATGAGAATACAGCGGCTCTGATTCTGAAACCCACGGGCCTGGGGATAATGCAAATGCATCCGCATAAAGATGTAATGAGATATGACACAGTTTTACTTCTCATGGATGAAATTGATCTTTACATGACCATTTAAGCAGGGATAGCACTAATGTTCAATTGGCCCTGTCCACTTTCCAGTAGCATTACCTCAGTGCTTCTGGGTTGTGTTTCTTTTGTGGTGCAATATGGATAAAAGTCTTGTACTGTAGAATCCCTTCAGTCAACCTATAAGTTATTGGTTTATAAGAATGCATAAGTAATAGCAAATGATCAAATTCATGTTTTACTTTCAACGTATCCAGTACTTTCATAGGGGAAGTGATACAGAGTTCCTTTGTGTAAAAGTAATCATAACATGAAGCCCTTTATACCAGTGTGTATTAGCATTTTAAATGATAAATTACCATGATGGTCTTTTAAATCTCATTGGTTTTTGGTAAATGTTACATGTTTAGTTTTTTTTTTTGTATGATTCTAGTGGCCTGTTTCCACTCAGTGGTATTTTACGGTTCGGGCTTTTATGGCCGTTTCCACTGTCAAAAGGTAGCTAAAAGCGAACCATACCGTACCATTTTTTGGGTACCCTTTGCAAACGACAAAAGGGCACCAAAAGGCAGAGCTAGACGCGCAGCTGAACGTTATTGGTTTACAGAAAAGTGTTACTTGTGCATACACAAGTAGGAGAATGAAAACAAAGAAACCGCCATTTTTAAATATACAGCCGAGACATTACATCGTAATACTATATAATAACGAGCCATGGTTGACCCGAGCTCAAACAAACCTTGTCGGTGTCTGGTTGAAGAAGAACAAAATCTGCCGTGTCCTGTTTTTGTTTTATGAGGCCGTCTAAATGTGCGAGCGGTTTCACGTTCTCCAGGGAGCTCGCGATTGCTTGTGTGCGCTTTTATATTTGAAATAACAAACTTCTTGAGCTGATGATAATAATGTGCGCGTAATTGTTGAACAGCTTCTGACATTCGATCCTTTCCAAAATGGACAAATGCGAAGGTGACGCGCGAGAAAACAAAGGAGAAGCCGAAAAAACAAAGGAGCGAATGATTCTTTCACCATCCTAAAACATGAACAAACTGCCATGTTTGTAAAGCATCTGTTTAGTGAGAAGTGCTTCTCGTATGATATGTGAACGACCCGTACAGCTTTACTTTGAGCGAGAATGACGTCGACTGAAACTTTCTGTCGTACACCATGCCCACCCTTTAGGCAGTGGAAATGCAAGCCTGATAAAAGTGACCCATACCGACTCATACTGTACCGTACTGTACCAGTCAGTGGAAACGTGCCATGAGACATATGTGCTGTTTGAGCCCAAGATAAATTTCCTGAAAAGGACAATAAAGTACAACTTAACTCAAGAACTATTGATAGATGTGGTGGACCATTGAATAATTATAATAAACTTGTTCGCAGACAGTTTGACAACTAGAGAAGATTTGAATAAAAAATAGCAAGACAACATCAGTCTTATAAAAATGTATACAATCTCTGGGGAAAAGTATGAAATCATTACTCTTGGAAGATGTTCATTCAAATGTTTAATTGTGTAGAAAAACACAAACACCTACATGCAACAGAACTATTTTCATTTAACACTCCAACCTTCTGGCTGTATGAAACACTTTTTGAAAGAAAGAACACTGTAGTCAATTACAACTTTTTTTACAGATCAAACAAAAAATATATGGAATCACTATGTACTTTGATGTTTTATTTAAACAAACAACCGTATCCGATTACAACTGCTAATTAGTCTGCAGTTAAAAAAAGAGTGCTTGCACACCTCAGTGAGGTGTTGAACCAAGCTGATTGACATAACTCATGGCTCCAACACGAGAGAGTTGAAACAAGGGGAGGATTATCAAACTTCTCAAAGGTAAATCTTCACAAAAATGTTGCAAAAGATGTTGTTTCCAGTCAGCTGTGTCTAAAATCTGGACCAAGTACAAATCAATTGGGAAGGTTGTAGAAGTGAAGCATACTGGTAGACCAAGGAAGACGTCAAAGCGTCAAGACAGAAAAGGTAAAGCAATATGCCTTCAAAACAGAAAATGCACAACAAAGCAAATAAGGAACAAATGGGGCAGAAAGTGGAGTCAATGTCTGTGACCGGACTGTAAGAAATCGCCTAAAAGAAATGGGATTTACATACAGAAAAGCCAAGCAAAAACCATCATTAACATGATGACAGAAAAGAACAAGGTTTAAGTGGGCTAAATAAAGACAGTCTTGGACTGTGGATGAGTGATATTCAGTGATGAATCACGAATCTGCATTGGGCAGGGTGATGATGCTGCAACTTTTGTTTGGTGCCATTCCAATGAAGTTTATGAAGACAACTGGCTAAAGAAAACATGCAAATTTCCACAATCATTATTGATATGGGGTTGGATGTCAGGTAAAGATATGGGAGAGATGACAGTCATTACATCCTTTATAAATGCAAGTTTATGTGAAGAAAAAAACGGAAGTAACTGAAATTGCAATTCATCGAAATTCCGCTAGTCCTGGCTCCATAATAGAGCAAATTTATTTTGGCCCCACTGTTAAAATGGCCAAATTTACAGCAGAAAAAAAGGCGTTTACAGCCTGGTACAAAAAGCGATTTTGGTTCATATAGCTAATATTACCCTTCATGACATCTGTGAGGGGGGGTAAATTTTTTATAACTCATCCGTTTCCTTTATATTAATTTATATTAAGTCTGCATAATTAAGGGCGTGGCCACTTGAGTGACAGCTAGGTCTCACTGTTTGCCGTAACTTTACCTCGGCTGATTAGACGCTGAACTCGGCATATACCTCGTATTTTTGTTTTGTTTTATGTGGTTTTACACAGTCAATTTCCTTTTGAAATTTTTTCTTACAATTATTATACGATATGGCATGCTTTGTGCACTTAATTGTGCTCACAAACCATTCACTTGGCCTCCATTTCCCAGGTGAGTGAAATTATATACGTATATATGTATAGATGTATTTGTTTTATTTAAAATCATTTATCATTTATATTTTTATTTAGAACTTGATTGCACTCTAGAATCTGACAGATTGATTAGCTGTAGGCTATAGAACAGTCATCTGAAACATCATACACTGTTATGCCTGGATTTCATAAATAGCCTTGCATTTACTAGCACAGACTATATTTGAAGTATTAGAAATTCGCATTTTCCTCCAGTAGAAAAACGTTGTGTTTAAAAAAAAAAATGTTTAGTGGCTCAATGTAACACTCAACAGTGTTTTTAAAAATCTAAACACTTTATTTATATTGTGTACAACCAAGCACATGTGGTCAGAACACAAACGAGTAGCAGGTAATGAAGTATCAAGCGTTTCTCCCAAAGAAAAGCCCGTCTAAGAAAACGCTAGCAGGCGTCTGTAGGTTCGCTCACACTACGGCTCTTTGCCCTTGTTTGGTATTCTCCGGTCAGTGTGATGATCCGCGAACAAAATGGCGACGGTTGGCTACGCCAACTTGTAGCTTCTTTTGCGTTCCTCAGAAACCTATGGGTGATGTCATGGATACTATGTCCATGTCTTTTACAGTCTATGTTTTGGACACTTTTCTTATTCCATCAATTGAAAGGATGTTTGGTGATGATGACAAAATTTTTCAGGATGATAATGCATTGTGTCATAGAGTATTAATTCCATACTTTTTGCCAGGGGTTGTATATATATCACATAAAAACTGAAGAAAAACAAAGTATATATATACTTTGTTTTTCTTCAGTAATATATATATATATATAAATATAAATATATATATATATATATATATATATATATATATATATATATATATATATATATATATATATATATATATATATATATATATATATATATATATATATACAACTGAATATCAATATAAAAATAAACTATTAGATGATTGGTATTTAGTATTTAATAAAGTGAATGAGGCAATACAACACTTAAGCAGTGCTTTATTAATCAGAAATTATTAAATGTCTCTCGGTAAACATAAATTAAGGTTGTTTGGCTTATTAAATGAACTCCTGCCTCCTCTCTAATTGAACCGCTGGCACTGTCTTGACCTTTCTACAGTTTGTACTTCCATACATTTTCATCTGGGTCCTCCTGCTCGGTGTATTATTTTAATTGTGACAGACTTATGCATAGCCCTGGTGCATGTAGTGTAATTAGGGTCAATGAACCTTCAGGATGCACGGGCCATTGACCATTATATTGGCTTTGACTGCCACTACCAGAAATTAAAGCTCAGCCTTTATAGCCTGGACTCCTCATCTTCATACCCATTCATGAGCTGAGTGAAGTAATCTCTTATTATAATAGTTGTTATGAAAATATTTGTATTGTCTTTCATAAGTATTGATACCATAGACCCATATAATCATCTCCTTATATACAGATTTTAGAAAAGTTTAAGGGGCAAATGTTTTAGCAAGCTAGAATGAATTTACATGTTGCTAACATTAAGTTACAGTATGCTAAAATGTGTTATGCTAACAATGTCACTGATTAAACATATTGCTGATTATTGTCAACAACCTCTTATATTTGTAACATTGTTTCATGTTGACATTAAACGTTAAATATACATTTTCATGTTCCTAGCCTTGGTTAACATATTACTAGTCAAAATTAACATGTTTTTAGCATGTTTCTACCAAGGTTAGCTCCATTTTTGCACAAATTAACATTTGTCAACATTTTTAGCATGGTTGAAACATTTAGCATGTTGCTACAGGGTTCTATCATGTTCTAGCGGGAGGTAAATGAATTAGCATGTCGCAAAGCATGTTTCTAACATGGTTATAATATTTTTAACACAATTAGGTATGTTGCTAACATATTAGTCAACTAACATTTTTATGAATTAACAGGCAGTTTATTTGCTAACCATAACACTACAATTGATTAGGATTTTGCAAGCATGTTTTTAGAATGGCTAAATTGTTAGCATGAATTAGCATGTAGCTAGCATGTTAACAGCAAAACGTGTTTAATCATGCAAAATATAATAGGATTTAACATAGTCACTTACTTTTTATATATTGTGATAAGTACAGGTCATAATAGCAATATCACTGATAAAACATATTGCTGAATATGGTCAACAACCATTTTCATGTTCGTAACATTGTTTAATGTTAACATTAAATATGTATTATCATGTTACCATCATGTTCCGTATTACTAGCACGAATTAGTGCTTAATGTTTTTAGCATGTTTCTACCAAGGTTAGCTCCATTTTTGCACAAATTAACATTTGTCAACATTTTTAGCCTGGTTGAAACATTTAGCATGTTGCTACAGGGTTCTATCATGTTCTAGCGGGAGGTAAATGAATTAGCCTGTCGCAAAGCATGTTTCTAACATGGTTATAATATTTTTAACACAAGTAGGTATGTTGCTAACATATTAGTCTACTAACATTTTTATGAATTAACAGGCAGTTTATTTGCTAACCATAGCACTACAATTGATTAGGATTCTGCAAGCATGTTTTTAGAATGGCTAAATTGTTAGCATGAATTAGCATGTAGCTAGCATGTTAACAGCAAAACGTGTTTAATCATGCAAAATATAATAGGATTTAACATAGTCACTTACTTTTTATATATTGTGATAAGTACAGGTCATAATAGCAATATCACTGATAAAACATATTGCTGAATATGGTCAACAACCATTTTCATGTTCGTAACATTGTTTAATGTTAACATTAAATATGTATTATCATGTTACCATCATGTTCCGTATTACTAGCACGAATTAGTGCTTAATGTTTTTAGCATGTTTAGCAGATTAACTTGTCAACATTTTTAAGCATGGTTAAAATATTAAGCATGTTGCTACATGGTTTTATCATGTTCCAATGGGAGGTAAATTAATTAGCATGTCGCAAAGCATGTTTCTAACATAGTTCTAATATTATTAACACAAATTGCCAACATATAAGATGACTAGCATTTTTATGAATAAACATGCAGCTAACCTGCTAACCATAGCACTATTATTGATTAGCATTTTGCAAGCATGTTTTTATAATAGCTAAATTGTTAACATGAATAAGCATGTAGCTAACATGCTAACACAGCAAAACATGATTAATCATGCATAATATAATACGATTTAGCATGGTCACTTATTCTTATTATACTGTATATTTTGATAAGTACAGGTCAGAATAGCAATACCACTGATAAAACAGCTGAATATTGTCAACAACCATTTTCATGTTTGTAACATTGTTTCATGTAAACATTAAATATGTATTATCAACTTGTCATCATGTTCTTAGCCATAATTAACATATTACTAGCATGAATTGGTATGCTTTTAGCATGTTTCTACCAAGGTTATATTTTTTCACATGTTAACATTTGTCAACATTTTATAGCATAGTTGAAATATTTAGCATATTGTTAAATCATGTTCTAGTTTGAGGGTGTAGAAGTCCAACTATTAGCCCAATGATGAAACTAACAGCATGGTTGAAAGTTAAATGCATGTAAGCCTTTATAGTGTTTCTGAAATGAATTTTGTTATTTATTAGAATTTATTTATATTCGTTTTTTAGCTCCGAATTTAATCTGACTCCAATTTTAAGTGATCGTAAAATTTAGACTGTATTTCTAATTGGATGAATGGATCACATTCATCATTTATGACTTAATTTAGAGTTTTGATTTATATCTGATTCCTTACTCTTCAGTTATACGTTCATTAGGGACCAAACGCCGCTCAGAGTTTCACACTCCAGGTTTTGCTTGTCTTCTCACAGACAGTATGTCGACACTCTGAAGTTAGTCAGAGGGTGCATGATTAACTAATATTCAAATAGACTGGTTGCAAACGGCTCACTCATCCTAAAAGAATAATCAATTTAGCCAAGTCCATGCAACTTGCTAAAATCAGCGATTAGATGATTAAAGATCTCTATGCTGTCGTGCCACACTGCTCTGTACGGTCAAATGTGTCTTTAGAATCAAAAGTCTAATCATGTCGAATCATAAATGTAGCGCAGACTCCACTTAATCTACTGGATATAAAAAGATTTCAGGAGAATTCAGTAAAATCTTATTATGCTAATTACATTATAAAACAATCATAAAGCCAATTCAGAGATGATACTGTAAAAAATACAACATCCATTACTCAAAGATAAATCAAAGAGTTAGAGATGCATACCAGACCAGAGAAGTACGTTGCAGCATAAGTCTCAGAGATGCTGCAACGGGGTGTCTTGGCTAAAACATTCCCAACATATTTGTCCACATTTCCTTTAAATACTCAACTCAGAATAAACAGCCATACATTCAAGACAATAGCAGCATCACCGAGACCCTTTGCATGGTGAATATGAGGTGTTAATCATCCATCTCTAAGGAGGGGGAGAATCTGGCAAAGATTTGATCAAAGTCAAAAACCAAATCAACATATAAAAATTAAATATAACAGTGACATTAAGACCACTTTACCAATCACACAGAGACATTTAAAATGATACCAAACATGAACATAGAGCTACAAGATTCACCATATTAAAACCTTGGGCATTTTATGTGAAATGTCCTCTGATCAGTAAGTCACTTAAAGGTCAAGAAGAGGGCCTTGAGGTGAAAGGAGAAGGGTGAACTTTCTCACATTCCTCCCTGGTGAGGTATCTCTGTGTTTCCAGCCTATTGTCAACAGTCTCAGGCCCCGTTTACACTAGTACGTTTAAGTTTTAAAACGGCGTTTTAGAATGAAAACGATCCGCGTCCACACAAGCGTTTCACCCAGCGTTTCCGAACAGCTCTCTGTCTACACTAAAACGGTGAAAACGCACATCACGTGATCGCACACACAAACTCTCTGGCATGCACTGCAGCGTGCTTTAAGTGCATATCCATATGAGAGCTGTCCTCATCGGACTGTACATCAAGGATCTCCCGCTGGATCTAATCGTACTATATTTGTTAAACGTGATATTTAATTCATCTTGTTGTCTATATCTAACTACATATTCCCAGACTTTGGTCTTTTGAATCTATTACTTGCGCTCAGGTAACGTGTTTTGACTGAGCGCAAAGATAAGTTACAGTAGGTTAATATCTTAATTAATATAACCGTGGACACCGATTCTGCACATCTGACTGATTGCTTGCTTTTATTTTCTTTATTGTATAAACTTATTGTGCGTTATACTTTTATAATGGCCATTATTAATTATTAAAACTGATATTCAATGTAAGAGAGGGTATGTTTCATATTTTCAATAAAAATGAAAGGAGGCAGTAATGATATAGGCTCCGTTTTGTTATAAATATGCATGAAGATGACGGTCATATTATGAAGTCACCTGACGCCTCAACACTTTTTATGTCTGTTAAGTTGCTAATAATATCAAAATGAAAATAGGCAGTTCCTCACATCATGTTTTCATTTTATTGTTAAGATAGTAAAAAAGCGTAGCCAGGGTGATGTGAATGACTATAAAGTACATACTCGGAAGTTTGTTTTCCTAAATCAATTTGCGAAGTCTGAACTTACAAGGAGAGGATGCTGGACTGAACTGTGTGTAGGCTACTAATATTGAGGAAAAAGCCCCAATCAGAGAGGCGAATGTCTGCAGCCCCGCCTCCGTTTTCAGATGTCTCCGTTTTCCCCCATCCACACTAAGATGGAGCAGCAGCGTTTTAGAATGAAAATGGCCTCTCCAGCGTTTCCAAAACGCTCCGTTTTCGGGGCTCGAAAACTCCGGCGTAGTGTGGAAGGATGGCGTAACCGTAGCAAAACTTATCCGTTTTAAAACGAAAACGCTTTAGTGTAAACGGGGCCTCAGGTTGATTAGAATAGAACAGTTGAGCAGCTGGTTTCCTGATTGCGGTTGGGTTGCGCGATGTATGTGAAGAGCGGGAGGATGGGGATGGGTGCGCTGGGGGTGGGGGGTGATTTGGTGGTAAGGGGTTATTTCCGGGAGATTATCATTCGTTCGGAACTTCCGGGAGACTGGGATGTCTGAGTACAGGTCAGAATATGTTTAATTTTTACATAAATATCTGTCACACTGAATGACAAAATGTATTATTCATTCATCCATTCATTCATTTTCCTTCTACTTAGTCCCTTATTTATCAAGGGTTGCCCTTTGGAACGAACCACCAACTATTCCGGCATATGTTTTACGCAGCGGATGCTCTTTTAGCCGCAATCCTGTACTGGGAAACACTCATTTACACACATTGATACACTACGGGCAATTTAGTTCATCCAATTCACCTATAGCGCATGTCTTTGGACTGTGGGGGAAACCGGAGCACCTGAAGAAAACCAATAAGAACACGGGGAGAACATGCAAACTCCACACAGAAATGCCTTCTGGCCCAGCCGGGACTCAAACCAGCGACCTTCTTGCTGTGAGGCGACAGTGTAAACCACTGAGTCACTGTGTTGCCAGAGTGGAACATTATATTTCAATTTTACAAAAGCTATTTAAGACATTAAAGTAGACATTTTACAGCCTTTCCACTTAAAATCACTTTTGTCAATTTAAATTGATGCAGACACCAAAATGGGACATCTTGTCTGAAACATTTCTATCTCGGTTTTTAGTTGAACCAATGACACACCCAGTAAATTAGATTCATCTGAAAGTTAAATTCACAACCATCTGGGAGCTTAAAAGAAAGGGTTTTTTCAGCTGCCTCACTACTACTTTTTCAATCTGTGCTCATGAATATGTTAATGTAGATCAATGTGTGCTTACACCTCAAGTTTACACACTGTGCTCATTGAATGTTTTTATTTTCTGCACACATGTAGATTTTCTGTTTCTCCAAAAATAGCTGGACCGACTGTAAGTGCCTGTTTAATTTTCCCTCAGATTCGTTAACAAATGAACATTGTGCCTAAATGTGTCTGCTGTGCATGAGCTTTCTGTCTAGCCATGAACTTGTCCATTCTGACAGTCCGTTTCATATTGAAATGAAATAAGACTAGGCTGCTGATAATCCTGCAGTCTGCTGGCAGCATCTGGGTGCTACATCTGCCTACTTATTCGCTTTCATTTTCCATGACAGGCTGTGTGTGTGTTCGTCCCATGAGGCAGTGCTGGTGTCTGGACAGGAGGTTTGGGAGGCAGACTCGAGGGTGAGCAGGGACGGTTCCCCTGTGTGTGTGCTTGCATGGGTCATGGAGTGCGATCTAAATTGAGTGTGTTCTTCAAGGAGATTTTAAGCATTCATTCAGAGTCAAATCTCTGGAGCGTGCAAGTTGCCTTTTAGAGTAAAAAAAGCTCATATATCTAGTAGGGGTGTGTAATGGTACACATATTCCGACCAAAAAAAAATATTTGGCATGGGAAAGTCGGTATACATGTACACTGTATGCTGGATATTCAAAGTCCAGGAACCAAAACACTCAAAACATTTCATGTGAGTTCAGTGGTAATTATAGAAAGCTCTGTGAACGATTATGTGTGGCATAAACTGTAAAAAGGACTTTGTTTGCCAAAACTCTTCCGCATCAGATCAGGGTGGGATTTTGCAAAATTTGCATTCCAAAGATAAATGAGCGTGACGGTGAGCCCCCTCAGAAAACGTTTGTGCCCCTCTGTTTTCATAAAGGATTAGTTTACCTAAAAGTGAATTTTTTTTTCTGTCATTAATTACTAACTCTCCCGTCATTCCAACCTTCAGAACACACATTTAGATATTTTGTATTATGAAAAAGCAATTAAATTATGAATTTTGTGAGATTAAAGCAATAGTCCCTGCGTCAGGTCAGGGTGCGCCTGTATAAACACGCATTCGGCAGCGGAGGCGCACTCTAAACTCAAACGGGAGAAAACTGAACTAGTAGATGATGTGAAGGCGAGCTCTGAAGGGAAAAAATGCAAAAGAGACTTGTCGTTAAGTTAGTTTTAGCTGAGACGGAGGTGCCAGTCATTTTTACATTCGTTTTTCAATATTAGATTAGCCTAATAAAAGAGTTCAGTTAGACACTGCACAGTCCCACAGTAGTCTACACTATAATTAATATTATAATTTATTATATTCATTATTAACAATATTATTAAAATTAAACTATAAAATTAAGAAAACGCAGAACCTTTTTTGAATGTTTGCTTTCATTTTGAATCGGCAAAGCGCACTGTTACAGTTATGAAAAGAAAGCATCTTAGATGATGCAAAGTCAAGTTTACAGTGTTATAAATGAAATAAGTATATAGTGCGTGATGTGGATTTGCCGTGGATCAACCTCTCACAAACGCTGCAGGTAGGATGAATGATAATCTTTAAAAAAATATGCAACTTAGGCTATACTGCTATTTCTTCGTGCAAAATTAAACACCAGAAAATGTATTTTAGACCTATTTTAACAGCTAAAATACAGTTAGCATATCGATTTTATTTTGACTTGTAAGCTCATGGCCCTAAAAATGAAAATTTAACCTGAAAACAAGTTATTAAAATAAGTTATGACATATTAACTGCAAAGATGACATTGTTTGTGCTGACAACTTGACGTAAACAAATAAATTACTACCTGTTTTTGTCTTTCTCATGACAACTTGATGTTACTAAGACAACACAACATGATTGTCATGAAGCCATTATAAATGTCATAAATTTTATAACAGCATTATTTATATATATATATATATATATATATATATATATATATATATATATATATATATATATATATATATATATATATATATATATATATATATATATATATATATATATATATATATATACAGAATTTGCCATTGAAATGTCATTAAATATTAATGACGCTGTTAAAAATTATTTGACAGAGTAATGACACTTTTAATGAGACATTTTAATGACCAATACAGTTTGTTCCACTGAAAACATCAGTAAAATTTTCATGAACAATTATAAATGGCCTCATAACAATCATGTTTATAACAGATTTATGACAAATTATGTTGTCTTGGTAACATCAAGCTGTCATGACAAAGATGAAAGCTGGTTGTGATATATTTGTTTATGTCAAGTTGTCATAAAATTTGCATTTAAAATTACATAACTGAGCAAATTACACTTAATAACAGTTGTCATAAGCATGCATGAAATCTCATACACATGATTATAAAGGTTTCATGGGAGTCTTATGAACACCCCTTAAAGTAAAGTGTTACCTAATAATCTGCTTGGACAAACAACCTGTTTAGTATTTTTTGAAGAGATTGAAAAATCGAAAAATAATTGATATTTAATAATTTTTTAGATTTGCATTGTTTTATACCCTCTGCTATGCCAAATCATATAGGACCAAACAGTGTACCCAATTCAGGGTCATAGCTAACACAGTATTTATAACTAGTAAAGTAACGCAGAAAATATCTGAGCTTACTTTCCTGTTGACCTTCGATGATTCAATTCCCTCATAATAAAACAAAACTACTTTAGATAAGTTACAATTGGTTAAAAGGTTTGTTTGAGCTGTGTTTTCTTCTGTACTGATGTAAAATTGCATTTCCCTCAGCCTGAGGCTTATTTATTTCACTTTTGGTGTGATAAGACTCTCACACTGGCCAAAAACAGACTTTTATTAAAACAAACTACACTGCTAAACCCAACAGTCAACTTTATGAAATTAAATGAGTGTAGTTACCTCAAAATTGACTGAAAGTTAATTCTCATTTGAAAAGGGTTTTGAACTCAGTGTTGAAGGTAATGAGTTAATTAAATATCTCATTACTTCAACTTAAATGGAGTAAGTTCACAGTACTCATAGATTCGTTTTTTTTTTTAACTCAAATGATTTGTAGCAATCAGTTTCCTCAATCGGTTTGAGTTGGCTTAACTTATTGGGTTTTACAGTACTCAGTTGGTTTGAGTTCTTTTCATTTATTAGGTTTTACTGTGCTCAAATTTCTTAATTTACTTAAATGGATTAAGTTCACAGAACTCATTATGATTAGTTTTTGAACTTAAATGGTTTGTTGCAATCGGTTTTCTCAAATGATTTGAGTTACCTTAACTTTTTGGGATTTACAGTGTAGCAATCCATTCCTACACTGTAAAAAATTCTACATGTTGTCCCAACACAAATCAGTTAACTTAATTGTTTTTACAAATTTAAATGTATTGAACATTTAAATGACACTACCCAATGATAGTGTTGATTCAGCTAATTTTAAATAAGTAGTTTGAAGAAGCAGCAAAATTCATTTTTTTTTCTTTCAATAAAAAGTAACTTAAAACAATTAGTAACCTTTTCACTCATAACTTTCACCCCAACATTGCCTCTAATATCTTAATAATATCTTATTTTAATGCACAAAGACAGCATAGATGTATCTACAGTAGGAACTTCAAAAGTCATCCATTTGAAAGGCTTCATGCACATTTAAACATAATAAAACATATCTCTCATGGTACCACCAAACTCAATTTCATCTAATATTACTTAATTGTGTGCTAACTTCAGTGTTATTCACACTAAATTACCCAATTCATATTTAATTCTGAATTACAATTTGGCACATAAAGTCATGCATCCTTTGCATATGTGTCCTTTGTCATATTAGGCCACTTTGTAAGATGTTATTTAATTATACCACCACTGTTATGGAAATAATTGAAGCATCTGAATGAAATCAACCACATTAGATCATTATTTTATTCGCTATTAGTTTTTTTTTAAACAAGTGTTATAGCCTTATTATCTGGCTGGGATGGCGGTGATTAAGACTGTGTAATTCCCGCAGGCTGCCACACTCATTTCATCTGGCTGTTTTTTTTATTAAAAAGCTCCCTGATGCTATTTGCATATAGGGCAGGAGAGTCTCTGTGTATGGCACTTTGCTGGAGACGGCCACTCATGGCCAAGGACAACACCTACCCATATCAAAACAAATGGCTATGGCCTATTACAGAGACTAGAAACTGAATACAGCCAATCGCAAGGGAGGTCACTTAACTCAGCTCAGTAGTGAAGCTTAAACACTCCTATTCACAAATATAAAAGAGTATGCACTTATATGAGGCTGTCATCATAAGCGTCATTTCCTCTTTATTTTAATTCAGCTTTATTATCATATCCTCCTTTCCTTTTTTTAATTTTTTTATAAAAGAGCCTTTAACGTTCATATACTGTACACTTAAATAATAAAGCCTCTGTATTTTCATTAATGGTTCCAAGACAAACTTTTAACATTTGTTGAATCTTTACAGTATTTGTTTCATTGTTTCATTTTCCTTCGGCTTAGTCCCTTTACATCTATGAATAGCCCAAAACAGAATCCAATAGACAGATTAGACAGACTTTATATGTGTAGTCATTCATTTCTGTTTATTTGATGACTAGTCTAGTTTTGGCCTATTCTTAGACGTCTGTTAGATTTTCACTGACAGCCCAAATTTAGCCTTGTTTTAGCCAAGACGACTATGTTTAGACGTCTATTAGACATCTATTAGACATCTTTTAAAAACAAAAAATGTTTGCTGAGTACACACTATTATGTGTACTCACACATTCACACTAGGGCTGCAACTAACGATTATTTTAGTAATTGATTAATCTGTTGATTATTTATTCGATTAATCGGATAAAAAACAAAGCCAAACAAAACAAGAAAAGCATTCATTTCCAACCCTTTATTCAAAAAAGCTCATCCCTGAGCTGTTATAATAATAATAACAATAAAATAAAAAACTAACTAAGTAGCTTTGTCCTGTTTTCAATCCAAATATCTAAAAAAATCTTAAATCAAGATAAATACTAGACACATGAAGTAGCATAAGAAATTATTAGTCTTGTTTTCTGAAAAAAAACTTCAAAATAAGTGATTATTTGCTTAAAACAAGCTAAATTATTTGTTATTGGGGTAAGAAAAACAATCTCAATAAGATATAATCTCAAACAGAAGTTAAGCATCACTTAATTTTCTCATACCGTTTTTCTTGTCTGTTCTTGATTTAAGATTTTTTACATATTTGGAATGGAAACGAGACAAAATAGAAAAGAAAGAAAGAAAGAAAGAACCTTTCTGTTGAACTCCCTTCCTCCTCATCCCTGTCTATGAGGCGCCGAACTCTGTATCAGTGCGCGAGAGAGACTGTGTTCACTCCGCTCCGCGCTGAACTAAAGTGTTTTTTTAATAATCAAACTGCCCCGTGTCGCGGTACACAACGAATCGATTATGAAATTCGTTGCTAACGCTTTTAGTAATCGATTTTTAGCGATTTAATCGATTTGTTGTTGCAGCCCTAATTCACACACATACACTACAGCCAATTTAGTTTAGTCTTTAGACTGTGGGGGAAATCGAAGCACCCAGAGGTAACCCTTGTCAACATGGGGAGAACATGCAAACTCCCCACAGAAATGCTAACTGACCCAGCCGGGACTCAAACCAGCGACCTTCTTGTTGTGAGGTGCTGACAGTGCTAACAACTGACCCATCATGCCGCCCCTCTTTTAAGAACTATATATTGAAAATAGTTATCTATGACAGCACTGTGAAACTCTCAGAGGGTAGAGCATTTCTAAATGTTCTTTGGAGTTAAACAAAAAAATACAAAACTTTTGAAAGGTTATGGAGTTAAAAATAGTTGTTCCTTGGTATTACTGCAAAAAAAACTTCCATCAGAAACCTTTAGTTTAACAATAACACAGAGTCCTAACTAGGGGTATCAAAATTAATTGCTTCTTCGGTGCACCACGATGCAGACGCGGACAATTCGGTATCGGTTCAGTAATAATCTTAACCGGTTATTATATACAGACGACATTTATCTCATATGCGCTATGTCACCGTAGCATACTATAGCGAGGCAGGCGAGCAAGAGTATTTACAACGCTCCAACTACTTAACTCAGAAACTGTGCACAATTTTACTGCGTGTGTGTTTGCAGGACAGTGTTTCACTGACACTTACAGCAGAAGACCCTATTTCACGGCGATTAAGAGAATGAAAGTAAACTCCATTTCTCTCTTTCTCACTGTGACCCGTGAGTGCATCTGTGCAGAGCGTCAGCGTGTAAGAGCCAATCGCAGCCCTTTCTGTTGAGCGCGTGACCAAATTTAAAAAGGGTGTAAAAAAGAACTTGGTAGACAAGGCTCAGAAAGCTAGCGGTATATTTATATTTGTTTATTTGCTAGAAATGCTCGTGTTGTTTAAAGGTACAGTTTATATATCTGACTGTTTGTATTAAGGGACAAAATTGTTTTACAAATAGTATATAAATATATTTATACATTTTAATACAAGAATTGCTGTGCTGTGAAGAAAATATAAAACTGTGTATGGAAAGAATCTTCAATGCACCGTGATGCACCGAGATATCGAATTGAACCGAATCGATGGCATGATAATCGTAACTGAACCGTGAGACCAGTGTAGGTTCACACCTCTAGTCCTAACAACACAAGATGCAACAGAATTCGATTAGCAATTTGGCTGTCTGCACCAAACATGACGCAACATGACAGAAACATTTAAATTCAAGCCACTGCACTTCTAACAAAATGGTAAAGGCTTTTAAACTAATGAATAAATATTAAACCTATTTAACATTATTAATATATTATTGAGTGGCTGATGTTGTTCTGACTTTAAAACCATCTGCTAGTTATTTTATTTTTAAGATCTGAGGTAAACTATCTGCTGCTGCTTTCATTTGTATGGCAATAAATGTCCATTTAAAAGGTATTTAAGCTCCCTTTGGTAGCATTTAAAACTGAATAAAGCACATAATCTGTATCTGAGGTGATCATTATCATAGTAGTATGTGTCGCTGTTCTGCTGCGATGTTGCGGAAATAGACAGCATTTCTAAAAGAGAAATGTAACGCACCGCTGTCACAGATGGTTAGGACAAAAACTCCTTTTAACATGGAAAAGATACCTTTTGTACATTGTACACTCCATCAAGGTCACTTAGATGTGCTGATCAGTTACTTTTGGCTGTTCCACACACAAGGTTAAAAACCAGGGGGGAGCATGCATTTGCAGTGGTTGCACCTAAACTTTGGGATAATTTGTCTCTTCATGTTAGGCAGGCCAAAACCCTTTCTGTTTTTAAATCTAGTCTTAAAACTAAGTTCTACTCTTCGGCTTATAATACCATATGAGAGTCTTTTGTCTGTTTTATTGGTTTGGCTTTGTTTTAGATGGTGTATGCTTGTACAAACATAGGCTCATTCTGAAAACGTAGCCCTATATACATTTCTGGAGATTGCAAATTATATAGCCTGCATTGCATCTTTAAAACAAATGCTACGGGGCGGTATGACATTGTTCCTTTTCACGGTTACCAGCTGACGGCTTACCTTCGTATGGAGTGCTTTCCCGCTGTTTCCAGTTTGTTAGCTTGACTTGAAACGCAGAGAGGAGTTGACCACAATGTGGTTTGAGTCCGGTGAAGAACAGTTCTAGGAAGCGGGTAAGACAAAAACAGAATCCAAAAAATAAAATAAACAAGTAAATAACAGGGTGAGAATGTGGTAAAATCTGAAAATGTGGTACAAATCAGGCAAGGGCTTTTTTTTTCTGGATTGATTTTTAAAACTGTCGGGTGGGTTTAGGGAAGTAGCTGGGTGGGTTTAGGGAAGTAGGTGGGTGGGCGGGTCAATCAGTGCTTTTGAAAACACTACAGTATTGGTTGGGTTTAGGAAAGGAGGAGGGTGGGTCAGTCGATCAGTCAGTCATTCAGTCAGTCAGTCAACAGCTGCCTTTTTTCACAGCGGTGGATTTATGTGAGAATAGCAGGCGCAAATGGCACTCGCGAAAGAAATTTGAGATCTGAAAAAGCGTACACAGCAGCCTCTGGTGAATTCGCGAAAACAAAAACTGCAAAAAAACAGCTCCTGGGACAGATATGTCGCTCTCCAGAAATGTATATAGCGGTACGTTTTTTTTAGAATGAGCCTGGGTTGGCTTGTACAGCACTTTGGTAAACACTTTGTTTTAAAAGCGCTTTATAAACTTGACTTGACTTTATCACGTGCCGCAGCACCGCATCGCGGTGAAAGGACACGTGTAAGTGTGACAAAATCAAAGCTTGAATTAAAAAAATTCTATTTAGTGATATAAAATTTCTGTTATTTCTTTCTATCTCTTGAAAGGTCTTCGTTGACTGTTGTCTCATTGATTAAAAAAAATTCAAGTTCTATAGTAAGTTTTGGTTCATTTAGTTTTGGTTTAGGCAACACAGGCTCATTCTGAAAACGTAGTCCCGTGGACGTTTCTGGAGACTGAGAAATACGTCCCGGTAGTTACGTATTTTTGCAGTTTTTGTTTTCGCGAATACGCGAGAGGCCGCTGCGTGCGCTTTTTCTTATCAAATGTCTCTCGCGAGTGCCGTTTGCATTCGTGCTGTTCTCGCGTAAACCCACCAGAGGCGCTGTCGACCGACCGTCTGTCTGTCTTACTGAATGATTGACTGGGCGACCGGCCAATCGACGGACCCATCCTCCTCCTTTCCTAAACCCAACCAATTTTACCGATTGACCCGCCCACCCACATACTTCCCTAAACCCAACCAACGGTTTACAAAAGCCATCCAGAAAAAAGAAAAAAGCCCTCGTCTGATTTGTACCACGTTTTCGGATTTTACCACAATCTCACCCTGTTATTCACTCGTTCATTCAATTTTTTGGGATTCTGTTTTTGTCTTACCTGATTTCTGGAACTGCTCTTCCCCTGACTCGAACCCGGTCATCGTCGTCGTGGTCAACTCCTCTCTGCATCTCAAGTCCGCCAACGTACACAATGAGCTAACGGGACAAACTGGTTACGGCGGGAAAGACCTCCACACGGAGGTAAGCGGTCAGCCGGTAAGTGCAAAAAGGAACGGCGTCATACTGCCCCATAGCGTTCGCTAAAAAATTACATACATACCTCCGGCTACATAATTCGCGGTCTCCAGAAACGTCCACGGGACTACATTTTCTGAATGAGCCTGGGTTGGGTTTAGGTGTTTGAAAAGGTGGAAATGGTCTTATTGCTTTGGGAAAGGTTTGGAACACGTGAAGGGTGAGTAAATAATCAGCTAATTTAAATATTTTGGGTGAATTATCTCTTTAAATCATGTAGTTATCTTATTTTACTTGTGTACGTAATTTACATGTTAAGTACTCATACTGTAAAACAAAGTGCAACCAAGAATAAAGTTGTATGACACACTAACGAAAACACATTCAGTGCAACTAAAAACTTTACTAGTCAAACACACCCCAGCTGTTTTTATGTATAAATATTCCAAAAGATTTCAATGTAGGGGGAATAAATGAAGTGGCCGGAGAAGCTCCACCATTTCATATGCAATTCATAAATAGACTGAAAAATTCATGCAGAGTTTCATGTGCTCATGCAGGCATCAGATTTTTAATGGTTTCGATTTTTTTTGGCAGTTTTTTCCACCCCCTGGTAACAACTCTCATTGCGCAATCCCTATTCATCATCATAAACCGAGCCCAGTGTCCATTTATCAGGCACTGATGATCATTCCAACAATGTTCTGCTACTATGTAAATCAGGCCTGTCATCACAGAAAGGGTATACAGTAACCTACTCATTTGGTCCATGGAGAACTACTCCTAAAATTATGAATTTTGATGCACCCTGATGTAGCCTACATGTTGTGTGCTTGCATCATACAGGTAACAAATACAGTGTGTGCGATGGGCAACGGTATTTTAGTAGGCAAGGGGTTTTATACTTAACTTATGCCCATTCTATTAGCATTTAAGGTCTAGTGTTTTACATTGGTAATAGATGGCAGATAATCTTATTAAAATTCAACCGTATTATTAATCCCCCGAAGGGATGCGTCTTATTGTGGCATACTTAAGTGTAGGATAATGCTGGGTTTATTTACTTAGAGCATTATTTAACAGCCAGCAGTTCCTGGGATTGATATCAGTAATGTTCTTGTGGAAGGGCATGTCCATGCATGAATGTTTTACTAATTTATCTTTACACAAATCTTTCCATTAGATGCAGTGATTAAAGGCTTTGTGTTTGCATTAGTTTGTTGTGAACACAGGCAGAGCTTGGTCCCTGGGTATTCGGCAGCTGTACCTGGAATTGCAAAGTTTGGCATTAAAACAGCAGTTCACTCAAAAATAAAGTTATGCAAATTATTTGTCATCTCAAACCTTTGTAGTTATTTTTAGATGAAAAGCAGGAGGAGACATTTTGTTACACAGCTTTTTCTCATATAACAACATAATGGCAGCAGCCATAAATAAATCAAGGATGAGACGTTTTGTTGTTTGCATCATATTCAATTTACAATTTACAATATAGAATAGTGATTTTATTAAGGCAGTCAATTTAGTACCGATACATCAAGCATTCAGATTTTAACACAAGGTTCTGTCCCCAGACTTGTGTAAGTCATCCGTGATAAACAAGATGCAGGACAACAAGCTTACAAGCTTAAATACCCAAATTTTAAGATACATGAGGCAATAATTGCTGATAAGACTTTTTGTCTCAAATTTACAGTATATCACATGTTTGATCTGAATTGCAACAAATGAGAATTTTATTTTATACAACAGTTATTAAAATAATTAGTTAATATTGTGTCATAATTTTTCCCAGTGATGGGTTGCAGCTAAAAGGGGATCCGCTGAGTAAAACATACAGTTGAAGTCAGAATTATTAGCCCCCCTGTTTATTTTTTTTTCCTCAATTTCTGTTTAACAGAGAAGATTTTTTTCAACACATTTGTAAACATAATAGTTTTAATAACTTATCTCTAGTAAATGATTTATTTTATCTTTGCTATGATGACAGTAAATAATATTTTACTAGATCTTTTTCAAGACACTTCTATACAGCTTAAAGTGACATTTAATGGCTTAACTAGGTTAATTAGGTTAATCAGGCAGGTTAGGGTAATTAGGCAAGTTATTGTATAATGATGGTTTGTTCTGTAGACTATCGAAAAAATATATAGCTTAAAGGGGCTAATAATTTTGTCCTCAAAATGGTGTTTAAAAAAAACTGCTTTTATTCTAGCCGAAATAAAGTAAAAAAGAGTTTCTCCGGAAGAAAAAATATCATCAGACATACTGTGAAAATTTCCTTGCTCTGTTAAACATCATTTACGAAATATGTAAAAAAGAAAAAAATTCAAAGGGGGGCTAATAATTCTGACTTCAACTGTATACTGGATAAGTTGGTGGTTCATTCCTGGCGACCCCAGGTTAATAAAGGGACTAAGCCGAAAAAAAAAAAAATGAATAAATGAATGTGTCATCATTTAGACAAAATATTGTTTGTTTTTGTCAGTTTTGTTACCCAATCTACAAATATAGAAGCCGTTTTATTTCTGAATGAATCTGCGTTTTTAACAAATTGATTAAATCAATTAAATTGCCTATTCATACAGAGTTTGCACATATACACAAAATTACTAACCATTTACTCATCCACAAATAGTTCCAAATCTTTATAAGTACCTGTTAATTTCTGTTACGCACAAACTCAGACATATTTAAGAGAGTTGATAGCCATTGATTTTCATAGTTGGAAAAAAATACTATGGAAGTCAATAGCTACTTGTGCAATTAATCAGTTGACAGTCCTAGTTATTGTCACAATCACCAGCGATCTACAACCAGAGATCGCTGGTAAATGCACTCACATGAACTACAAATCCGCCATGTTATGGACTACAACACCCAGTCATGCAACACACACACAACCGGTTCCAGATCCTTACTGATTACACACATCTGAAACTGCTCAAGGACTGATTCATGGACTATAAGTACTGCTCAAACACACACACACACACACACACACTTTTGCTGAGTCTTGTCTACTGTTTGTGACACTACAACGCGTTTTCCTTTGTCTTACTTTGCTGTGTTTTTTGATACTTGCCTCGTTTATTTGTTTATTCCTGTCTGCTGCCTGCCTCTGACCATCTGCCTGTTATTTTGACTCTGGATTGCACTTATACATTTGTTTGCTCCTGTGTTGATCACTGCTTGCCTGACAATTCTAATAAATCTGCATTTGGATCCGCACCCCTGTTGTCAGCATCACATCCCCATTACAGATATTATATACAGTACCTGATGAGTCTTGTCGTTGATCCCAGTTGTAAGGGCAACACATAATAACTTGACTTCTAGTTGATAATTTGGAAAAGTAGCAGAAGGTAGATTTTTCCAATTAATCATCTGTTGAACTGCATCCCAATCATCACAAATACTGCAGAAAACCTAATGGAACCTGCATGGACCCAAGATTCTCACATAAATCAGTCAAGTTTGGTGAAGGAAAAATCATGGTTGGGATTACATTCAGTATGGGGGCGTGCAAGAGATCTGCAGAGTGGATGGCAACAACAGTCTGAGGTATCAAGACATTTGTGCTGCCCATTACTTTACACAAATGTAGAGAGAGGGCAAATTCTTCAGCAGGATAGCACTCCTCATACTTCAGCCTTTAAATCAAAGTTCCTGAAAGCAAAGAAGGTCGAGGTGCTCCAGGATTGGCCAGCTCAGTCACCAGACATGAACATTATTGAGCATGCCTAGGGTAAGATGAAGGAGGAGGCATTGAAGATTAATCCAAAGAATCTTGATGAAATCTGGGAGTCCTGCAAGAACACTTTCTTTGCCATTTCAGATGACTTTATTAATAAGTTACTTGAGTCATTTCAGAGATGTATGGATGCAGTCCTTCAAGCTCATGGGAGTCATTCACAATAATAATTATTTTTCCACTGCACCATGACTTTATATTCACAGTAATACACATTATTCCTGTTAGGTGACAAGACCTTTGTCTAAGCAAAGTCAGACCTTACTGTCCAAATTAAATAATAAACAATCAAGGCATGATCATATTTTATTTTGGTAAAATAAGCGTAATCTAGAGGCCTATTACTTTCATATAAGCCACTTATGATACCAAATAATCAACCTGAAGTTAAGTTATTATTGGTTGTTCCTAAAACTTAAATAGGAGACAAGATGTTTGTCAGGTAGTGTACATAGGATAATAAATGCAGGTAAATTGTCTGCTTCTATGAGATAAATAAGTAAATCAACAGCTATTTTTTATTTTTGGGTGAACTTTATTTTTTAAATTAAATAAAGACAAATATTCTTCACTGATGCGGTGTGAATATTACCCACAATAAAAGTATCTTTCTATAGACATAGTCACAAATTCTGTATTATGTTTTTCCTGTGCATACATTTCTTATTCCTGTCATCTTTTATCCCTGCTGATATCATTCCGTTTTCATTTCCCCTGACTTTGCAGGAAGTGTGTGTTTGTCTGATGGCTCCTGCGGTAAAGATCAAGTGTTATCCACCTCGCTGGAAGACTAATTTCTAAGGTTCTTGCTTGAGACTAATTCAGGCATACACATATTTGACAAAATATGATTTATTTTTCCCCATGCCCCTGCATGTTATATGTTGATAAATTGACAAATCAGGTGTGATTGGTTCCCATTTAATCACACAGAGAGATGAGATGCCAAGGCCGGGTCCTGGCAGCTCAGTCTATTAAACTGAATCCATTCAGTCTAAATCCTATTTCAGCTGAGCAACACTTCTGTCACAACATCCCCATTTTCACTTTGATATCCTACAACGCAGATCCAAAGGCCCAGTGCTGCCACAGGAAGCAGCCTTCAGATTTGGACACAAATAATTATAGTGGAATACCAAAAACGCCTTCAAATATATTGTCACTTTGACAGCAACACAGATAGTAAAGAGTCATGCGTTTTGTTGTTTGTCCTCGTAGAAAAGTTTTCACTTCAAGTTCTAGTTGAAATGGAGTTGAGCGCAGGACATAATGAAAAACTTATGGGGTGGCTAATGTATCTTAAGCTCTAAATGAGTAGTCTATTAATTTGTGAATTATATATATATATATATATAAAAGACCTGAATTACATGGAAGTCTTGATTTTACAGCCTCTGATGTGTTTTTAATGTGCTTTCAGATGACACTGAATTGACTTTGAGCTTGGTAATTAATTGACAGTCATTGTATGGCCATTTCAGAGACCTACATGAGAAAAATGCCTTTTTTAAATGCAATGGTTATATTGAGCTCACTTAAATGTCTGCTATTGTACAGTCCGGTCTTAAACTGGGGGCTGTACATTGGCAGAGGCAGGAGACAGACATGTCTATTCAATTGTTTTTCATATGTTAATCATACTTTTTGCAAATTATGGAAGTAACTTCTAGTAAACTGTGAATAAATATAGTTATAAGCATTTTAAATTGGGTACGTTGAGGTGAAAAGGCAACACGGGCTCATTGTGAAAACGTACCCTTGTTTACATTTCTGGAGAGTGCGAATTATATAGCCAGAGCTACGTATGGCTGCATTTTGTTTTTAGAATGAACGCTAATGGGCCGGTATGACGTCGCCGCTGGCTTCTGTTTCTTTTTGCACTACCAGCTGACCACTTACCTCCATGTGGACGGCTTTTCTGCTGTTAACAGTTTGCCCAGTAGCTCGCCATGTAGACTGGCAGACTTGAGACACAGAGAAGAGTTGATCGCGATGACGGGGTGCGAGTCCAGCAAAGAACGGTTCCAGAAAGCAGGTAAAACAAAAACAAAAGGCAAAAAATAAAATAAACAAGTAAATAACATTGAGAATGTGGTAAGATCTGAAAACATGGTAAAAATAAGGCAGCCGCGAGGACTTTTCTTTTTCTGGATTGCTTTTGAAAACACTGTTAGTTCGGTTTAGTGAAGGGGGTGATAGGGTCTATCAGTGCTTTTGAAAACACTATTGGTTGGGTTTTTGAAAGAAGGTGGGTGGGGGATCGGGCGATCGGCCGGTCAGTCAGTCAGTCAGTCAGTCGACAGTGGCCTCTGGTGGATTTACGCGAGAACAGCAGGCGCAAATGGTAGTTGTGAGAGATATTTGAGATTTGAAAAAGCATACACAGCGGTCTTTGGTGGATTTGCGAAAATAAAAACTGCAAAATATGTACCTCCTGGGACTTATTTTGCACTGTCCAGAAATATATACAGAAGTACGTAAAATGATTTAAAATCAGGCAACCCAGTGGCGCAGTGGGTAGTGCTGTTGCCTCACAGCAAGAACGTCGCTGGGTCGCAGGTTCGAACCTCGGCTGGGCTGGGTCAGTTGGCGTTTCTGTGTGGAGTTTGCATGTTCTCCCTGGGTTCGCGTGGGTTTCCTCCGGGTGCTCCGGTTTCCCCCACAGTCCAAAGACATGCAGTACAGGTGAATTGGGTAAGCTAAATTGTCCATAGTGTATGAGTGTGAATGTGTGTGTGGAAGTTCCCAGAGATGGGTTGCGGCTGGAAGGGCATCCGCTGCGTAAAATCGTGCTGGATAAGTTGGCGGTTCATTCCGCTGTGGCGACCCCGCAAGGGACAAAGCCGACAAGAAAATGAATGAATGAATGAATGATTTAAAATCAGTTTAAAATACAAAACAGTATATTATGTCAAAATAAAACTGATAAATTAAAATCTGAAAAAAATTATTTATTAAAATATAATAATGACAAAACTTGACATAAATAACCCCAAAAATGTTTGATTTTCCAAGCTAAATATCACTGTAGCAATGTATGTCTATATCAGAGCATAACATATGCTGCCTTAATCAAAACTTTATTTTTCAAAGTGATTTTTGTCATTTAATTTCTTGCACCTGCTTTAAAGTCATGGCAGTAAACAGTGCTAATAGGAATTCTTAGTCTTCTTATTCTCTAATATTCTCAATTCTTGAGCATTTGTAAAGAAAAACAAGAAATTCTTTCTCATAATTAAATTGAAAAGCAGACCACAAATCCACTTTTTCTCCTATTACTCTTACAGCAGAATACAAAGTAAAAATACAAATTGGAGAAAAACAACGCAGAGCACTTAAATATTTCTGTTAATTGTCACATCAAAATGACAAGCCTTGTGTAATTCTGCTATTCTAATTCTCAATTCTATCGGAAAATACGATCTCAAATTACTTTAATTGTTTTCATCTTTTTGATTGGAACAGACCCAAACTGGAAGTGCTTTCCATATTTTAGGGTGAAAAGATGAATTTCAGTCTGCTTCCAAATGAACTGAAATGCGAATAGATCTAAATGAACCAAAAACAGGACATGATGTCATGAAGTCTTAAAAAGGAGAGACTTTTTAACAGTTATTGAAGATCTGAAATTTAAGACAACTACATTTTTTAAGGCAGATTTTATAGACATATATTCAAACATCTGATTTGTTTTGTTTTGAATTCCTAGACTGCAGATTTCCAGTTTGTAAAAATACAGTTTCAAGTTTTCAAGATGAAGAAATTCGGAAATTCAGATTGGGAAATCTGCACAAAAAAGCAGGTCAGCGGTCATCAACAGGGAAGAGTAGATGATCACCACAAAGTTAAACTAAACATTTTGTCTGTTTACAGAGCTGCATTATTTTGCTGGAGTATGTGTGGCTCAGGAGGATGTCATTGTTCTGCATAACCATGAATCAACCAAAGTGAGTGATTCTAAGCATTTAGGGTTTATATTTGTTAGATTAGTGTTTCCAGCTTGAGCCAGTTAAGCATCCTAACAGCTCGTCATACATTAAAGGGCACCTATGATGAAAATCAACTTTAGGAAGTTGTTTGGACAGAACTGTGTGTTGGGATAGCATGTCCACAGTCATACTGGAGTGATAGAAACACAATAAGTCTACTTTTAAAAAAATTCCTGATGTTAAAATAGGATCCAACATACGTTGTCATATGTTGTGACTTAACAAGCGGATAACGACATTGTGTGTGACTCATCGTTCCAGAAAGGCTTAAATTAACTCCACAACAAATATATTAAATAACCATTGGAAAAGTTCTTACTGTACTAAGGGAGATCTGCTTTATTCTTGCCTGTCACTGTGCTGTTTATCTACGAGAGTCACAGCGGATGAAGGCTACATGCATCAGAGCGATCTCTATGGCTGTTTCTCAATATGCGTTATTCAGCGGTCTTGCGTCCTCGTGTTCTCGTGTAACGTCATCATCAGCTGCCAAAGTTCAGTTCCAATGCTCAAGATCGCAAGTACAGAGGATGCGTGAAACTTCCCGGATGTGTTCTTGATATCGCGCATGCACCGATGCAGACTTGAGCACCGATCTCGCTCTAGAAGTCCCAGAAGTCAGTGCGATTGGAGGTGGGAAGCGCATCGTTTTATTTAGATTTATTATTAAAGTTCGGAGATATAACTTATTTACCTCAAGAGTTTCCCTAAATGAAACGGTGAATATACACATTACCATGAACATCTTAATAAAGGAATAAACACATTAAGAGTGTTTGTTTGCTGAAATTCGTAATAAAATCAGTTTTATTTGTATTGTGCAACGTATATTTATAATGTTTTTATGCATAATATATATTTTGAAAAGGGGAAAAACAATAAATCATTGTATAAATGCTGTAATGTTTAAACAATTTTTTATTTAAAACGCGTGAAGGTCACGTGACCATCAGGAACAACCTGGGAAGAACGCAGCATCTCATTTCTCACAGGACGCGTTCTCTGTTCTCGTGGTCTCCCGAGTTCGTTCTACCGAGGATACCTGGCAAGACCAGTCTCCACAAGAATGCAAGTCCGTTCTCAGTGTTCTTGGAATTGAGAAACAGCCTATGGCTTTGACATGCGGGTGGGCGGGGAGAACCAGCTCAGTTGCATTAAAGGCACAGGCAACAAAAAAAAACAGCTGCAGTGTCCCAACAGGTCAGATTTCCAAGAATCAGAAAGGTATAATAAATAAGTTGATGGGTGTTTTGAGCTGAAATTTTACAGACACATTCTGGAGACACAAAAGACTTAACTTACATCTTGAAAAGGGGGTAAAATAGGTGCCCTTTAACACAAATTCAATTCGTTTTGTCATATTTTAAGCTCCATAGAAACTCCAGTCATGTTAAATTACATTTTTGTGGTTTCACAAAAATGCAGACTGAAGCACATATTTCAAATCAGCCTGTGTTCATAGCAAAAAAAGGTGGATTTAAGACAGCAGAAACAACTGCTGAGGCAGACTGATCCAGCTAAAAGATTGAACTGGAATTCATACTTAATAACTATTGACCCACTTCAGATTCATTAGGAAATGCTGACTTGGACAATGAATTATTCAGCTATTCTGTAAGTGGTCAGATTTTGTGCTTGAAAATAATTAGTGAAGCCTAAACCTCGTTCCCTGGGAGTGTAAAAAATGGGATTCGGTATACATTCTCACTTTCGCTTAAACATTAATCAGTGCCTCCATCTAAATCAAGGTTGTTCTGTGTCATTAACACAATTACGATCTTATCTGCCTGCGGTGGCACTTTGAGGCCAAGGCATGATAGCTTAATCACTGGAAAATGTAATTTCCAAGCCCCGTCCGAACTATGTATTCTCCCTGAACTCATTTCACATTCTCTTCTTTGCTTCTTCTGCCTTAGAGTTAGCAAGATCGGATGGTGTTGGTAGAAAGAGCTTGTTAAACTCTTGGTGAATAATAAAAAAGAAAAGAAAACTGTTTTATTCACTTTTTTGTTATTGTTGATTCCCACGTTTTACCTTGCCGCATACAGTGTATGGCTGATAATCAAGGTCTTTGCATGTCATGGGTATGTCAGTGGCTTTAACAAACACTGTAGCCAAGGATATGCGGTGAAACAGAAAGCCTCACGCTTCTCTATAAATGCTGAACATGTCCTTCAGGATTCAGTTGGTTTAATGGCATATTTTAATGCATAGGCATCTGCTCATAAAAATCTATTTCATTCTGAACATTTTCTGAAGAAGAAAAAAAGCTTCAATAACTATTTTCAGTAATAAAGTACTTTTTTAAGATGACTTATTTGGACTGTTTTGTTGTTGGTTTTTGTTTTACTGACAGTATTTTTAATAAAACATGCTTCCACAATATTTTTCAACCCATGCTCATTCTGATTACATACCCCTATATACATTTCTGGAGAGTGCCAAATACGTCCCAGGAGCTACGTTTTTATTGCCGTTTTTGTATGTAAGATCTTAAATTTCTCTCGCGAGTGCCATTCGCACCTGCTCTTCTCATGTAAATCTAGCAGAAGCCGATGTCGAAAGACTAGCCAGCTGACTGACTGACCGACTGATCCTCCCACTCTCCTCCTTGCCTAAACCCTATCGATAGTGTTGTTAAAAGCACTGATTAACCAGCGCCCATGCACTTCCCTAAACCCAACCGACAGTGTTTTAAAAGCAATCCAGAAAAAGAAAAACCATACCGGCAGCCTGATTTTTACCACGTTTTCAGATTTTACCACATTCTCACCCTGTAATTTACTTGTTTATTTAATTTTTTGTTTTTTTGCTTTCTAGAACGGTCAACTCCTCTCTGCATCTCAAATCCTCCAAAGTACGCGGCGAGCCACTGGACAAACTGGTAACAGCAGGAAAGCCATCCACAAGGAGGTAAGCAATCAGCTGGTAAGCGTGAAAAGGAACAGAGTCATGTTGCCCCATAACGTTCATTTTAAAGACGAAATGCAGCCATGCGTTTCTCTGGCTACATAATTCACGATCTCCTGAAATGTATATAGGGCTACGTTGTCAGAATGAGCCTATGTTGATATTTTTGATGGTTCTTTGTGGGAAAGATAGATAGATAGATAGATAGATAGATAGATAGATAGATAGATAGATAGATAGATAGATAGATAGATAGATAGATAGATAGATAGATAGATAGATAGATAGATTGATTGATTGATTGATTGATTGATTGATTGATTGATTGATTGATTGATTGATTGATTGATTGATTGATTGATTGATAGATAGATAGATAGATAGATAGATAGATAGATAGATAGATAGATAGATAGATAGATAGATAGATAGATAGATAGATTGATTGATTGATTGATTGATTGATTGATTGATTGATTGATTGATTGATTGATAGATAGATAGATAGATTTTGAATTTAATATAACCTTTTGTTTCTTTGTTTTTTTTACTGAGCTACAAAAAAAGAAATCAATTTGAGAAATTAAATGATTCGATTAAATACTGTAAAATAATTAGACATTTAAAATGTAAATAGTTTCACTTGACAGATGCACAAGACATCTGTGAGCAAATCAGAGTAAGCTTGACTAGTGTATTCAGCATTGAACTTGTGATATAAATGAGATTGTTTATGTTTTACTGTAATAAGTTCAATATAAAATGTTAAAAATTATACTGCATTAGTCAATATCATTTAAAGCAACGTTTTTTATTCATTTTTTAAATATTATCAAATAAATTAGAAAATTACTCAGGGCAAATTTAATATATACGGTTTGGTATATATTCGCCCACAGCCCTTAAGTTCAAGCCCTCAAGTCCATAATCAAGTTTGCTTTTTGGTCCTTTATAGGAAAAAGTTTGGGCATCCCTGCTATATACAGTATAATAGCCATCACTTATCTTGGTCTCCATGAGTTTGTTTTACAATTATTATATTTTTATTATTTATTTATTGATTGATTAACATTTACTGTATGTAACACGTTCCCTCATTTTATTTTGACATGAAAGTTGAGAGAAAAATATGAAATAGAACAAAATCCAGCATTCTCAAATCAAGCCCTTTCAGGGTGTTTTTTTGTATATGGAGAATTGCAATCTTTTACAATTGACTGAAATGTGCAACATCTGAATTGCCAGATGGTTTAGAATTGAAGGAAAAAAAAGGCATACATTGACATGTGGAAAGCCTTTCCCACTGAGATATAAATTGAGCATTCACTCAACCTTATCAGGCACAGAGGAGGAAACACAGCACTTAGTAGATGAGATGGAGAAAAACATCATGATATCATTTTCAAAGATTCTCTTCAGAGTGTTTTCCAGACTAATGAATGTGCCTGTGCATAAAATCATTAAATTTCTCTGTGATGTAAAGGTTTCTGTATACGTAAACCATGATTGCTTCATTCTTGAGGCTAATACGGTTTAAAAAGAGGCTGTTTGAAGCTCAGAAAAGCACATACGCATGACCGACTAATTAAAGAGTACACCCTGGTGAACAGTTTATACAACATTTCAATAAAGGAAGTTAATATTGAGTATCTAACATGTGAGAAACAAATATTGTGTCTATTTCAATAACTGAGATGGAAAAGCAAAAACAAACAAGCACCTCCAAGGAAGACCGTAGACATTTCATTCCTGAATTAATCTGCATTTTTGAACAAATTTTGAACAATTTGTTAATTGAAAAGATTGAACAGCTGAATATAAACCCATGCATATGTAAATGGTTTTTCTCATTTTTAACAAATAGGACTCAGGTTGTTAAGGTTAAAAATATCCATTCAAATGAAAAGAACAGTAATGGGGTTCCACAAGGCTGTGTCAGTTCACCTATTCTTTTCACAGTTTTTACAAATTAATGTTCAAGTAAGCATTCACAGAATTTTATTTTTAAATATTCAGATGACACAGCCATACTAAGTATGAGAATGATGATATTAGTGTTATCCAGCAGTCAGAAATTAGCCGGTTTGTTGAGTGGTGTGATATAAATAAGCTAATGATAAATACTAAGAAAACAGAAGAGATGGTATTTGACCCAAAGCTTATAGGTGACCATCGTCAAGTGGTTGTACACGACAATCCTATCACTCAGTCAGAAACCTATAAATATTTGGGCATTTACATTGACAGTTCTTTCACATAGGAAACACACATTTAGTGGGTTTGTTCTCGTTTCCACCAGAGATTGTATTTTTTTTTTTACAGAGGTTACGTCTTTTTGGAGTTAAAGAGAAGTTCATGATGTTGTTTTATAAAGCAGTTCTTGAAAGCATTGTTAGATATGGTATCACAGTGTGGTTTGGCAACCTATCTGTTCAGTGTAAATCTAGGTTGATGCATCTCTTTTAAGACAGGATGGAAAATTGTTGGACACAATGAATATTTTAATCCTCAAGTTTTATATGAGAATTGTGTCCTCAATCAGGTGGAAAGGATTGTGAACGATCCAACTCTTTTTTTGTTTCCACATTATGAACTGCTTCCCTCTGGTAGAAGATATACTGTAGAGTCTCAAAGTGTAGGTTGAACCTATAAGATATTCTTTGTACCTGTTTCAGTGGGTTTATTTAACAAGAGTCTATCTTATTTAGCATTATAAATTTTGTAACTGATGTGTTTTTGTATTGTTTTTATTGCCTGTTTTTATGGAATGTCTGCAACAATATGGTGATGCCCATAACAAATTTCCTGTCAAGGACAACAAGTTTAATACTACTACTAAAAAAAAAAAAAAATAAATAAAAAATTGAAGGATGGAATCAGTGAACTGAATGCATGTACTGTATCTATTATAATACATAGATTAATTCAGAATTACTAAACACTCTAACATGCACACAACACACCAAAACATACTGATATTCATCTGAGGAACCATTGCGTTTTTTTTTGCATTAGTGCTGTTTAAGACTTACTATTACTATTTTTTAAGTATATGCAGCGATGTGTTAACATTAATAGCCCTGCTCTCTCTGGTTTTATTTTTATTTTACCAAATTATTTTAATTCTAGAATTCAAATTTTATACATTTATTTCTGTTTTTTTCAGTTACACTATGTTATACTAAAGATAACATATTTTTATAGATTTACCAGTAACAACATCAAGACAAAAGTCCATTATATCCATTCTATCCATCCATCCATCCATCCATCCATCCATCCATCCATCCATCCATCCATCCATCCATCCATCCATCCATCTATCAACAAAGCAGCAACAATTTGTAAAGAACAAGGAAAAAGTAAATGAAATACTCTTTGTATTTCTACTCTTTGTATTGTATACTACTCTCAGTAGTCATGTCAAAGCAGTTAGTAAATAAGCATACTATCATCTCAAAAACATTGCAAGAATCAGATGCTTTGTTTCCAGTGAAGACTTAGAGAAACTTGTTCATGCTTTTATCAGCAGCAGGGTGGATTACTGTAACGGCCTCCTCACGGGCCTTCACAAAAAGACAATCAGACAGTTGCAGCTCATCCAGAACGCTTCGGCCAGGATTCTGACCAGAACCAGGAAATCTGAGCACATCACACCTGTCCTCAGGTCTTTACACTGGCTCCCAGTTACATTCAGAATAGATTTTAAAGTACTATTACTTGTCTATAAATCACTAAATGGCCTAGGACCTCAATACATTACAGATATGCTCACTGAATACAAACCTAGAAGAACACTCAGATCATTAGGATCATATAAACTAGAAACTCCAAGAGTTCAGTCAAAGCAGGGTGAATCGGCTTTCAGCTACTACGCCCCTCGCTGCTGGAATCAGCTCCCAGAAATGATCAGATGTGTTCCAACATTAGGCACATTCAAATCCAGACTGAAAACACATCTGTTTAGCTGTGCCTTTACTGAATGAGCACTGTGCTACATCTGACAGATCACACTATTATGTTTTTCTCTTTTTTTTCATTCTTTTACAACCTGTTTTAACATATTTTATCTGTTTTTTATTATCTGTTTTTATTTTTTCTTATACTTGTCTTTTTTATTCTTGTTTATGTAAAGCACTTTGAATTGCCACTGTGTATGAAATGTGCTATATAAATAAACTTGCCTTGCCTTCCCTTGCCTTCTTTGGACAACACAGTGGCTCAGTGGTTAGCACTGTCGCCTCACAGCAAGAAGGACGCTGGATCGAGTCTCGGTTAGCTCAGTTGAAGTTTGCATGTTCTCCCCGTGTTAGCATGGGTTTCCTCCGGGTGCTCCGGTTACCCTGAGTCCAAAGACACGCTCTATAGGTGAATTGAATAAAATTAATTGGCCGTAGTGTATGTGTGTGCATGTGAGAGTGTATGGGTGTTTCCAAGTACTGGGTTGCAGCTGGAAGGGCATCCGCTGTGTAAAACATATGCTGGATAAGTTGGCGGTTCATTCCACTGTGGTGACCCCTGATAAATAAAGAGACTAAGCCTAAAGGGACTAAAATGAATGAATAAATTAATTTGAAATGGTAGTGTTATAGGATCAAGTGTTGCCATTTTAAACTGAATTGAATTTTTTTTTACATTTTTAGCCAAACTATACCAGTATTCTACCAGTATTCTCCTGCCTGTCTGATACCCTGGAACATTCCACAATCTGAAATACTGTTATAGATTTGTATTCTCTTTTCTTCATCTAAGTTAAGCTGCTTTGCCACAGTCTACATCAGGGCTATTCAATTGGCGGCCCGCGGGCCAAACCCGGCCCCCGAGGCAATTTGTTCTGGCCCTAATAGTGTGACCAAGACATCAAGAATAAATTTAGTTCAGTCAAAAAACGGCCGCTATAGTTATGAAGTGACGTGCGTCTGTTCAATACAGCACAAGCTGCGCAGAACGTGAGTCACCTGACAGTGGCGAGAGCAGCCGAATACATTTGAATATGTTTGTAGAAATGTTTTTTTGTACAATCCACTGATATCGTTATTAGGGATGCAACGATTAACCGATTTCACTATTAACTGCGCTTTAATTCGTCATGGTTAATTAATCGTAAAGGCTTCTCTAAGCCGCATTTCTGCATTTCTGTTCTGCGGCACGAAACGAAACTGCTGAACAAAGTTAGAATATATGCCAATATGCGGGCGCAAGCGGAGCAACACGCTCGCGGCTGTCTGGGCGCACGCAGAAGAAGACATCTCATGCTGTAATGGTGAGAGTTGTGCTTAGCTTTCAGTGCAATGTAAACAAAAGACATGTTAGACGAACTATTATTAAAATGATTATGTATGTATGAACGCAGATTATAACAACATTTAATCTAAATATTGGCGCCGACCTTCATAACAATTATTATTATATTATTTTCTCCCTTTCCTCTCTATAAACACACACATAATTAAATTGTGTAGCCCTATAAGGACAGAAAAACCTTCAGCATAAAAATTATTACTAATGAAAATACATTTTAAAGTTTTTTTGATATTAGTTAGGGATGTCCAGATCTAAATCTAGCTAATATAAAGCTTAAATTTACATTAGACGTGATAACTGTGAAACCCTGATTATTCTTCACACTATATAATCGTACAACCAAAATCTATAATTGTTGCATCCATAATTGTTATGCAGTTCAAAACATAACATACTGTATGAACGTATCTGAATGTAGAAGAAGCCTACTTAAGCAATACACTGATTTTGTTGTGCTGTGAAATACAACATTTGAATGTTTGTTAAAAAAAACTTATTGTACAATGCAGTGATATTATATAGTTTCAAAATACAATATATTAACATTTTAATGTAGACAAATACAACGTGGGTGTCTAAAGGAGCAAAAATACATAATTGGCTCTTAAATGCAGTTGTGTCATCATTTATATTCCAAGTCATATCTCTCCGGCCCTTCGTTTGGGATGCTTTTCATGAACCGGCCCCCGTGACAATCTAATTGAATAGCCCTGGTCTACATGGTGAAAATCAGTAAAGAAATAAAACAAATTGAATTGAATTAAATTGAATCATTCATTCATTTTCCTTCGGTTTAGTGCCTTATTTATCAGGGGTCGCCACAGCGAAATAAACCGCCAACTATTCCAGCATATGTTTTACACAGCAGATGCCCTTCCAGCCACAACCCATGGAAAACACCAACACAATCTCACAATTTGCAACTTTTTGATTTAGTGGCTAATTCGTATGTCATGATCACCAGCGATCTAACAACCAGAGATTGCCGGTAATCAATCACATTCACATGAACTACAAATCTGCCATGTTATGGACTACATTTTCAGTCATGCAACACACACACACACCTGCTCAAAGTCACCAGTGATTGCAAACATTCACACAGCTGAAGCTGCTCACAGACTGATTACTTGGACTAGATGAACAGCACAAACACACACAATGTTGCTGAGTCTTGTTATCTGTTAAGTGACATTACAACGCGTTTGCTTTGCCGTGTTTAATCCTTGCCTTGTTAATCTCTTTATCCCTGTCTGCCTTCTGACCATCTGCCTGTGTATCTGACTATGACTTTGGATTGCCCATATACATCTGTTTGCTCCTGTGTTGACCATTGCTTGCCTGACCTCTCTAATAAACCTGCATTTGGATCTGCACCCCTGTTGTCAGCGCCACATCCTGTTACAGAATGAATTTGTATGATCTCATTCATACAATTTAGCACGATTTGCTTTCCCTCATTGATGGTTAGGTTTAGGGGTGGGGTTGGGTATCAGACCTCCTTTTTAAAATCGTACGTTTTCGTATGACTGAACTCTAAGCCACTAAACTAACTCTCTGAGCCACTAAACTAACAAAACGTAAAATAGTTACGTTTCCTCATGAGATCAGGCTGGAAACACCCACACACTCTCAAACTTGTACACTACGGCCAATTTAGTTTATTCAATTCACCTGTACCACATGTCTTTGGACTGTGGGGGAAACCAGAGCACCTGGAGGAAATCCACGCAAACACAGGGAGAACATGCAAACTCCACACAGACTCGAACCAGCAATCTTTTTGAAGTGAAGTGCTAACTACTGAGCCACCATGCCACCTGAATTAGGTAATTTCCTAATTCCTTTAGGGTAAATTCCTAAAGATTCAGTTTAGATAAGTTATTCCACCAGGTAAAAGAGAACATAATTAATAATTTTGGTAATTTTGCTCCTCTTTGGAGTGTTCATCATTAGCTGCATCCCAAATGGCACACTATACATTTAAGCACTATGTACTTATGCACTTACACACTCAATAGCATAGTATATGTATGTAGTGTTGTCCCAAATGGAACACTAACTTTTTTTTTTATTAAGCGGAAATTCAAACCGTTTCACTGATGACGGTTGCCAAATTAGCGAAATAAATGACCAAACTACCAAATATTACCTGCCATGAGTATAACCGCATTCACCTGTTGTTACTGACCATCTTCTTACATTTATGACCACAGTATACCCTTATGACACTGCTTCCAGCATGATAACACACAGCGTTATCAAAAAAAAAAAGCTCTAATAACCTCAAACTGGTTTCTTGAACATCATAATGACTTCACTATACTCAAACAGCCTCAACAGTCACCAGATCTCAGTCCAATAGATCACCTTTAAGACGTGGTGTAATGAGAGAGATTTGCATCATGGATGTGCAGCTGACAAATCTGCATCCATATGTCAATAATGATCCCAGAGGAATGCTCCCAGCACCTTGTTAAATCAGCCCCACGAGGAATTAAATCATGTTTGAAGGCAAAAAAAGGGGTTCAATATGACACTAGCAAAGTGTACCTAATAAAGTGGCCGGTTTAAAGGGCCACGAAACCCCCCTGTCTCAGCAGGGTGTTTTCACACCTCTAGTTTGAAAAAAGTCAGGAAAGTGGGCGTGTCCAGCTCTGGGAGTGTCGGGGGGAGAAAGAGGGAAGGACTTGCAAAGAAGGGAGTTTCCATTTGGGCACGTGCTGATTTCACAGGCAAAACAAACACACAGACGCAGTATGTTTGATACCGCAAGGCGAACGGGAGAAAAAAATCCTCCGCATTTCTCTGTAACTTATGCACTCGGTAGGTAGCATCAGAAAGTCGTGTGTATATAGACTATCCTGTCACAAAATGCGGCGAAAATCCTGCACGACGCGAATAGTTTGTGTTAACATGTTTACACTCGGAGAGCAGCATTTACAGCGGATCTTTCAGTCTATAATATTTTACTGTAATATTGCAGTGATATTAACATACTGTAAACTTAGTAACTAAATCATTTTGACTATGGTATGCCTTTAAAAACTGAAATAGCACTGCTGACGATACAAACTAACTTTGCAATCTGGGTTAAACAAAGGGCACAGCACTGCACACACTTACCAAATCTGTAGACAGACAATCAAACTGGAGCTGTGTCTTTTTTTAAAAGGAGACGAGCGGCAAATCCAGATTTCACCATTTCCAGATGCGAAAAGCTCTCGGGTAAAAAATTTTCTTACAAACGCATTTCTGCCGCGTGCACTGTAATCCACACGTGATTCCAGCATCTCTCTCATAGAGGGAAAATTAAAACAAAACCTTCGTTGCAGCACACTATTAAATGCAACACCGACGACCCGTGTCTCCAAATTCTAGTTCTTTCACTTGTTTTGGCAACACAACTTGGCGTCTCTATGCCGTCTGAACACTAAACAGGTAGACAGCTATCATGCATATTAATGAAGTTTCACGTCATACACAATAGAGCGCGCTGATTGGTTTGAAGCATGTCTTTGTCATGAATTAATGCTGCACACTCAGATACGTCACAATGTTCTCGAAAGGACAGACAGCCACTCTCCAGGCTGGATTTACACCTAAGTATCTCATAGCCGTGACGCAGCTTCAAAAATTCGTTTCAAATCGGAAAAACGAATTTGCTCAAAATAACGCAAAAACAACCAATTTTCACTTTTTAGTGCAAAATATGTATCCTAATAGTGTTTATAGCACCGTGGGACACATATATGACTGTCAACAGCTCAAAAAATGTGTTTTGGTGTTTCGTGACCCTTTAAGTAACAGTCATTCCTATACAGTACTGAGAGCGTGACTGTAGCCCATTTCTCCTCATTTCTGCTGGGAAACCTAAAGAACACCCTCGAGGGTCAGGTTAGTTTTTCCACGAGGTCTTGAGACGTAGAAAAGAAATCTAACTGGAAGCATGGATTTCCCCCATCAAATAAAACCTGAGTGGACTTAATGGTGGTGACCGTAACACAATTAACCTCATCATTTGTCACTCAAATTGATATCTGTAGGGATTTTAAAATTGGCAAACCTGTCATCAGAGCTATAATGAAAAGGATGTCTTTGACTTAAAGGATGATGGTTGGGTAATCTCTCCATCATTCACAGGGTCACTGGTGAACACCGCTGCGAGGAGTTACTGAGAGATTCAAAGATTACACTGCTGTATTTATCATGAATAAGCAGCAGGAAGCTGAGCCTTCTTATGAATGCATGAAATCATTGATTTGTTTTATTTCTGAAAGAAAATTACCTTTTATCAGTATAGGGGCAAAGGTATTAAAGCAGCATTGTTCAAAAAAAAAGCTTTTAAGCATGATAATACACAATCAAAGCCAATAAACAAGATAAATACCTGTATTATTTAGCTTTTGAAAGACTGACCTTTTAAAAAATGAGGAAATTACATGAATAACATAAAGTGTAATAATCTATATTGCTAAATTCTTTGACATTTGATGTTGGCGTCTATATTAAAGATAAATCTAATCCCTCTTCAAAGGCAAACTGATTCATAAAGTACCTGAATATAAACATTTGATCTCTGAAAAAATGCTACTAGATTAGCATATAATACAAAAATATGCCATAATGTTTATCAGCAAATATCCAAAGTGATGAGGTACAGTGCAAATGGGAAGTATTCATCACGCTTCACTTTTTCCCACATTTTGTTGTTACAGCCTTATTCCAAAATGGATTAAATTAATTTATTCCTCAAAATTCTACACACAATAACCCATAATGACAATGTGAAGAAATATTTTTTAAAATTGTTGCAAATTTTTTCAAAATAAAAAAGCTGAAAAATCACATGTACATAAGTATTCACAGCCTTTGCGGTGAAGCTCTAAATTGAGCTCAGATACATTCTGTTTCCACTAATCATTCTTGAGATGTTTCAGCAGCTTAACTGGAGTTCACCTGCGGTAAATTCAGTTGATTATACATGATTTGAAAAGGCATACACCTGTCTATATAAGGTCCCAGGGTTGACAGTGCATTTCAAAGCACAAACCAAGCATGAAGACAAAGGAATCGTCTGTAGACCTCCGAGACAGGATTGTCTCGAGGCACAAGGCCGGGGAAGGTTACAGAAAAATTTCTGCTCCTCTGAAAGTTCCAATGAGCACAGTGACCTCCATCATCCGTACGTGGAAGATGTTTGAAACCACCAGAATTCTTTCTAGAGCTGGCCGGCCATCTAAGCTGAGTGATCGGGGGAGAAGGGCCTTAGTCAGGGAGGTGATCAATAACCCGATGGTCACTCTGTCTGAGCTCCAGTGTTCTTCCGAGGAAAGAGGAGAACCTTACAGAAGGACAACCATCTGTGCAGCAATCCACCAATCAGGCCTGTATGGTAGAGTGGGCAGACAGAAGCCACTCCCCACCTGGAATTTGCCAAAAGGCATCTGAAGGACTCTCAGACTATAAGAAACAAAATTCTCTGGTCTGATGAGACAAAAAATGCCAGGCGTTACGTTTGGAGAAAACCAGGCACTGCTAATCAGCAGGCTAATACCATCTCTACAGTGAAGCATGGCAGCATCATGCTGTGGGGATGTTTTTAATCAGCACTGGAAGACTAGTCAGGATAGAGAGAAAGATGAATGCAGCAATGTACAGAGACATCCTGAATGAAAACCTGCTTCAGAGTGCTCTTGACCTCAGACTGGGGCGACGGTTCATCTTCCAGCAGGACAATGACCCAAAGCACACCACCAAAATATCAATGGAGTGGCTGCACAACAACTCGGTGAATGTCCTTGAGTGGCCCAGCCAGAGCCCAGACCTAAATCCTATTGAGCATCTCTTGAGAGATCTGAAAATGGCTGTACACCATCGCTTCCCATCCAGCCTGATAGAGCTTGAGAGGTACTGCAAAGAGGAATGGGCAAAAATTCCCAGAGACAGGTGTGCCAAGCTTGTGGCATCATAATCAAAAAGACTTGAGGCTGTAATTGCTGCCAAAGGTGCATCAACAAAGTATTGAGCAAAGGCTGTGAATACTTATGTACGTGTGATTTTTCAGGTTTTTTATTTTTAATAAATTTGCAACAATTTAAAAAAAAAATATTTTTTTTCACATTGTCATTATGGGGTATAGTGTGTAGAATGTTTAGGAAACACATTAATTTAATCCATTTTGAAATAAGGCTGTAACATAAAAAAATGTGGAAAAAGTGAAGCGATATGAAAACTTTCCGGATGCACTGTACTTACAAATGGCCATTCAAGATATTACATTTCTGTAATATAAAAAAAAAAGCCATTTTTACTCATAGGTAAAAAAGTAAATTTGCATTTTAGGGCACATATTAAATTGATACTGTGCTCAATATAGCCTCTAAAAAGATGACCTTGTATCTGAAGTGTCGGTGAGTTCTGTCTGCATTAGGCGAAGGTATAGTTTCCATTAAACCAGCGACCTTAAATTAATGTGCAGTAATATGGCCAAAACTTGGCAGCATTCTGCCTGAGCTGCAGTCCGTTCTTCCATTGCAGAGCCTCATTTCTTTCAACACAATGCCACAGTTGAAGGACTTATTCACAGTGTCAGTAATTTTGACTCTTTATGCCATCATATGTGTGAAGAGAGACCTGCGAAGAACAGTTATAAAACCCAGGCACACTGTAATAATGATTCTTTATTCCAGAAACCACTATACTTGTGGAAACCTCTGGAGAACTTTGAGGTAACCTTTTGAAACCGCTTCAACATATCCTATTTTGTACATATTGAACTTCACTATATATTTCAAGTGCCTCTAAGCATTTTTTTTTATAAAAGGGTTACAGGAGGAACCAATGGTATTCTTAAGAGTTCTACCAGGAGCTCAAGGGCTGAGACCTCGTTTTTTCTAGTTCCTCAGAGAATTAACCTTTTTAGAAGGTGTTTTCAAGAACATTCTGCCATGTTAAGGATCTATTAAAGCCATAATAGAGGATGTTGGTATAATCATAAATACCCAAAATAAGTGCCCTCGCAAATCTTACATTCTGCAAGTAAACAATAGGTGCTTCCCTAATTGCTTACTTATGCACTAGTCTATGCCGTTTTGTAGTATATATATTCTTTATGTCATTATGACTGTGGTGTTTAAACTGCTCAAAGTATCTCAAAAACATCATCCAAACCACCAACCTGAACCTTTGATACAAGGCAGGATGGATCCAGACTTTATGTTGTTCAAGTCTGAATTGTGACCCTAGAATTGAAATGTTTTAGCAGAAATTGAGACTTATCAGAGCAGGTAACCTTTTTCAGTCTCCCATTGTCTAGTTTTGGTGAGCCAGTGTCAATTGTAGTCACAGTTTGCAGTTCAAAGCTTCTGTAGACCTCATTTGCAGAAAGAGGTTATTTCAATAATAATAATAATGATGCATTTTTATCAGCTTAACAGTCCATTTTGACATGTGCCACAAACTTTTAATCCCTGGATTTTATCTTTCTTTGCTATTCCTCAGCCTTGACCATGTCTGAATGACAACGCATTGAGTTGTTGCCATGTAATTAGATGTTTTAACAACCAATCAAACAGTTTTTAACTCTCAGTGAGTGTAGGTGTGAGTCTCAAAATGCCCTGCTCACCTAGTGAAGGTTAAAAGTTGTTTATATGAATATACAAATGAAGTCAAGCTTGTATTCTATTTGCGACAGTCATCTATAGCGACTGTGACTGGAGCAGATATCAAATATGTCGATTTCCAAAAGTCATTACATTTGTCACAACAAAACTTCAACTAATGCACAATTGCAATTGATCTATTTCTATGGACAAGCATAAGCAACCATATACACCTATGAATATATCTGCATTAGCTTAAGCAGATGATTTTGTTAAAGAGGTCATGAACTGCCTTTTTTACTTTGTTCTGTTCTCTGATGTAGACATATTGAAGTTTTTTTACAGCAAATATTATTATTACTATTATTATTACTATTACGATTACACAAGGCACAATCCGCAACCTGTCATTTTGGCTGAATGGCTTTTATATGACCTGCTTTTAGACTAACAAGGAGGTTTTGAGTTCTGAAACACAGGATGTTTTTTATTGTACAATGACCTGTTTTATGTCAAAAGATCAAGGGGATTTTGATTTCTCAGTTCATGACCTTTTAAAGTAACACAGTACTAGAAAACAAAGATGTTAGACCTGGCTCACACTGCAATGTTTAATAACTCTATATGATTGTAGCTTGTCAGACTGCACAAACATGATCCCCATGTCACACTGCAAGAGTTGTCATAATGTCGGACTGAAGATGTGCCAAAAATAGACATGCAAGAAAGCTTATCTGGAGTTTGACGTCATCCATCTGTGACACATACACTATCACGCATTCTGAAATAACATCTCATGGCAAACATACAATCTGTAGAGGTAATTTTGCTAACAGATATGGCTTAATAATAAAACTAGACATTTCCCTGTGGTGGTTTGAAGTTGGTCAGCAGGCTCACAATGTCATAAGATGTTAATATTAGGTTAGATTTAGGTTGTGATGTCAGGTGAACTCATTTCAAATTCAATGTCTAGCCAGCATCTAAGGGCAACGTTATTTTGACATCCAATAATGACATCAAATGACATTGATATTTGGTTGATTTTAGGTTGTGTTGTAAAGTGACCAAAATCCAACATTGAGCCAACATCTTAAACCAACGTCATATTGATGTTAAATACTGACATTTATTCATGAGGTATGGCAACCAAAATCTGATGTCTGATAGACGTCATAGTGGTAACGTCAAGCTGTAACATCATTAGATGTTGATATTTGGTTGATTTTAGGTTGGATGTTGGACATTGTTGTCGGCCTGACGTTGGGTTCTGACGTCAACCCAATTTTCATTCCCAAACAAAATGCAACATCCCACGACGTTGGGAAACAACATCAATCTGATGTCATGTTGACATCCTGTGCCTGCTGGGATTGGTTTGATGCTTATCGTAAGAAGTCACAGTGCAGGAAAGTGTGTGAAATCTTCTGACACTGCCAGAATTTCATTGGAGGGAAAATTTTGAACGCAACAAACTTTAAGTAAATGTTGGTGAACATGAAAAAACCAACTATCAAAGACCACAGATTTTAACCCAGGATTTCAGAACAGTGTTGCCAACTTAGCGACTTTGTCGCTAGATTTAGCGACTTTTCAGACCCCCCTAGCGACAAATTTTCAAAAAAGCGACTAGCGACAAATCTAGCGACTTTTTTGTGTATTACTGGAGATTTTTATAGACTGTCATTTGTTCATTACTGTACCGTTCCTACTCTTCTCAACGAGCTGCGGGTGATGCCGGCGGCCCCTCCCCCACCTCAGAGCACTGACAGGCGGCCCAGTCCTCATACAGCAGTCTCTCCCACCTGCAGCCTGACAGCAAATCACCCCTCTGCGTACCGACGGCAAATGATTTAGCACCGGCAGTGTGAAGGTATCTCCCTTGTACAGTCAAATCGATCTACTTCTCCTTTATTTTAACAATTTGATTTGACCGTTTATGCTTTTCTTGTTCACAATCAGAGATGTTTTAATTGAGAGTTTCAGAACTTGTTTGAGTTTATTATTTATTTACCCATTTATTTACCATAGGCTGTTAAACGGAAATGGTAGAACGTGATGATGTCAGTAATATGCAAATTAGTGTATGACGTAATCTAGTGACTTTTCGGGCAGAGCTTAGCGCCTTTTCATTGAAAATAGTTGGCAACAGTGTTTCAGAAAACCTTTAGGATTTTTCAGATTTGTTTCAAGTGACCAAATTATGACCGATTTACACAATTTGGCAAATTTAACAAAGTCTGACAACCTCATCCATTCGACTTTTTTTTTGTTTACTTTTACTCTACTTCTTTACTTTTATGAACAAGGAAACGGTGTTGTAGGCACTCCATTGAAGACATCCATTAGCCTACATATTTAATTTAATTGGTTAGGCGCAAAGATTTGTTTCAAAATGGTTTCTAAATTCAGTTCTAATTTCCAGCAATTGAATAAATGAACAATAATATTGAAGTGTGTTATATCAACACATACATCCTATTCTTATGCCCTATATGGTGATGCATACGTCTCCAAATACGACAAATATAAAATTGTTTTTATTAAAACATATATAAATATGCATATAACAAATGATACTACTACTAATAATAGCATTATACTAATGCAGATTGTCATGAATAAACTGAAAAAACTAAAAAAAAAAAAAACCAAGGTAAAGAAGGCATGGAGGCAGTGTTTTTTATATTTATGTAGAAAATAATATATATATATATATATATATATATATATATATATATATATATATATATATATATATATATATATATATATATATATATATATACATATATATATATATATATATATAAACATTTTAATCTTTGATTTTTTTTCCATATGTAAAGATATTTGTGTATTGCTATACATCCTGTGTGTGTTAAGCGATGCGTAAGCATTTTGGACTGCATAGGCGCATAACTAACATGCTCTGTGCTGGACTTTAGATCAGCTTTTAGTTGGTCAGTGGCGCGGTCAGTTTCTCAAATTAGCAATGTGCCAACAATGTGCCTTAAAACACCTGTTTTATATACCAGAACATCCATGAGTCCACAAAGTGGTGCAAATGCATTGGTTTTTTAAACAACGTGGCGCGAAACGTAAAAATTAGGGTTGCGCTGGTCTGAAAATAGCGTGTCTTGCGCTTCATTGCACCAGGTGTATGATAGAGCCCGTAATGTTGAGTTTATACATTTAAAAACAAGCCAACATCTTCTCACCCACAAAAGGTCATCCACCTTTTTTATTTAAATCTCAGCAGTTATTTTTACAAACAGAGACTGTGCAATGTTTCTCTGAGTGACGAAACATTGACGTGTCTGGAACAAATGAATGCGGCATATACATATAAATGGTTGACACTCCCATAAATAACCGAACTGTGTGCGAACGCAACCATAATAATGACTGCGATACAGATATGACAGTCTGTTTGTGTCAGCGTGGCTGTAAAGTATTGATAGTTTTCCATGTCAAATGATCAGTCGCTGTATAGTTAGTACGGACAGAATGAGGTCTGATATTGCTTATTAAATAGCCTAGTTTGATAATAAAAACTAAGGCTCAAAATGAAGCAAAATGAAACAAAGACAGCGCAGCCACAGCTCATTTCCACTGCAGAGATTAGGCCAGCAATGGAGCTTCACCCTTTTGTTGACGCATTCAGAGACGGAGAGCAGACTCAAGTGGGTGAAAGAAATAACAAAACCACCCGAGCTGCTATAAATGGCTGGTATAACTGAATCACTAAGCACGTCTTTCAACATTTCACCAACTTTCATGCATTCATGTTTGTATAATCTACAAGAAGCATGCAGAATAGGATAGATGGAGAGGCTCAATCCTAAAAGTTGAGTCAAACTCTAAACCCCATCAACTTTTGGAAGTGCGAGGCAACGGCAATGAAGTTAGGAAGCTGCTCAGGTACAGACTTTTTGTTACTGATTATGCCTGTGGTGAGACTCCGGGTTAAGCCGTGCAATCTCTCGTGTCTGACAAAGGAAAGAGCCTCCGTTATAATGACTCCTACCGGGTAGACCAGCTGCTCGAAGACCACATGATCCAAATGCAAATGCTCAATTAAAACACACAAGCCCAGTCTGCCTTTTATCCTTCAGCTTAGGGTAAGACGCCATAAAAAGAAGTTAAAAAATATATAAATGTGCGGTGTCGATCACATTACGTGTAAGCTATGTGTGGAATAGTCGATCTCTGATCTAATCTATTATTAACATCTTGTCCTGCCGCCAAGCTCTACAAGCGCTTTTATGATACATGTGAGCCCTCTAGTGTTCCTGTGTCTGAGAGTTTAATTTAGAAAATGAATGGGGCTGTTTGAGAACACCTGTAAATTGTGTTCATCCTTTGAACTGTGTTACAAGTTACATGTTACTGTGCAGAAACAATGAAGAGAGCAGAAAAAAAGAACTGCATTAGAATTATATATGATTGTCATCAGTGTAGATTAGGGCTGGGTGATATTGCAAAAAGAATTATCACGATATCATGTTTCATATAGTTCGATATCAATAGTGATTTCATATTTTTTAACAATACATTCAGAAATATTAGGATTTTTATTTATTTAACCACTTTATTTTAATTTACCAACATTACTAAGGCAAATAGTTAAATAACTAATAGTCAAAAACTAAAATATTTAAACAAAATATATAATCTCTTTAAAATAAAATAAACAAGTGTTAAAGAGACTCTTAAACTTGATAAATTAAATGTTACTTCAAGAGTTCACACTTAGCTGATTTGTAACTTATTTAGCTTATTTGTAGCTAAGTGTCGTATATGGATGGTTGAAAAGAGGTGTACTCGCTTAGAGCTTATCTATGGTATGAAATAATGTGATCAATTGCTTAGGGTGCTTGTTATTTGGACTGTGGGAGGAAACCGGAGAACCCGGGGGAAACCCACGTGAGCACGGGAAGAACAAACAAAACTCCGCACAGAAATACCGCCTGGTTTAGAAGGGGATTAAACCAGAGACATTCTTGCTGTGAGGCAACAGTGCTAGTCACTGGCCACCGTGTCGCCAGTTTAAAAAAAGGAGGGAAAGTAGGGATGGGGGGTTCTTCAAGACGAAGAAATTGAGATAAGAAAGCTCTGGTTATTTATAGTGAGTTAGGAATCAACTGATTGGATAATTAGTCGTGAGCTGATGCTGCAACAGCTGAGAACAATCATAAGCATGTGATCCTCTCGAAACTTGTTTATAAATAAACATCACAAAGTGTGTGCAATAGTAAAGCGTAAATACTGAGCAGTCAAAGCAAACTTTTAAGGTGTCAATAATAATGATACCGTAACCCTCAAACCTTGTCAACAAAACAAACTATAATAATCAAATCTGAGCTTTCAAGTAAAAGAACTAACCATCATTATTCAAATACATACTGCAACAATCCAAATTGTGAAGTTGAGTCACTATATTACCCACTATGCTAAAAAATCTTTCAGATGGGGAGCTAGTGGCTGGAATGCACAAGAAAAGAAACCAAAAAGCCACTCTGGTGACGTCCTTACATCTTTTTTTTTATTTACAATCTCCTCACTGCTGCTACACGGCACTCATTTTCGCATGTGTCGTTATTCTTACCTGACCTGATTCCTTGACCATTTACAAGGGACTTTGTGCTCACGTTCCCCTGGTGTCTCTTATAACTAGGTGACCATCAACCATTTTCTCAGAGGATGACAAATAGACAAATCATTGCCTCAGCTCTGATGCAAGTTTATGGACGTTGCCGTGTTTGAGTGTGCTGTGTTTGTCTGAGGTAATTAGTCTAGCGTTATTACTAAAATGTGTATATTCCATACAAAGTGTGATTGGTTACAAACAGATTGGTTAGTTCTACTTACATGAATTGCTCGCGGCATTCTGAAAAGTTCAAATGTTTTCAACTAGGTGCGGATGGAAAATGCGCCTCCATTGGAAATGGCAAACTTACAGCCTAAGCTAATTGCCACTGCGTCCAAGGTATGCGCTCAGCAGCCACATTATAATAAAACTTTAGCACTTCATACCAAAACTACATACCAAATCTTTTTTTATCGATATTGACAATGGTGTTCGGTCAATAAATATCGATAACACTTTTATCGCCCAGCTTTAGTGAAGATATTATCAGTCTGATGCCACAAAGTGCTAGCACAAACAGACATTTAGTTCAGCTTTTAAAAGAGCACAAACTGATCAGCCACTTGGAAAATTTGTTTAAAAGCAAGTCTTCATTCATGTCAATAGCCTAATAAAAGCTTTCATTTAGCTGGTTGAATACTGCTCACTTGATGTCTGAAAATTCCATGTTATTGAACACATTTTGATCTCAGAATAAATTCAGCTAAAAAAAATAAATAATTCCAAATGAATTGTACTGGCATGTTGTTATTTTAATAAAAGCTCATTTGCAACTTTTTTTGGTTGAGCACCCATTTGAGACTGATGTGTGTGCTTTTGTGTATTTTAAAAATATTGTTATTTTTTAAAAATGGCATTGTATTGTGTTGCAACGCTCAACAATGAAGCTGCAGTCACGCTGCACTTTTCTCCCCATAGACTTCTATTCATACATATGCAAATGCGGCAGACCGGAAATCAAGCTCGTGCGACAAGTTTCGCAGTTCGCTGCGTTGTAAAGTTCAAGCTTGGTGAACTCTTAAGCCTTTAAATGTCACTTTAAATTGTATAGAAGTGTCTTGAAAAATATCTAGTAAAATATTATTTACTGTCATCATGGCAAAGATAAAATAAATTAGTTATTAGAAATGAGGTATTAAAACTATTATGTTTAGAAATTTATTGAAAAAATCTTCGCTCCTTAATCAGGGGGTCTAATAATTCAGGGGGCTAATAATTCTGACTTCAACTGTATATCATGTAACAGTACCATGTCTAAACCTACCCCTGACCCTTAATTTAACCCATGCACGTATATTTGTATAACCCAGAACTTTTTTATATAATCCTATTATCAGACACACACTGCACAGCATGATGTACGTTGGTTTTTCCCTTGATTGTTTCCTTCCCTACTTTTCACCTGCTTTTCTGTTCAGCTCATTTTTTTTTAAAGCTTTCAGAGTGAATTATTTTAGAGTTCTGTGTTTGGAGTAATCACCCCTCAGACTCCTCATTAGATTCTTTCTTTCTTTCTTTCTTTCTTTCTTTCTTTCTTTCTTTCTTTCTTTCTTTCTTTCTTTCTTTCTTTCTTTCCATCAATCCATCCCTCTTATTCTGTCTATTCATCCATCAGTCCAACCATCTTGATCTATCTATCTATCTATCTATCTATCTATCTATCTATCTATCTATCTATCTATCTATCTATCTATCTATCTATCTATCTATCTATCTATCTATCTATCTATCTATCTATCTATCTATCTATCTATCCATCCATCCATCCATCCATCCATCCTTCCATCCATCCATCCATCCATCTTTATCCATCCACTCACCCACCCATCCATCTATCAACATATTTGAAAGCTTTCAGAGTGAATTTTTAGACTTCTGTGTTTGGAATAATCACCCCTCATACCCCGAGTTTTCATTCGATTTTTCTCATCCTAATCTGGATAGGAATATACTGCAAGCACGTTACAATTTGCAATGTAAATTTTGTGTTATTTCCCCCCTCCCAAAAAAAATCCAATCCAGATGCTTTAAAATAAATAAATCCTAATCACTAACAACGGCTGTGTCCAACCGTCTTTTTGAGAAATTACTTTCCAGTATACAGTAGATGACATAAGTGCTGAATCGTTAGCTCAGATATATGTATGCAAATGAGATTCACTTAATAGTTTGGGAGAAATAAAAGCTAATGTGAGTAAAAATTTTCTTAAGTACCAGATATTTAAAAATGAAAACAGCCACAACATTGAGCAGCTGTTAGACATCAAGTTTTCTTAAAAGCCCATGTTAAAGAACACTATGAATTATAAGGGCACACATTTATGAATTCACTTCCAGTTTAATGATTGCTCATTAGTTTTTCATATTGTTTTAATACTGTTAGAACAAATGACACTTTCTTTTACCATCTATCAAAGTACATGATGCTCTGGGCCAATCAGTGTGTTGGTTTTAGGGTTTTTGAAAAAGTCAAGGAAGAATAAAACTTTTCAAACAAAACTAAACCTCATTTGAATGAAGTCTGATAATTTCCAAAACTCCATTTGCAACCTTCAACAATGTAATTAGTTCTCTGGAGATAGCAGAACGAATAAAAATATCTTGCTCCCTCCTGTGATCTACTGTTCAGACCTGGGTTGAGTAGATGTTTACTGAGAGACAGCGATCATTTAGCACTGTCTGGCTTGATAAGTCGAATGAGGAGGAGATGGATGGGCAGAGCGGCAGGTCGTGCCACAAGGGCATTGAGACTTTACACAGGGACGGTTACAAGGATGCAATGTGTCTCCCTGTTGATGACAAATAAATCAATCATCAGCGAACTTTGCCATATGGTGTCGGCTGCTTTAGCTTTTTACCAAAGAGTTCGGACATTCAGATGACTGGACATGTAGATTTAAACAAACAAATAAACAAAACATCCTCATTTGCATCTATTGTAGTCTGTTTGATACATAAGTGAATAAATTGGACAATTATAGACAAGAGCTATAGAGATGTGTTTTTATAAGAGTATCATTTGTGAATTAAAATGACTGCAGTACACCCATCATCATATCACTAGTAATGTGAATTTTGTCTTAAAGCTGCTCTTGATGGCTGTTGGTACTTAGTCTGTGAGCAATTTACCATCATTAGTGATGAATAGGCACAATGTCTTGCCTCAATCTTGCCCATTTAGTTCTGTTTTTCATTTGAAAAAGGGCTTAAAGTTATATAAAAAAATATATTTCACTGTACTGTTTGTCCAACCGGCGACGCGGTGGCGTAGGTAGTGCTGTCGCCTCACAGCAAGAAGATCGCTGGTTCGAGTCTCGGCTGGGTCAGTTGGCATTTCTGTGTGGAGTTTGCATGTTCTCCCTGCGTTCGCATGGGTTTCCTCCGGGTGCTCCGGTTTCCCCCACAAGTCCAAAGACATGGGGTATTGGTGAATTGGGTAAGCTAAATTGTCTGTAGTGTATGTGTGTGAATGAGTGTGTATGGCTGTTTCCAAGTGATGGGTTGTGGCTGTAAGGGCATCCGCTGCGTAAAACATGTGCTGGATAAGTTGACGGTTTATTCCACTGTGGCGACCCCAGATTAATAAAGGGACTAAGCCGAAAAGAAAATGAATGAATGAATGAATGTTCGTCCAACCATCTATCTATCTTGATCCATTCATCTCAATCCATATATCTACTGTATTAATCTATCTTTCCATTTATCCATCCATCCCTTCTATTCCATCCATCCATCCCTCTTATTCTTTCTATCCATCCATTAATCATCCGCCTATCTATCTATCTATCTATCTATCTATCTATCTATCTATCTATCTATCTATCTATCTATCTATCTATCTATCTATCTATCTATCTATCTATCTATCTATCTATCTATCTATCTATCTATCTATCTATCTATCTATCTATCTATCCATCTATCCATCTATCTTATTCTATATATCCATCCATCTGTTCGTCCGTCTGTCCCTCCATCTATCTCATTGTACTGTCTGTCCATCCAACCAACCATCCATTCATCCGTCAATTGTCCATCCATCTATCATTCTCTCATTCTATCTCTCTTGTTACCCCATTCTATACTGATCTATCGTTTCATCATTTTTCTCTAGTTCTATCATTCTACATACTGTTCCACCCATCCATCTTATTCTATACATCCTTCTCTATTCATCCATCGATTCATTATATTCTATCTATCTGTCCATCTCTATCCATTCATCCATCATCCATCTTATTCTATATATCATGTATCTATCTATCTATCTATCTATCTATCTATCTATCTATCTATCTATCTATCTATCTATCTATCTATCTATCTATCTATCTATCTATCTATCTATCTATCTATCTATCTATTTATCTATCTATCTATCCACTTATCCACTCATTCCTCTTATTTCTTTCATCCATCCATCCATCCATTTATCCATCCCTTTTATTCTTTCTTTCCATCCATCTTGATCCATCCATCCATCTTAATCCATCTATCTGTCCATCTATTTATCTATCTATCCATCCATCCATCCATCTCTTATTCCATCCATCCATCCATCCTTCTTATTATTTCTATCCATCCATCAATCCATCCATCCATCTATCAATCCATTCCTCTTATCCTATCCATCCATCTTGATCCATCCATCCATCCATCTCTCTCATTCTATATATATCTATCCATCTGTTCGTCTGTCTGTCCCTCCATCTATCTCACTTTACTGTCCATCCAACCAACCATCCATTCATCTGTCAATTGTCCATCCGTCTATCGTTCTATCATTCTCTCATTCTATCTCTCGTTACACCATTCTATACTGATCTATCGTTCCATCATTTTTCTCTAGTTAATATTATTATTATAAAATACTGTTCCACCCATCCATTCATCCATCTTATTCTATTCATCCATCCATCCATTATATTCTATCGTATCTGTCCATCTCTATCCATCCATATATTAATCTTATTCTATATATCATCTATCTATCCACTTATCCATCCATACCTCTTATTTCATCCATACATTTATCCATCCCTCTTATTCTATTCATCCATCTTGATCCATCATCCATCTTTATCTATCTATCTATCTATCTATCTATCTATCTATCTATCTATCTATCTATCTATCTATCTATCTATCTATCTATCTATCTATCTATCTATCTATCTATCTATCTATCTATCTATCTATCTATCTATCTATCTCTTTTATTCTGTCCATCCATCTGTCCGTCCGTCATCTATCTCACTGTACTGTCAATCAACCATCCATTCATCCTTCATTTATTGTCCATCCGTCTATCGTTCTATCACTTACTCATTCTATCTCTCTTGTTACACCATTCTATACTGATCTATCGTTGCATAATTTTTCTCTTGTTCTATCATTCTACATACTGTTGCACCACCCATTCATCCATCCATCCATCTTATTCTATCCATCCATCTCTATCCATCCATCCATCCGTCCATATTATTCTATCCATCCATCTCTATCCATCCATTCACCCACCCACCCACCCACTCATTCATCCATGCATCCATCCATCCATCCATTCATCCATCCATCCACCCACCCATCCATCTATCTATGGTTCTGTCTATGGTTCTATCTTTATTCTTTTGTTATATCTTGTTATATCATTCTATCTATCTCTCAATCTATCTGTCTTTCGTTATAGCATTCTATCTATCCACCCATTTCAGTTCGCTTTGCATTCTAACTCAACATAAACTCACATTCATAAATTGAAGCCAATTTTGGCTTATGCACTACCCTGCTACTGATATATTAAATCCACCCACTATACAGTTGTAAAGTGATGACATTCCCATGCAATTCAAGTTTGTGTTGGGAAAGACATTCAGCCTTGGGGTGAACAGACCTTCAATCCATAGGTCTACCACTTGGTATATAATAAATCTCTAGCAACTTTACTCAGCTCTTATGAACGGCAGGTCAACCCCTCTCACTGTATTGTGCTTTAGACATGATGGCTGATGTATGGGCCATTATTGTGCAAGTGTGAAATGTAAATCTAGTGATAAACGCCTCCATCAGATCAGGTTCCACACCTCATCACGGCGGGTGTGCTGCAGGCTTTCCCCTTCATTGCCAGAATAATGGGCCGTTGTTAGGGCTGTCCACCAGAGCAAAATTGTCGATCGGGTCCATTAGTGTACCTTTAATGACCAGTCCAAAATCTTTGTGGGGCACTATAGTTTAAACACTATCTTGCAGACGCCTTATTTTATAACATATTAAGTGACTGAAATTGCATCAGATTTTTTTAAGTATCTAGAAAGAACTCCACAAATTCCACTTGATGTTACGACTGTTAGTATTGATATCAATGCATTAAATTAATTGAATACTTGTTTTCTGTAGCTCAAACAGTACAGCACATTGCAATCAACTACTACTGATAAAATAAAAGAAAGAAGGGGAAAAGGGGGGGGGTATGTAGAAATAAGTCACACGCTGCAATAAGGTGCCATTAGATATTGTTAGCTAATATATTTACTAACACAAGCTAGGAATGAACAATATCTGTACAGTATTTAATAATGCATTATTAAAATCCAATGTTGTCTTTGTCATTATTAGTTAATGCACAATGAGTTAACAAGATCTAATAATCAATTACTTTTTTTTCATTTACCAACATTAACAAAGATGAATAAATACTGTAAATAATGTAATGTTCATTGTTTGTTCATGTTAGTAAATGTGTGAACTAATAGAAACTTAGTGTAAAGTGTTATCAATAACTATGAATGCTACACTCATTGGCCACAACTGCTTGTTAATGCAAATCACATGGCAGCAGACATGGTCAAGACAATCTGCTGCAGTTCAAACTGAGCATCAGAATGGGGAAGAAAGGTGATTTAAGTGAACGTGGCATGGTTGTTGGTGCCAGACGGGCTGGTCTGAGTATTTCAGAAACTTCTGTTCTACTGGGATTTTTAGGCACAACCATCTCTAGCGTTTACAGAGAATAGTTCGAAAAAGAGAACATATGCAGTGAGCTGCAATTCTGTGTGCGCAAATGCCTTGTTGATGCCAGAGGTCAGAGGAGAATGACCAGTCTGGTTCCAGCTGATAGAAAGGCAACAGTAACTCAAGTAACCACTCGTTACAACCGAGGTATGCAGAAGAGCATTTTTGAACACACAACACGTCCAAACTTGAAGCAGATGGGCTACAGCAGCAGAAGACCACACCGGGTGCCACTCCTGTCAGCTAAAAACAGGAAACTGAGGCCACAATTCACACAGACTGACCAAAATTGGACAATAGATGAGTGGAAAAATGTTGCCTGGTCTGATGGGTCTCGATTTCTGTTGTAACATTCGGATGGTAGGGAGTAGAATTTGGCGTCAACAACATGAAAGCATGGATCCATCCTGCTTTGTATCAATGGTTCAGGCTGCTGGTGGTGGTGTAATGGTGTGGGGGATATTTTCTTGGCACACTTTGGGCCCATTTGTACCAATTGAGCATTGTGTCAATGCCACTACTTGAGTATTATTGCTGACCACGTTCATCGCTTTATGACCACAGTGTACCCATCTTCTGATGGCTTCTTCCAGCAGGATAACGCGCCATGTCATAAAGTGCGAATCATCTCAGACTGGTTTCTTGAACATGACAATGAGTAATCAAATGACCTCCACAGTGACCAGATCTCAATCTAATAGAGCACCTTTGGGATGTGGTGGAAAGAGAGATTCGCATCATGGATGTGCAGTTGATAAATCTGCAGCAACTGTGTGATGCTGTCATGCCAATATGGAGCAATATGAACCATACTTACTGTTTATTTAACATTTCAAAATTGTGTAACATTCCAGCAATTCAGGCAGGCGTTGTCGAAGAGTTGTATAATCTAGTATATGTACAGAAAATAGGGAGTAGAATATAGAAAATTGAATAGTAACTAAACATATTTTGCCAAGGGAATGGCTTTGAAAATATATTTGGAAAATGCAAAACATTTTGGGAAATACATTAAAAAGTTTTTCATTGAATAAGACAATTTATATTAGCACTATGCAGTCTATCTCTAAATATAAAAATAATAATTTTTGTAAAAATCCAGGTATTAGATTGATCCATCTAAATGCTATTGTTCTTTTCACTTAATGACTGTGAAAAATTACTCTCTCTCTCTCTCTCTCTCTCTCTCTCTCTCTCTCTCTCTCTCTCTCTCGCTCTCTCTCTCTTTCTTCTGGTTTTGTTCAAATTGAGGGCATTGGTAGGTAAAGCGAACACTCAGGGAGATCAATGGGAGGCTGCAGTGATTCAGAAGCAATGGGGAGCTGGCAGTGGGCCTGTTGTCTCAAAGTCAGGGTCCACAGAACAGATTGCGGAAAATGCTCAGATCTCAGCTCAGTCTGGACAGAAAGACATACAGAAATCTAATGTGAATGAGTCATTTAAACTCTACTTTACTCAGACTGGTGGAACAGATGCTTAGTGACTATCTAGGACGTCACTAAGATGCAGTTGGACCTGACTAAAATTAATGGCTAATTCACTTTGGTACTTGGTGATTCACAAAATGAAGGCCAATCGTAAGTGGGTAAACATTTTGATTTGCTTCTGTATATATTTGAGCTCTCTCAAAAAGTTCCCATAAGTAAAGAAAATACACTGACACTGAGTGGACATTGGAAAACCAATGTTGTCGTTTAAGATCTGAATGTAAAAGCATGTTGTGATTTGAAAAGTTTGGTTCTTGATAATAAAATGGCACTACTAAAGCTGCAGGGAGCAGCATGGTGGCTTAGTGGTTAGCACTGTCACCTTACAGCAAGAAGGTTACTAGTTCAGGTCTCGGCTGGGGTAAAAACATTAAATAAACAAAACACATTGGGTAAACAAAACTGGTTGTAGTGTATGAGTGTGAATGCGATAGTGTATGGGTGTTTCTCATTACAGGGTTGTGGCTGGAAGGGCATCCACTGCATAAAACATATGCTGGAATAGCTGGTGGTTCATTCAGCGGTGGCTACTCCTGATAAAAAAGGGACTAAGACAAAGCAAAATGAATGAATGAATGAAGGTGCAGGTATTATTGAGATCGCCACATCAGGGATGGGGTAGAATCTATGTGCCTATAATTTTGAGGTTGATCAGTGAATTTGTTTGCCAGTTCCATCCCCCAACAACAATTAAAGATTTAATTACCATCTGCAGAGCGACTCAAGAGCAAGCCTGACCTAGAAACTGGAATTGATGACTTTGTTAGTGGAAGTTGTTTAAAGATCCTTGTGCTGTTTATCAGCAGCACTTATTTTTCAATGTAAATTTGTTTCCTGATAATTGAGTTCATTAGACCTGATAATATACTTCGGCTTCTTACACAGTGGACGGAGCACTAAGCAAAAGACAGATCTTTTTGTTCTATCAGTTTTGCACTGTGTCCTAATCGGGCGTAACTGGGTAAAGAAAAAAGCAATAAAAACCTCTAATGCCTCATTTCTACTGAGTGGTATGTTACTGTACAGTCCAGTATGGTATGATTCAGTATGGATCACCCAGATTAGGCTTGCTTTTCTTGCAGATTATGCATTCATAGGGTGTCTTGCAGACAACAAATGTGTCAGGACGTTTCCCTGTCATCCACATTGGGGTTTTGTTACATTGGTAATGCTGACCATTAGAAGCACAGAATCTCTCCAGCTTTTAAAATCAACCCAGGATCATTCTAAAAACATACCACTATATACATTTCTGGAGAGCACCAAATACTTCCCAGGAGCTACGTTTTTTGCAGTTTTTGTTTTTTGCAAATCCACCAGAGGCTGCTGTGTATGCTTTTTCAAATCTCAAATTTATCTCATGATTGCCATTCGCGCCTGCTGTTCTTGAGTAAATCCACAGAGGCCGCTGTCGACTGACTGACTGACTGACCGATCGACTGACCCACCTCCTCCTTCCCTAAACCCAACCAATAGTGTTTTCAAAAGCACAGTTTGACCCGCCGACCCACTTCCTTGAACCTAATCAACAGTTTTAAAAATCAATCCAGAAAAAGAAAAGCCCTCGCCTGATTTTTACCATGTTTTCAGATTTTACCATATTCTCACCCTGTTATTCACCCTGTTTATTAGATCTTTTGGCTTTTGTTTTTGTCTTAACCGTTTTCTTGAACCGCTCTTCGCCAGACTCGAACCCCATCATTGTGGTCAACTCGTCTCTGCGTCTCAAGTTCTTCGACGTACAAGGCAAGCTACTGGACAAACTGGTAACAGCAGGAAAGCCGTCCATATGGAGGTAAGCGGTCAGCTGGTAAGTGTGGCGGCATCATACCGCCCCGTATCGCTCGTTTTAAAAATGAAATGCAGCCATACGTTTCTCTGGCTACATAATTTGTGATCTCCAGAAATGTATAGGGCTACGTTTTCAGAATGAATCTATGTCGTTTAAAATGGCAAAACAAAAGATGGAGGGCTAGGTGGAAATATGAAATGAAGGAAAGCTTTGCGGAATTATGTTTATAGTAGGCTTAGCAGTGTGATGTGTGACTGATAGACTACATGACAGAACAAAATTAAATGTTGGTAATCGATAGCTAAGACTTCAGCCCAGTGAGTACTGGAATTAGCATGTAAACTAACAAATCACTCATTATGTTCTCACTCACAATGCAATGTGAGAAATTTTACAAGAATGTACAGTTTGGCAACCAGCTGTCTACTCAAAGATTTGTTGTCTATTTAATTTAAAGTAACGTTACGTTTGTGAGCGCAGGGCTGCTTTGTTTACAGGCCTTTGATGGAAAACCAGTAAAGTGCATAAAATCTGAAGGAAACTTACAGAGACATTTGTTAATTTATGCAGCTTCTTGATGACAGAATGCATGTCAAAGACGATCACAAAGCAATGTGTAGTCTGGCATCTTTTGCTACCACATAAACAATTTTATCTAGACAAAACTGTGTAATCTGACTGTCGTAACCAACAATAACATTTGTGAAATGCATTCCTCTCACGCACGTCCATGAGAGAGGCCGGTCAGCTTGTAGTGATGCGTATATCATGCGTATATATACGGTTTCTGGAACAATTCTTCGCCTTTCCGTCTAACATCTAACACCTTGTGACTAAATAAAGGGCGCCAATGTGATCGTGCACACCAACACGCAAAATGCCAGGCGTAAAAGCGTCATTTTTAAAGAAACGCCTCTTGCTCGTTTTTTTGTTTTGACGCACCGTCTCAAAACCCTCTCCACCAATTAGATTGGCACTTTGTTCACGTGCACGGAGCTGCTGAAGTTACAGTAAACAGCACTTGGAGGCGCTCAAGCGCAAAACTGTCAATGAGAGCGCACATTGAAGAAGATGCCCAGAGGTGATATGAACGTGGAGCTCTCTACTGCGTCCCAATTCGCATACTTATACTACGACCTAAAAGTATGTACTTTTTTTGTGGACGAAAAATATATACTTTTGAGTGAGTAACAGAAAAGTATGCAAGCTTTGGGACATACTACTTCCTCGTTTCACAGATCTTTGTGTTGCTTAGTTAGAGCCAATGACTGTGGTTAGAGCCCTGTCAATCATCCACCTTTCTGTCGTATTTAACTTTCTACCTTATTGGAGAAGCAGCAGCAGGATAATCTCCCATTCACGATTCTTTCATGCAGAGAAATCTCCTCAGGTCTTTGGATAATTCTGCATTCAGACGGTAATGTCCAAACACGTCTTTATATAAGTTCAGTATTGTTGTTGCAGATGAAATATAACACAGACAGTGGTATTTAAATATTCTCTAGTGGGCTAGATATTAATTAACAGTCATACAAACATCTGTACCGAAGCCTCTCTGCTTGACGGTTGGTCTCGCGCGTCCATCATGTTTGTAGTTTGTTTACACTTTTCACCCGCGTTTTGTAGTTCTAATCGAATTCACGTCCAACGCGCAATGTACTGTGGGCAATATCAGTGGTTAGAGTACGGACGCTTCTACACTTAAAATTTTGACCGGAAATAGTAAACCATCCAAAGACCAAAGAGTTTTTGGCATACTCTTTTCAACATACTACAATTTGGGACATACTAATTCTACTTTCACATACTATTTAGGACGGATAGTATGCGGATTGGGACGCAGCACTCCTCTCTCCTCTTCTTCTTCTTCTTCTGTGTTATTAGCGGGTGTCAGAAGCTTAAAGTTGTGTTGCGCCATCTAACGTCAAGGAGTGATTTTACATACGCTTTTGCTCGACGCCAGTGAAAATCGCTTGGGTTTGAATCTGGAAAAATGTCTCGTAAAATGCTGGTAATAAACGCAAACGAAAAGCATCTCGGTGTATATGAGCCAGTTCGCTTCATTCTGCATCCTAAGTCTGACAATGTACATGGCGAGCTACCGAGCAAACTGGTCATGCTAAAAAAGTCATCCATATGGAGGTAAGTGGTCAGCGCCACAGCAATAAAGGCAAAGGCAAGTTTATTTATATAGCACAATTCAAAGTGCTTTACATAAACAAGAATGTCAAGTATAAGAAAATAAAAAAGCAAATAATAAGAATGATTAAAAACAGATAAAAACAGATTTAAATGTGTTAAAGCAGGTTATAAAAGAATGAAAAGAAAAGAAAGACACAATAGTGCAATCTGTCGATACTGACTGAACACAAACCCGTATATTGATACGGGTTTGTATTCAGTGAGCATATCTGTAATGTATTGAGGTCCTAGGCCATTTAGTGATTTATAGACAAGTAATAATACTTTAAAATTATTCTGAATGAATAGATTAATTCAGAATTCTCTTTCTAAAAATTCTCAGAATTGTCTTTCAGAATTCTCTTTCTAAAAAGAAACAGAGGTTTTCAGCGGTGTTATATCGCCCCATAGAGTTCATTGTACACAAAACACAGCCATATGTATCCCTGGTCCTCAAAAGTGCAGCCCTGAGAACAATGAGCATGAGTTGGTTGTGCTAGATACCCAAAAGTGGTATGGTTTGCTATTTTGGTATTTTCCAGTGCACATCAGGATTTTGCCAAGTACGATGCAATCCTGGATTAACATCTATGTTGATCCTGGAACATCATTTTTGTTGTAAAATGTAATCCATACCTATTCCACACCCCTAAACCCAACCATAACTGTAAATTATTCCCAAAATCAGAGGGGAGTAATAGTTGGATAACAATCATGTAGAAGTGCATAAACCTAACTGTAAGCCTAAACTTAACATAAATGGTAAATGTATCTCTTCATTTTGATTGGCTGATTGGAATGTTGTTCCAGGGTGAACAGAGATGTTAATTCAAGAACATTTCCTACTTGGTGAATCAGGTTGACAGTCATACTGTACCCACCTGTACTGCTCAGTGGAAACCATAAGATTCTCTTTAATGTAAATTTGAGTGTTTTGTCCTGAACTAACCTCCTAGGTCATATTTATACTGTGTACTGAACTGTATTCTTATAAACCTTGAGCTTTCACATATCCCTCGAGCATGAATCTTGTTGAATCAATAAAATAACTGGTACTGTCATGCCAAACGGAGGAAGAGAAATAAGGTGTATTTAAGACCTGCAGCAATGTCTTAACAGTAAGTCTTCATTAAAAATAATGAGACTATTGGGTTCAAATCTCGTTCACCATTGTTAAAGCCTTATAGATGTTCTGTTTATGAAGACATAGCATAGAGCACTTTCATCAAAATCAGATGTCAAAGAACAGTCATGAATTGTATTTTAAAAATCAGTGACAATGAGGTTCATGACCATGGAACATGCATTGATTTCCAATTTTGTTGTTGTTTTTTAATAGCACTGCTAAGATCACATTAGAAAACAACCTATAATTTGCTAAATTTCCTAGTCACCACTTAGTTCTATTTGAAGAAGGACTTGCACGACTACTGGGTTCTGCTGATCGATTTCTTTTTAAAACAATACTCGAGTTACCCATGGGTAGTCACCCATGTTTCGAGCTACCAGTTAAGAAGACACAAAGAAATCTCTCAACTCGTTTTCTTAATTCATAGCCAAATTCAACAATTTCATAGGCCTACCATAAATTGTCAAAACATGGATATTACATAATTTTTTATAGAGTTACAGAGTAATATAAAAATAAAAAGCTGCACGCAACATTGTAATCTTAACATCTGCATCATAGGCTTCCTGTATATGCGAAACGAAGTCGTGTTCATCCTGTAATAGTTTAATAATTTATTGAAGTAAATTTATTATTTAACAAGTTTTTTTAGCAATAATAAGAACTAAGTGAAACTTACTTAAACCAGTTCAGAAAGAAGAATAGTTCTCGTCAACAATACAGCTCACCCGCAAAAAAATAAATAGTCTAAATAAATAAATAATTCATGAATAAATAGTTAAAAATTGAAAATGCATAAAATAATAATAATAATAATACTAAAGAAAAAAGCTTTAGGCTAATTATTACCTTTTAATTTTACATTTACTGTAGGCTATAGAAAGTAAAAGTAGTCAGCTACACCCGAAACTTAAAATGCATCTTGAAAACTCATATTCATAACGCAGTATTCATAAAAGTAATTAAAACAGTAATAAAATTATTCTGAATTAGGCTAAATCTCATTGAATCATTTGATTTCTGCTACGTTTTCAACAGTTAATAAAATAACAAAATGAACGAATATATTAGTGTTCAACCGGCCTGAAGATTATGCAAACAACCACATGCGTGCAAGTAATAATCTGTTATACAAGGAGCCTAATAAAAAAAATAACTTTAACATTTAGGTTTCAAGCAGTGATAACAAGAATGAAAATTATTTTGCTTCGGAAAAGAAATAATTCAACAAGTGACAATGTACAGCCAAAGTGAAAATAAATAATAAATAAACTATTTATGAATAAATTATTTAAATAAATAAATAATTATTCAAATAATACATAGAATATACGTAGTCACAGTAAACAAACAAATGATTACATGATATTTTAACATGCAGACATTCTGCAGAGAATGTCGTAGAAAAAAACGCAACGCAATTATGAATAACATGCACGTCTTGCAATGGAATCATTTACCCTGTTTTCGACAGAAATAAGGAATAGAATCTTACTTCATCGGACTTTATAAAGAACACAAGCAAGTCATCCCCTTTATCATCCTCTGGCCACAGACCGTCTTTGGCCGAGCTTGTGGAAGCGCATCTACGTGAGAGCGATGCAGGCTTGCTCTTTGCCTTGTTACGGTGTTGCCGGCCAAAGAATAATTATTTCACTAAGTGTGCTAGTGGCAGCGACAGCAAGAAAGGATTTCGCTTGCTTGGATAGTAGAGGAAACCGATGTTCATTACATGACCATTCAAGAGGATTCCCCATGGTGTTATTGTCAGGCATCTAAAATAATATTAATTTAATCCTCAATTGTAGTTGGCTGCTTTTAACCTCGGATCGTGTTGTTTGTTGGAGGTGTTTGTCTTTATGTCATTTATGGTAAATGCACGCTCAAGTAATCGATTGTGTCTTACAGCGCCGACTAGTGGTTGAAGAAGTCGATCGCTCGACTAGTCTATGCAAGCCCTAATTTGAAGTTTTACTAAAAGGAGCAGTTAAGTACACTAAAAAATGATTCTGCATTTTAGTTTTTTCAACATGATTTTGTAAGATGAAACAATAAAGTTGGTAATTCAACTTAACCTGGTAAGTTTTTGCTGTCTCAACTAGTCTGTAATAGACTGTTTGTCAACTCAACTTAAAAACATATGCTGAACTAACGTCCTTTAAGTTGCGTTCCATACTTCCAGTCCAGCAGGTGGTGGAATATGCTCCATTTAGTCAGTTTGCAAGTGCCATTTAAACACCAGAAGAAGTCAGACACATGGAATATTTTTCACCAGATTTTTTAACTGTTCAGTCATCACATTTGGTAAGTAATGCTCCTTTAAATTTGTATTATAACTTGTAAAATGACACATATGAACTGATCGTCAATGTATTGTTCTCAGTATAAATGTTTCTAGAATAGATTAATCCTTACTATTACATGTGGAGTTTGGCCACATTTATGAAGCTTAGTAAAGTTTGTTTTAGATTTGAATTTGCAATATCTTAATATGTGTATAAAAATAGTACTTTTCTAGTTCCCTGACTAATCTACTACAGGTATTTTTATATAGATTTTAATGGATCTGCCATTTATATACAGTAGAAAATATTACAGAAATATATATAAAGGTTGCAGCACATTCCCAGAGACCAGATCAACTTACAACAGGTGAGATTTTATTAAACATGCAGTTTTTCATGTTTACAGTAGACTAATATCTAAGAAAAATTTTTACAGACATTCACATAATTGCAATTTTCTCATTCTAAAGGTTGCAGCATATTTGCAGAGAAAGACTGACTTGCTATATGTGACATTTTACCAAGTATACCCTGTCATATGCAAATATTTAAGCAACTGTAGACAAATAATTTTGAAAGATTTTAGTAAATTTATATTTCAAAGTTTTACTGATTACTCTGATCTTGATTGTGTACACTATTTATTAAATATGTTTTGGCTTTATTTTATTTTATTTTATTTTTTTCTTCATAGAATTACTCCAGGCAATGTGGGACATTTTGGTGTTGATAAATAAAGTTATTTTTTTTATTTTCTGACAAACCGTAAAAAACTGGCAGCTTGACTTTTCCAGTTTTTACTGACTTTGCAAGATGGTGAGCCATTCTAAACCCTCTGACAGCGGTTGTCCAGATGAAGGCTAAAGAGAAGTTTGTTGTTCCAAATTTGTGATTTATAGAATATTACATCATCACAATGTCACTAACTCATTCAAGTCAAGCAAAAAAGACAAACGATAGATATGCAGACAGACTAAAGCCATTTAAAGGGTCACGAAACACCAAAACACATTTTTTGAGCTGTTGACAGTCATATATGTGTCCCACGCTGCTATAAACACTATTAGGACACATATATTTCACAAAAAAGTGAAAATTGGTTGTTTTTGCGTTATTTTGAACAAATTCGTTCTTCCGGTTTGAAACTAATTTTTGAAGCTGCGTCACGGCCATGAGATACTTGCGTGTAAATCCAGTGTGGAGAGTGGAGGTCTGTACCTGGGAGTACATCATGACGTTTCTGAGTGTGCGGCATTAATTCATGAGAAAGACTTTGTTCAAACCAATCAGCGCGCTCTATTGTGTATGCGGCGCAACTTCATTAATGATAGCTTCGGAGACTGTTTACCTGTTACAGTGTTCAGACGACAGAGACGCCAAGTTGTGTTGCCAAAACAAGTGAAAGAACTAGAATTTGGAGACACGGGTTGTCAGTGTTGCATTCATTAGTGTGCTGCAACAAAGGTTTTGTTTTCATTTTCCCTTTTTGAGAGCGTTGCTGGACTCACGTGTGGATTACAGTGCACGTGACACGTGACAGAAATGCGTTTGTAAGGAACATTTTTTACCCGAGAGCTTTTCGCATCTGGAAATGGTGAAATCCGGATTTGCCGCTCGTCTCCTTTTAAAAAAAAGACACAGTTCCAGTGTGATTGTTCTGTCTCGACAGATTTGGTGTGTGTGCAGTGCAGTGCCCTTTGTTTAACCCAGATTTGCAAAGTTAGTTCGTATCGTCAGCAGTGCTCTTTCAGTTTTTAAAGACATACCATAGTCAAAATGATTTAGTTACTAAGTTTACAGTATGTTAATATCACTGCAATATTATAGTACAATATTATAGAAAGAAAGATCCGCTGTAAATGCTGCTCTGCGAGTGTAAACACAATCAAATTATTCCCGTTGTGTAGGATTTTCGCTGCATTTTGTGACAGGATAGTCTATACACACACGGCTTTCTGACGCTGCCTACCGAGTACATAAGTTACAGAGAAATGCGGAGGATTTTTTCCTCCCATTCGCCGTGCGGTATCAAACATACCATTAAAACTCAACTCTTCCAGCAATTCCTCGCTTTCAATATCTCGTTTGTCATGGGCGACATGCAGGAAATGTTCCTGAATAAAAAGTTAAAGTGCCAAACTGCAGTTAAAGTCGACAAATTAATAATTTGGCAAATAATTCGATTACTGGTGTCCATGTAAATCCAGTCGCTGTCTTTCTCCCCTGCGTCTGCATGCCCAAACAGAAACTCCCATATTTGCAAATCCTTTCCTCTTTCCCTCCCCTGACACTCCCACCTAAACAGAGCTGGACACGCCCACTTTCCTGACTTTTTCCAAACTAGAGGTATGAAAACACAGGGGGGTTTCATGGTCCTTTAAAGCACTGGCCTGTGCACTTCAGACCAATTTTGGACTGCTGTAACCTTAGAAAATTGATCTGTAACCTTTCTAGTCATGCATATTCTAAACCACAGAACAGTAAAGAAAACCTTAAGTTATTTATGTTAAACTGGCATAATATGGTGGGTTTTTTTTTAATTTTCTAACAAACCGTAAATAAATGGCAGTTTGACTCTTCCAGTTTTTACTGACTTTGCAAGATGGTGAGCCATTCTAAACTCTCTGACAGCAGTTGTCCAGATGAAGGCCAAAGAGAAGTTCCTAATTTGTGATTTATAGAATATTACATCATCACAATATCACTAACTCATTCAAGTCAAGCAAAAAAAAAGGGCAAACATTAGATATGCAGAAAGGCTAAAGTCATTTAAAGCATAGGCCTGTGCACTTTCAACCAAGTTTGGACTGCTGTAACCTTTTATCAATTTTATCTGTAACCTTTCTTTGGGAATAATTGATGTTTTCTTATGGAAGTCAAGGGTTACAGATTTCAAGAAGTTTTTAAAATAACTTTGAAGTTAAATTCTAAATTCTCTGTTCAACAGAATAAAGAAACTCATAAAGGTTTGGAACCACTTGAGTAAATAGTAAATAAAGTTTAATTTTTGGTGGATGAAGTATCCCTTTAATTTGCTGCAGACACCAAAAATCTCCTATTTGACCCTTACCTACCATATATTTTTGTGCGCAGTATATAAAATGAATGAAAGTATCTCTTAATGTACATGATGGCCAAAAAAAGAAGAGATACAGTGAGTTGTGGGAAAAGGACTTGGATGATACTCAAGCACTAACAGTTTATAAATCTAATTTTTGTATAAATTTAGCGAAGTTCAAAAGAAACATCGCCGCCTCTACTCTACTACTGTTTCATTTTAGCATATTAATGTTCTAATATTAATAAGTTATAATGGAACTGATGGCTCTGAATCAGACAATACTGAAAGGTTTTGTGGACTCAAGCCAACTGCTGTTTCACTTTTCTGTTCAAGCTAGATTTGGGTTTTTTTTATTTCCATTAACATTCGCTCTGTTTCTCCTTTGTTGTGGTAGTGATGAGGTTGTTTTATTAATTCAGTTCTATAAGTGACTTTGTTTGTTTCTTTGTTTGCCCTTTTTAAAACCATGCACTCTGATACTTTGAAACAGAGGTTTGTGTTTTCAAGCCCTTGAAACGTGCATAAAGTGGGTTTTCTACTCTTGTGCCTTTTTTGTTGAACAGACAATTACATACAATATCATGACAAATGCAGTCAATCAGTAATGCCAGTAACATCTTTGGTAGGGCAAAAACTTTGTTAGGGCGTACTCACACTATGTACAGTTGTCTTGAACCGGGCCGAAGCACGCTTGTCCCCCCTCCCGTCTCCCCCGACAGCCCGCACTCACATTGCATTTTGGCCTGAGCACGCTTACCTCATCGATGATACGCTGTTCAGTTTAAGAAGCGCTCTCTTTCAGCATAGTGGACATTTCTTTATATCGTTATATCGTTTTAGTCGTTTAGGATGCAGTGACAAGCAGTCAAATATTTCGCCGAACAGATTAGCCACTTTTGACACTCATAAACAATCATAAAGTCCTAGTGCTGCAAGAATTAGGAGGTTTGCTAAAGGTGCAGCTGTCATGCAGTGAGGGATTTGCATCTTTAATAACCTACGACAGTTTGCGTTCATTAAATAATTAATAAATTCATATGAAACTCTTAAAAAGTCATGTCTCATCTTCAGTTTCGGGCCCAAGTGAACCACGCTCTGGCATACCACTTCCAACCGGGCCAGGGACGGCCAACTGAACCATGCCTGAGCCCAATTCAGAGCACTCACACTTCTCAAACGATCCGGGAAACGGGCCTGGCCACTGTTTGGATAGCATAGTGTGAGTGCGCCCTTAGACTAACTAGCTAGCAGAGTTGGGTGTGACGCGTTCCACAGTAATGCGTTTCTGTATTCTAATTACATTTTTGGGAAACGCAGTAATGTAACAAATTACATTTTAAATTTGTGTAATTTGATTACAGTTACCAAAGTCAATGTAATTGCGTTACTTATGTTACTAATATAATTTTTTAATTCACAGGGCTACATTTTGTTGTGGTCAGCTTGTCATGCATGATATATCAGCTTGATATTGACTGACCACCCACCCCCTTACTAAAATCCAACCAATAGTATTTTCAAAAGCAAACTAGAATTTAAAAGCCATCGTGGTGCATGCATTTTACGATTTCACACAGCTATTTTGGGGTTTCGTTTTACCTGGTCTTTGGAACCATCCTCAAACCCCAGTCTGCTCCGCTCTGCATTGCAAGTTTGACGCCATTTGCGGTTATCTACTGAGCAAACCAGTCATGCTTGAAAAGTCATCCATGTGCAGGTAAGCAGTCTGCAGTACTGCCCCGTAGCGTTCGTTTTAAACACAAAATGCATGTGTAACATATGTAAAACATATGTACTCCCGAATCCATATTTCTTGGTTCTCAAAAATGTAACCCTGGGCACATATTCCCAAAGAACCTGTGTTGCTTTAACGTCTACGCTTACGTCACCTCTAATGCCTGATTCGCAAGTGGCTTCAGCGTCAATGCTTGACGGAGAGTGTGTCTGAAGTTGGGGCTGACGCGATCGTCATAGCATCGTCAGCCAATGAAGTAAGTCCTTAATCAGCTATTGTCTGAGCTGGGGTATTTGCATAAAGCAATCTGATTGGCTGGCGCTTCCACTGGTGCTTAAAAAGTTGAGAACTTCTGTAGTGAGCAGCGCTGATGGACCCACAATTCAGTTCGGCAACACTTGACATCACCTATTTAAATGGAATGGGAAGCAATAATGCTGACATCTCGTGTGAATGAGGCGCAACTGTATCCCTAACAGTGACGTCACTTCTTCTATTGAGTGTCTGAGAGTGCATGGGCAATTCTTCAGGCAGACACTATTAAATGGGGGTCCACAAAGAAGTACTGAGGAATCCATAAACGTTCATTCATTCATTTTCTTTTTGGCTTAGTCCTTTTATTAATCTGGGGTCGCCACAGTGGAATGAACCGCCAACTTATCCAGCATATGTTTTACGCAGCGGACGGAAACACCCATACACTCTTGCATTCACACCACATACACTACGGCCAATTTAGCTTATTCAGTTTACCTATAGCGCATGTCTTTGGACTGTGGGGGAAACCGGAGCACCCGAAGGAAACCCACGCAAACACGGGGAGAACATGCAAACTCCACACAGAAATGCCAACTGACTCAGCCGGGGCTTGAAGCAGCAACCTTCACAAGCCCATCCATAAGCAAAATAAATAGTTGTTACTAAAAAAGAAAAGAGCATTGAATAATTCAGAAATTATGCATAGAAAAACGACTGAATTCAAATAAATTGATTAATTAAAATAAATGTGTAAATAAAGTATCGTAATGAATAGAGAAACTAATGTAAACATTTCTCAAACAACATTCTAGACCTATTTGTATTGCTAATTTTCACGTCAGGCATATAAATTTAAATTTATATGGCAAACTATATAGATGTCTAAATATAAACCCATGTTGCATCAAAAGAGACTAAAACCCTCACCTCAGTTCCAATTCATATGTTACATAATAATACAATTAATTATATTTTATGAGGTATATAGTTTATTTACATGTTTTTGTGTGTGAAAGGAAACTCCTATACATTAATTATACAAAGAATCTGTTGATTGCTGGTGAACATTCTAAAGCAGACTAAAGTCTCAGCAGGTTTTGACGTTGATTACACTTCCATATCACTCCACTGAATGTTTTTAGTTATTTCACAGCCTACAATAGTGAATAATGAAAGCAAAAGGCTTTAGATGGGATGTGTAAGAAATTAGTCTTAAGTTTGAAGACCAAAACCTGACAAATGTCTTAAATTACAACAACTGAGCAATGGCTTTAGGTGTGGTAATATAAGTAGAAGAATAACTGAAGCAAACTGGACACGACTGTTGTTCGATTACAAATGAGAGCAAGGATTGAAAAAAAAAATAATAATAAAATAAATAAATAAATGCTTGGCAAGATGATGTAAGACACACTCCCCTCAAAACAATCCAACCACTGACTACAATATTGACACCAAGACTGGTGTACCGCTGGAGGCTTGTTTGGTGCGAGTTTACCCAACTGCCAGACTAGAGCCAAACAGCAATTCATCAGGCTAGCTTCAGTTTCTCAAAACACAATAACACTGACAATATAGTACTTCAAAATCGAAGCAACTTGACTCTTGGCAGTTTTTTTTTTCTTCTTCATCCGAGCAACTTGTGTCTTAAATTCAGGGCTCGAGGGGACAGTGAGTTCAGAGGTGTCTTTGTGAGCTTGTTAGTCTCATTTAGTCACCGGCACAATAATGAGCTCCAGCAGCACATCTGCATCTGAAGCCTGTGATCCTGGTATCCAAACAGAAAAAAAGAGGATTAGCTTTGTCTGTCGATGTGAAATGCATGACTTTTTTTTTTCTCCACCTGCCAGCATCTCAGTCTCACATATATATTTTATTTTGTTTTCGTCCTAACTTTGAAAAATGCAGAGTCATGCCGGCTGCTATGATGGAGGAGATGCTCGAGGAAACATTGGGTTATTATGTAGCTCTGAAAGAGAAAATGGCTGTAAAGAGTGATAAAACTGGGGGGAAGTAATGTAAGGAATAAACTAATGTACCTGTGTCAAAATAAAATGGTTATATATATCTTACCTTGCAGTGAAAGTATTATGCATTTAAAAGGTTGGTTTTCCAAAAAGCGGGCCAATTTGCAGGATTAAGGGATAGTTAACCCAAAAACTATTAATACTGATTAACACCAAAAAGAATTAATACTGGTAACGACTGAAGATACAGTGAGATCTTATGAAGTGAACCAAGCAAGGAACAAACTTCATCAATTGACGAAAGTGAAGGAAAAAACCTTGAGAGGAACCAGGCTCAGTTGGGCAGGACCATGTCTCTTCTGGCCAAACTTCTTCTGCAGAGCTGCAGTCTAGGCGCCGGAGGCTGGAGAACGCTGGACGTCCGTCGTGGAGAAGCTGCAGGTGTGAGTAGGTCACTGGCAGGTATTTATGCTGGCCCATGGGATCAGTGCGGAGACTCGTCTGTCACTGGGGTGTTTCAGGAATCAGTCTAATGCTCTCCACTCCTCCATGACCAACACAGCATCTGCTCAGGATACAGCCTGGTCCAGGATTATGGAGACCTCTATAGTTGGCATCATCTCTTCGTATGTGTTGTCTTTGAGGTCCTTGACATAGTTGTGCAATGACAATGTATATGCAATTATTAATGCTGGACAAAATTAACTATTAACTAAAATTAATTATTTTTGCGTTAACGCGTTAATAATTAATGCAGACAATTATTTTATCATACATTAATGCAGCTGTTTTTTAGTTTATACTATTTTTAAATGTTATTCACTGGGTCTTAATACAGATACTGGGAAGTCATAGGTCACAAGAGGTTGGGTGGTTGATTAATATTGGCTTGGGAAAGATATCATCACCCTTTTCAACCAATGAGAGCATTTGGGGTGGGCCTAAGACTGGTAGGTAGTGTTTTTTATATCTATGCAGTAAATGATATTTGTGTATTGCTGTACATCCTGTGTGTATTAAGCGTTTGAACCTGGTTTGAACCTTAGTTATGCACAGACGCATAAGCAGTGCCTAATTTGTGAATTGCGATGTCCCGGAACAGATCGGGGTAACAGATCCGGCATGTTACCGAGGATGGAGAGGTGTGTCGTGCACGAAAGTGGGGAGCGGGGTGTTGTTGGTGCAGTGGGTGGCGGAGGGGTGTCGCAGACGACAGTGAGGATGGTTGGGGAATGTGAAAGCAAATGTGAACAGCAGACGGGGAGAAGGGCGGTTGAGGAGGGGAATCGGTAAAATGAGGTGCCGGATCAGATTTCAGAGGTGTTCTGGCTCAAATTAAGCCCTGCGCATAACTAACATGCTCTGCGCTGGACTTTAGACCTGCTTTTACTTGGTCGATGGCGTGGTCTATTTCAGTCTCTCAAAATAGCAACGCGCCAACAATGCACCTTATTACACCACCTTTATAGACCGGCACACCCATGTGTCCTCAAAGTGGCGCAAATGGATTTCCTATTTAAACAACATGGAGCAAAACGTGAAAATTACAGTTGCGTTGGTCTGAAAATATCAACAAATCGGGCAAAACATGTATTGCGCCGGGTGTATGATGAAGCCCATTGTGTTTTTCATTTGTTCACCTCATACATTAGTAACATTTACTTAAAAATCTGAAAGAAAAAAAATCTACTGTTGCTAACAAATGGAAACAACATGAAAACATTTCTCAGAAATTAACTACTGTATATAGAAAGTGAAACTAGAGCATGACGATGACCTCAGATCGAATGAAAAGACGAAAAGCATTTAGAGTTTTATTTCATGAATTATACATCCAGCACTAAAACTGCCTTTTGAGTACTAAGTCTGTAGAAGACATGCACTCCTTTTGATTTTTAATCTTTAATCAGCCTTCTGGTGTTCTTTTGGGCATTTATTTGCCAAAAGCAGTCTGAGATGCTAGTTAATCCCAGTTCAGTTTTGTGTTGTATTTCCATAAACATCATTTAATATGAATTACAATGCAATGCTTTCTAACTTGACCACGAGTAAGTTTTTAGTACAAAATAAATGATAATACATTAAAGGGCTAATTATTCTTTAATTTGTGCTTCTGTGAAAATTGTGCAAATTCATGGTCAACATCAGTTCATGTTGACGTTAATGGATTGATAAACAGAGCAGCCAAATTATTTCATATCAGAGCAAAGCCTTCATTTGGCATTCAGCTGCAGTTTCCCATTAACACAGAAAAGTCAAGTTTATGCCAGAAATAGACTTTAGACGACTGAGATATTCTTGAGGAAATGTTCCAAACTATTGATTATTGAATGTGTTTGTTGTTATTGTTGTAATAATGGGCGGCACAGTAGCTCCGTGGTTAGCACTGTCATCTCACAGCAAGAAGGTCGCTGGTTCGAGTCCCAGCAGAGCCAGTTGCCATTTCTGTTTTGAGTTTGCATGTTCTGCCCATAGTCTACAAGTGTGTTTGTGTGTGTGAATGTGAGAGTGTATGGGTGTTTCCCAGTACTGGGTTACGGCTGGAAGGGTATCCGCTGTGTAAAACATATGCTGAAATAGTTGGTGGTTCATTCTGCTGTGGTGACCCCAGATAGATAAGGGACTAAGCCAAAGGAAAATTAAGGAATGAATGTTGTAATAGTTTAAGAGTCAAGCTAAACAAGCATTTTTACAATTGTATAAGAATTTGTAAGAAAAGTTTAAGGAAATATTCAAGATTCAGTACAATTCAGTGTACATATTAGTACTTAATGAAAAATTGTAGGCTTTTTTACTTTAAAGGTACTCGTTTGTTTCTTTCTAAGTACTAAAATAAACCCTTTAGTTACAAATGTGTACTTTATTGAAATTGTACTAAACTGGTGACAATTTTGTACCTTTATTCCCAAAGTCATATAAAAAAAAAATCATAACATTGATTATCAATCAATCTAACCAACCAATCAATCCATTAATTAATTCAGTCCTTTCTTTCCATCACTTTAACCATCATAGCTCATTCAAAATCTGTATACATGGCTATAAAAAATAAGAGACCACCTGAAAAACCTCAGTTTCTCTGGATTTTAAACTCCTTGATGTGTTTGACATTCAAAATAACAACATATACAAGTTTTTTTAAAGCATTTTGTATCTGCAAGTTGAAAAAAAACAGTAAGTAACAACAGTACAAGTGCTAGAACCGTTTCAAAAATTATAACTTTGTTACCATGGTATTGCTATATTTATCAACTCAATTTTAGATTTTTAAGATATTGACAAAAATATTTTTTGAATACTTGATTGTATGACATTTTTAAGAACAAATAATATGAGAAGGATTGACCCAAAATATTAATTATCCCTCTATCGTTTGAAATTCCAAGAGTGAGAAGTTTTAGGGGAAATCAGTGTCACACTTTGTGCAATTCACGCTATTAATAAACCATTAACTAAGACTGTTCGCTCAATAAACTACAAATTGCCTGTGTATTAATAATTATTAAGGTAGTAGTTGGGTTTAGGTATTGGTTAGGATTAGGGATGTAAAATAAGATTAAACTTTATACTATAAGTGCTTATTAACAGTTATTATCTTAATAATAGGTAGTTAATAAGCCAGTAATAAATAGTGTGAATTGTTACTTAAATGTGCAGTATGTAACACCTGCACACCTACAGTAGTTCAAAACACATGCAATCGTAGGTTGCCAGATTGACGACACCAACAGAAGTGTACCTGACTTTCAAGTCTAAATGCATCCATATTAAAAGAAATGTTTGTCCTAACCAACACCAGAAAATGATATTTCAGAAACGGCATCTATTTCTTGCATCTGAACAACAGAAAACTGACAATGATCACCTCAGGTGCAGCTCATGTGCTTTATTCAGTGTTAAATGCTAATAATGTGAGTTTGAATGCCATTTTACATGACATTTATTGCCATACTACTGAAAGCAGCAGCAGATAGTTCACCTCAGATCTTGAAAATAAAAAACCGTTTCATCTTGAACTTTAGAACTGCGACTCAATGCAAGCAACGCATATCAGCGATTCAGCATCTACATTTAATAATGTTAAAGTGGTTAATTATGTATTAATTAGATTATAAACCTTAGTATTTTGTTTGAGTGCAGTAAGTGCACTATTCTGTGCTTCTGAATGGCTGTATTTAATTTTCTGTCATGTTGCATTTAGTGAAAACAGCCAAATTGCTTTTCACCTCAAATCTTGTCAGGTAGCGTGTTGTTAAGACACGGGGTTGCAATGTAACCTGCTCACCTAATGTTTACATTCGTAGTATTCAGGGCTTGACATTAACTTTTTGGATCACCAGCCACTGTGGCTAGTAGATTTCCAACATTACTAGCCACTCGCAATTTTCACTAGCCACACTTTTCTTGTTGGGAAAATATATTTTATATGCATAAATTTGACTTTGACATGCTAAAATGACTTTATTTAGATGTTGTGTTATGTTCACATAAGGCATGTGCTCTTTCATATTAACTGCTTGTGTGTATTGTGCATTAGCTTGCTCAGTGTGCAATACAATTAGTTTTTATTTCACATGACTTTTCAGGGCTCAAAATTAAGGATTTACCAAATTTATCTCTGACCACACCAAATAAGTATTTCTTAGCCACAATTTTTTTGTGTAAAAACAAGGAATATATAGCTGTATGGGTGCACTTTTGAATTCAACAAAACTTTTCTTTAAAAAAACATTACATTTTGAAAAATTGTCATGTATCTAAAATATGCACAGTAATCTGTCCTGGCTAAAAGTACCAGATCACCAGTTAACTACACATAAACAGGGAGTAATCTCCCATTAAAGCAATGTTATTGTAAAAAAAATATAATTAAACCATATTAACAAAAATAACTGTAAGCAAAAGAAAGCAGGTGAAACATACAGTGTGTGATAATGAAAGGATGATCACGCGCACACGGGTAATATAAGCCTGTTAATAATCTTTTCAAATAATAATTAAAATGAAAGCAGTGACCGCTGCTGCTTACAAAAGAATATGTGTTTTTTTTTTTTTTTTAAATCTTGAGGTCTTGAAAGCAGCAGGACTGTGGGTGCACGATCATCATATCACTTGTGTGTGCGAGTGATCATCCTCTCGTTTGGTATTTACATGCTTTTTTTTGCTTGCTCGAACACAGTTATTTTTGTTAGTCGTGCTGTTTCTCAATTCTAAGATCACATTTGCACGAATATTGGGCCATGCTTATTGTCGAACCCTGCTTTTAAGAAAACTACAATTTAAAAATGATTTCCAACCAGCCAACGTGGCTAGTGGAGGTGTCTGTCTAACCCGCCAGAGCTGAAATCTACCCTCATTGGGCGGGTGTTAATGTAAAACCCTGGTAATATTTATATTATTTAATAATGAATAACCTCATGTGGAACGGAATCTGCGTCTCATTTCGGAGTCTGCTACTGTCCACCGGAGGTCGCATTTCAGTCCCGGATGCAAACTTTGAGAGGCTTCTTTACTGAATGAATCAAATATGTTTTCCACCAAGGCAACCTGTGATGCTGAAATATAATTGGCTAAACTGGCATTGGGCTGGTTAAATGACCCAAAGACCGTCGTTCCGGCATGTAACGTACATATTCAAAGTAGAATATCTGACTTCAACATTGTTTTTCAGATAAACAAGAATGTTCACTTAGCATGCTTCTTAAATATCTGCAAACATATGATGGTATTTGTATGCTTTAGAAGAGTCCAAAACGTACATACAGCCCTTTCAAACTAGAGTGTTACCAAAATCATCTTGTAGCTATGTTTTTTGAAGATTATTATTGGTCGCTATGAGCAAATGAATTCATATTCATGACCTCTAGTATGTTTATTACAAATATTAACATAAGTCATTACACATTCATTGCCTCATCAATTTGAGTCGTCATTAAATCACATTTGTTTTGTGAATAATACAATATTTTGCCTATATTTCTAAAAATGGTGTGGTTAAATTAGTTATCCATTTCAGAGTATTAACCCAACAAGAGCACCAATATATAGTAATAATAATATAAATCCATATATAGAAGTAATCTCCCCATGTTTATGAATATTCAATCCAAAATACACTCACAACACTGCCTTTAATTACTCTTGAACACATGTTCCATTTTCACCCATTTATTTAATCATTTTTTGTAAACAAATGAGTTAATTTCTCTACCTTGATTGCGTTATTTTGGCTATTGGTCTCTTGGCTCTAATGGACTGTGAAACTTAAATTGCGAAACTGCGAAAGTCGTAAACAGATGCTCCTCATCCACGGCTCTTAAAATGTAAATGCTGCCTTTCAAACATATGTTAGCGTAGCCGACAGCACAAAAAGATAAATGGATGAGACAGTCGATGTTTATAAATGATTCACTTATCAATTTAAAATTTCACCATTTGTTCTCATTAAATATAATATGCTAACATGCTAGAATCGCTGTTGTTTTTGTCTTGCAGCTATGGTTAATGAAACTACTGAATGGTCATGAATGCAAATAATGAAGATGAAAGCATGAGCACAGATTTACTCATCATTTATTGATGCTGATTGAACAATAAAAAAACTACTAATGTGTTCTTGTGTGCATCTGGACCCTTGGCTCTATTGTTCTGGCCAGGTTATCATGCATATGCTAACGTGGTTGTATGAAGTTGGCCAGTGTTCAGAGCAAGGGTAAAAGTGTTTGTCCTGTTTTATTCAAACTGAGGTTTCGGGTTGTAATCACATCAAAAGAGAAAATCAGAGTATTAGGCTGCAAAGTTTGTGGAACAAGTGTACACTTGAATTGTTTGTTATGATGGTCTTCAAAATATACATTTTACGTAAATATAGCTATAAATGGCTTAAATCCATAACTTTCCTAAGTTGATTAAATCAGAAATATAATAGTTTTTGTGTGTGTATGTTTTTGTGTGTGTGTAAATAGTGTAATCCTGTGAAAGATCCAATTAATGCTGTAGTTTTTATTCATTCATTCATTTTCTTTTCGGCTTAGTCCCTTTATTAATCAGGGGTCACCACAGCGGAATGAATCGCCAACTTATCCAGCATATGTTTTATGCAGCGAGATCCTCTACCAGCTGCAACCTATCACTGGGAAACACCCATACACTCTCATTCACACACAAACACTACAATGCAAAAAAAATCCATAATTTTACGATTTTTTTCCGGCAGCCGGGGTGCCGAAAAAAAACGTAAAAAAACGCCTTTTAAATTACAGAAATTTACTGTAAAATAACGAACATTAAATCACAGAAATTTACTTAAATTTAAATTTCTGGTAAATTTCTGTAATTTAACAGCTGTTATTTTAAGTTTTTTTCCGGCACCCTAGCTGCCGGAAATAAATCGTAAAATTACGAATTTTTTTTACAGTGTATAGACAATTTAGCCTACCCAGTTCACCTGTACCGCATGTCTTAGACTTGTGGGGGAAACCGGAGCACCCTGAGGAAACCCATGCCAACACGGGGAGAATATGCAAACTTCATACAGAAATGCCAACTGACCCAGCCGAGGCTCAAACCAGCGACCTTCTTGCTGTGAGGCGAGAGTGCTACCGACTGCGCCACCGTGCTTCCTATTATTATTATTATTATTATTATTATTATACACATAAATATATACTTGTTCTTTTCTACCTTTGCAATACTGTATAATACATATACTAGTATAGAACTGTAGTATAATACAGTATTATACAACAATTTCTATGTTATTTTAACATGGGCGACACGGTGGCGCAGCGGGTAGCACTATTACCTCACAGCAAGAAGGTGGCTGGTTCGAGCTTCGGCTGGGTCAGTTGGCATTTCTGTGAGGATTTTGCATGTTCTTCCTGTGTGGTTCTTCCGCATGGGTTTCCTCCAGGTGCTCCGCTTTCCCCCACATTCCAAAGACATGCGCTATAGGTGAATTAAATAAACTAAATTAGCCGTAGTGTATGAGTGTGTATGGGTGTTTCCCAGTACTGATTGGCTGATAGCTGTGCGATAATTTGCAATAACAGCATATATGGCCCGTTTCCACTGAGTGGTACGGTGCGGTACGGCTTTTGACAGTGGAAATGGCCATAAAAGCATATCGAACCGTACCATACCACTTTTTGGTCATCCTTTGCAAAGGGTACCATAAGGCGGAGCAAGACGTGCAGCTGAATACTATTGGTTTACAGAGATGCGTCACACGCAGAAGCAGGAGAATGAAAACAGGGAACCGATATGTTTTAAATACACAGCCGAGACATTACTCCGCAATAATATATACATATAATAACGAGCCATGGTCGACCCAAGCTCAAACAAACCTTGTCGTCGTCTTGATGAACAGCCACAAAGCCAAGAAGAAGAGCAGATTGTACCCTGTGCCTCGTAGTTTTTTACAAGCCCGTCTGAAGCGCGAGTGTTTTCGCTTTCTCGCTTGCTCTCGCGTGCATGTCTATATTTGAAATAACAAACTTCTTGTGCTTCCGACATCCGATCCTGTCAGAAATGAAAAGAACAAACGCGAGAGTGAAGCACGAAAAAACTAAGGAGAAGCCAGACAAAACACAGGAGCAAATTGTTTCAGCAACCTGAATCATGAACAAACTGCCATGTTTATCATCGCCTTTTGGACTATTATTATGCAGTTACAATCAAATCATGTTCATAGAAAGGTTAGTAATGAACATTTATACACAAGTATTTATGCGTATAAAGCATCTGTTTTGTGAGAAGTGCTTCTCATATGATATGCGAGCGACCCGTTCAGCTTTACTGTGACATTTCCTCGAGCGAGAATGATGTCAACTGAAACTTTCTGTCATACACCTCACCCTTGGTACCCTTTAGGCAGTGGAAATGCAAGCCTGATAAAGGTGACCCGTACCGTACCATACTGTACCAGTCAGTGGAAACAGGCCATTATACAGCCTCTTCACCCTTGTGTATTACTCCGCCCACATAGAGTGACAGCAGATCAGTAGACTCACTACAGTTTGACAAATATTGCAGCTGTTGTACAACATAATGTACTTTTGAGGTTTTTTTTTAGTCGAGAATGTAGTTGTTTAGATTTCAACTATACACAATCCTTATTTATAAGGATTGTGCCTATTTTAAATATTCATAATTTCAGAGATTGAGTGCATTGGCGGCCATCAGCCTGTCAAACTGAGCAGAGCAAAGATGGTTGCGCCATAAGATGGCAACATAGACCACATAATAAGTCCTTAGGGGAGGAAAACTTTTCTTTTCATATTTCAAACTACAGCTGATCAAATAAAAAATGGAAGTGTAAGTTGATCTTTCTCTTTTGCATGCTGTAGTGTTGCATTTATACCATAGTAATCTGCTACTGTTTGCTTTGCTTTGGATATTTCGGGGTTAATTATTGTGATCTCTTGATTGCAACAGAGAAGTAAAGGGGGAAATCTCTGTAGACTGATGACATTTCATGCCGTTCAGCCTTATAATCTTAAAATGTGAGCAAAATAACCTGTTTTGTCTTCACTTTAGACATTACGCTAGATAATCATTTAAATACGAGCTCTAAAGTGACGTTTGTGTAGTTGCAAGGGTTTCTGCTGTTCTGAAGTCAGTGGCAAATATGAATGAATGGCGGACGAAAGTAGTTCCTCGTACAAAAGGATTTTTGAGACTCTCCGTGTTTGATTTTCTTTTTTATAATCACATTTATGCCATCACACTGTTGTATAAATGCAATATCACACTCGCAGCAGTGCTAAGGCACTCGGTCTGCAGCCTCGAGTCAACGCACGCCTCCCACCAGTGCCGATATACAGCCATATTGCACTGCTACAAGTGTGATATTGCTCATATATATTACAAATGACAAGCCAGTATTGGTCAGTGTGACATTTGATAAGAAACACTACAGCCCTGTACACATAAAGTCCCATATTCTGCTATTGTTGTTTTGGTTTACAAGTACTCTGCTATGGTCTAAACATATAATACATATTTGCATTACATCATCTTTTTCACAAAATCGCATTTTTGTAGTTTACACAAGGACAGTAACGGCAGCAACTAGCACTTTGAAACCCCTTTTCAAACATTTATATTTTCAGACACGAAAAATGTGGCCATGCAAATGATCAGCCGAAATGCATAAAACATTTTGTGTTTGGAGTTGAAAATGGCGTTGTGTAAACACTCGCCTAATGAGAAATAAAATCAGTGACTGCACCAACAAAGTGGTAATGACTCAGAACATCACAGCACATATTTTTACACTTAAATAAATAACAATATGTACTCATAAAGATGCATTTGACATATTAAATGCTAGCCGTTTGAATACATCTTGTAAAATCACTATTTGCATATAAACACTTAAAGTATGGGCTGACTAGTGTCGTTACCTTATTTTTCCAGCCAGATACACACATCATTCCTGCTAATGAACAACATCTTGACGGAGTGACTCACAGGGTTCCGTCTCCCTAATTGGCACATGGAGTAACATCTCCTCGAATTTCCCCTGTACGAAAAACACTGTTTGAAAACCAAGTTCAAAGACCAAACTGAGAGAAACAGCCTCTTTCTGTCATTTTCTCAATGTGATTTCATCCAGATCTGTCTTTCACCTGACAGATGTGTATTTTGCTGTGCCGCTTTTCCCCCCTTGTTTCTCCCCCAAATGGGGTTACAGTGGCCATGCTTTCCTTTCAGCCATATTTCTCTTTCTAAACTATTTCACTACACGGACAGAGACTTGAGTTAAGCAGACAGATGCTGCTTTCAAGACTGTTCCAGTAATATCAGCACATAAAGACAAATCATCTGGGAGATTCTTAAAAAATAAAAGGTTACAAAAGGTTTTATAAAGAAAAAAGTTCTTTATAAAGAGATTTTTTTCTTAGTGAGGAGAATATTTGAATAATCTAAATAACTATATAAAGAACTCTTTGTACAGTAAAAAGTCCCATGGGTGTAGATTTGTGTGAAAGTGACTCTTAATGGTTCCATAGTAATGTTTTAATTGGCACTTTAAAGTATGTTTTTGTGAAAAACATTCAGGAAAAAAAACTGTCAGAATATGCCATCATGGTAAAACTGTTAACATATACAGCTAAAGTCAGAATTATTAGCCCCCCTTTGAATTTTTTTTTCTTTTTTAAATATTTCCCAAATTATGTTGAACAGAGCAAAGTAATTTTCACAGTATGTCTGATAATATTTTTTTCTTCTGGGGAAAGTCTTTTTTTATTTAGGTTAGAATAAAAGCAGTTTTTTATTTTTTTTTTATATCATTTTAGGGACAAAATTAATAGCCCCCTTAAGCTATTTTTGTTTTCAATAGTCTACAGAACAAACCATCATTATACAAAAACTTGCCGAATTACCCTAACCTGGGGTGCGTTTCCCAAACAACGACGTAACTCGCAGCTGAACTATCATAGTGCGATGCATCGTTTGGCAAAAGAACTATGTAGTGACGAGTGTTTCCCAAAACCCATAGTTTCTCTGTCGCAGATCCATCGCTTGAACTATGTTAGTTATGACGCAAAAAGCCCATAATGATGCTCTAAACGGGGTGGAGTAACTTCTTCAGAGAACAGCCCCATCATTTCTTTGTGCAAATTATATTGTTTTACACAAACACGCATTTAAAATAAAATCCAATATTAGTTTTGGTAAAAACATGCACTCGTTTTACATATTATTTAAAATATAAGTAAATAGAGCATATAGGGCCTGTGTTTGCTTTACTAATATTATTGAGAAGTTGAACATTACATATTCTATTCTAAAACATAAAATCACTTACAAAAGCTAACACTATTCTAATATCATATATAAATCATATAAATAAATAAATAATGAGGCGATTTATTATAAATATATATATACTTTAATAATAATATTAATGATGATGATGATGATGATGATTATTATTATCATTATTATTATTATTTAGGATATTGTTTATTTATTAAAAAATAAAATACAATTTCACATGCAAACCACAGCAGAAAGTTCTAACCAACAGACCCATGTCATATACAGCAGAGAAACTTAATAAATAACCCTCTATAAAGTAAAAGAATTAACGTATGCTATGTTTTTTATTTTCACAAGCTTTGGAGACGTACTGTAACATAATTTCCGCTTTTAAATATACCTATAGCTTTCGCCATGAGGCTGTGTTCAAAATGATATCAATGTTTTCAAAGTGCGAAGGGAGCACAATTGTAAACATGAAGATCGCTAAAACTGAACTGTAAAAATACTTTGAAAGCAAATTACACCTAAGAGAGATTAACTTAATACTTTTTTATTTTTAATAATTCCAGCTTTGAATGTTAGAATGTTCTAAATGAATAGGGCATAGGGGGGATAAGTGGGATTAGAACACAGCCAGGAACTATGCTTTTAACTACAGCTCCAGAGGTGTCGTTTCAAGAGCTCAAGTTTGCGACGCAGTTTGCGAATGTTCGTTGGAGCGATGGATTTGGGAAACAGCAAATCAAAGAACTATGTTTGTAATGACGGAACTTGCGACCTTAGTTGGCTAACGATGGTTTTGGGAAACGCACCCCTGGCTAGTTAACCTAATTAACCTAGTTAAGCCTTTAAATGTCACTTTAAGTTGTATAGAAGTGTCTTGAAAAATTTGTAGTAAAATATTATTTATTGTCATCATGGCAAAGATAAAATAAATCAGTTATTAGAGATGAGTTATTAAAACTATTATGTTTAGAAATGTGTTGAAAAAAATCTTCTCTCCATTAAACAGGTATTGAGGAAAAAAATAAGCAGGAGGTCTAATATTTCAGGGGGGCTAATAATTCTGACTTCAACTGTAGTACTTATTATTTTGCTGAGTTTTAGTTTGTTGTTTTATTTACTGTAGCTATTTTACTTTATATTCTAACATTTCTGTGTATCCATTTATTTCTATTTCAGTTTTAGTTATGTAGTTATATATACAATGCCACTTTATTTACTTTGCCTTAATCCTTTGTGGCATAGATTCAACAAGGTACTGGAAATATTCCTCAGAGATTTTGGTCCATATTGACATGAAAGCATCACACAGTTGCTGCAGATTTGTCAGCTGCACATCCATGATGCCAATCTCCTGTTCCACAACATCCCAAAGCTGCTCTATTGGATTGAGTTCTGGTGACTGTGGAGGTCATATGAGTACAGTGAACTCATTGTCATGTTCAAGAAACCAGTCTGAGATGATTCGCACTTTATGACATGGCGCGTTATCCTGCTGGGAGTAGCCATCAGAAGATGGGTACACTGTGGTCATAAAGGGATAAACATGGTCAGCAACAATACTCGGGTAGGCTGTGGCGTTGACACAATGCTCAATTGGTACTAATGGGCCAAAAGTGTGCCAAGAAAATATCCCCCACGTCATTACACCACCACCACCACCAGCCTGAACCGTTGATACAAAGCAGGATGGATCCATGCTTTCATGTTGTTGATGCCAAATTCTGACCCTTCCATCCAATTGTTGCAGCAGAAATCGAGACTCATCAGACCAGGCAACGTTTTTCCAATCTTCAATTGTCCAATTTTGGTGAGCCTGTGCGAATTGTGGCCTCAGTTTCCTGTTCTTAGCTGACAGGAATGGCACCTGGTGTGATCTTCTGCTGCTGTAGCCCATCTGCCCTAAGGTTCGACATGTTGTGCGTTCAGAGATGCTCTTCTGCATACCTCGGTTGTAACGAGTGGTTATTTGAGTTACTGTTGCCTTTCTATCAGCTCAAACCAGTCTGGCCATTCTCCTCTGACCTCTGGCATCAACAAGGCATTTGCGCCCACAGAACTGCCGCTCACTGGACATTGTCTCTTTTTCAGACCATTATCTGTAAACTCTAGAGATGGTTGTGCGTGAAAATCCCAGTAGATCAGCAGTTTCTGAAATACTCAGGCAAGCCCGTTTGGCACCAACAACCATGCCACATTCAAATTCACTTAAATCACCTTTGTTTCCCATTCTGATGCTCGGTATGAACAGCAGCCGATCATCTTGACCATGTCTACATGCCTAAATGCATTGAGTTGCTGCCATGTGATTGGCTGATTAGAAATTTGCGTTAACAAGCTGTTGGACAGGTGTACCTAATAAAGTGGTATATTTATGCATACATACATTTTAAAGTTTTATGTAAATGTGATTAAAATGAAATATAATTTTGTATATATTATGTTGTCTTTATTTAACCAATAAATATTATATGTATATTTGTATAGATCTAGTTGCTTTGGTGTAGTTGTTCACATATACACTAAAGTGAAAATTATTTAGTACATTCACATTAGCAGTTGGAAAAGACAATGCACAAAATAATAAACCACAAAATAAGTGCAACAAGACATGGAACTGTTTTACTGCTTTTTCTAGTTTACTTTTTATTATTATAACTATGCTATTAATGATGATATTTTCTTCAGTATGGAGCAGAAATGCAAGGAATGCAAATGAGAAATGACCTTTGCATCTGCTGTTCTGCAGTTACAAGCTGGAACAGCCACAACCAGAAAGGTTAAGATGAAAATAATAAGCAAAAAAATACTCTGTATCCATATGTACTGCAATTTCAGAAATATATGACCAAAAAAAACAGCAATATGCATCATTAAAATAGTTCTTACGTCAGGTGATTGTCATGGCTTGATTGTTTCGCTTGTGAATGGAATGTTATAGCAAGACCCAAGAAGCGCATTTTAATTATACATAAATGTACATCATGTAGTAATAAATATGATTGGAATGAACTCATGTTACAATTCGTCATTTAACCTTTCCCGCTGGAGCTCCAGAAGCAGAGATTTTCTCCTTGGCTTTCTTGTCAGGTTTCATTCTGACTAATGGACTGGTCATGATTGACTACTTTGCATGACGTATGAAACACCCATCAGTCTGAGTCTATCATGCCGTTAATCACAGCTGAAATATGGACGAATATGTATGGACAGTCTCAGTAAATCATAGTTATCCTTCATCAGGGAGTCAATTATGCAACACCAAAAGAGGGTTTCTGCAATAACCTTGAAGATCTGCAAATGCTAAAAGAGAAAAAAAAAAGAAAAAAGAACCTGGAGTCGTAGAGCTGTAAGATCAAATCTATAAGATAAAATGTCAGGCATCGCCGAATATCCCTCTAATCAGCCTCTATCCTGTTTTACCTCATTTTAATGATTTTATCTGCCTCCCAGATTAGGTAGGTATTAGTAATAGATATAATCCCCCTAGAAGTTCAAAACTGAAAGAATCTCTGAGATATATTTTAAAGCACCTTCGGTATTTCAGCAGTGTACTTACTGTAGCACTGTTTGGATGGATTATGAAACTTATAAATGAATTACAATTATTAACAGAGGTTGTGTATGTGATGTTGTGCTCTGATTTGATGCATTACTGATGGGGATGTCTTTTGCAAATCACAGCAAATCAGCAATTTTTGAAGGATGATGCGACTGGAGTAATGATGCTAAAAATGCAGCTTTGAAATCACAGAAATAAATTATATTAAAAATGCATTCAAGTAGAAAACAGTCTGAAACGCATAGACATCACCAGATGCTGGGTTTCATTCCTGGTGGTGTTCTGCCAGGCCTCTACAGAAACTGTCTTCAGTTCCTGCTTGTTCTTGGGGCATTTTCCCTTCAGTTTTAGCAAATGAAATACAAGCTCAATCGAATTCAGTTCAGGTGATTGACTAGGCCATTCCATAGCATTCCACTTTTCCTTCAAAAACTCTTTGGTTTCTTTTGCAGTATGCTTTGGGTTATTCTCCATCTGCACTGTGACATACCGTCCAATAAGTTCTGAAGTATTTGGCTTAATAAGAGCAGAAAATATAGCCTGAAACACTTCAGAATTCATCCTGCTGCTTTTGTCAGCAGTCACACCATCAATAAATACAAGAGAACCAGTTCCATTGACATCCATACATGCCCACGCCATGTCACAACTACCACCATGTTTCACTGCTTATGTTCATGAGCAGTTCCCGTCACTCTGGTTCAAGTTGAATTGGATCTCATCTGTCCATAGGATGTTGTTCCAGCTCTGTGGAGGCTTTTTTAAAACTCTAATCTGGCCTTCCAGAAAGCTCACCAATGGTTTACATCTTGTGGTGAACCTTCTGTATTGACTGTGTTGACTCTGACACACATACACCTACCTCCTGGAGAGTGTTCTTGATCTGGCCAGCTGTTGTGAAGGGTGTTTTCTTCACCAGGGAAAGAATTCTTTGGTCGTCCACCACAGTTGTTTCCGTGGTCTTCTGGGTCTTTTGTTGTTGCCGAGCTCACTGGTGCGTTCTTTCTTTTTAAGAATGTTCCACACAGTTGTTTTGGTCACACCTAATGTTTTTGCTATCTCTCTGATGGGTTTGTTTTGTTTTTTTAGCTTAATGATGGCTTGCTTGACTGATAGTGACAGCTCCTTGAATCTCATCTTGACAGTTGACAGTAACAGATTCCAAATGCAAATAGCACACTTGAAATAAACTCTGGACCTTTTATCTGCTCATTGTAATTGGGATAATGAGGGAATAACACACACCTGGCCATGGAACAGCTTAGAACCCAGTTGCCCAATTACTTTTGGAACCTTAACAAGTGGGAGGCACATATGCAAACTGTTGTAATTCCTACAGTGTTCACCTGATTTGAATGTAAATTGCCTCAAATTAAAGCTGACAGTCTGAAGTTAATCTGAAGTTAATCTGAAGCGAATCTTGTTCGTTTAATTTAAAATCTATTGTGTTGGTATATAGGGCCAAAAATGTTAAATGTTAGAATTGTGTCAATGTCCAAATATGTATGGACCTAACTGTATACATAAAGTTGAGGACAGAATTATTAGCCCCCCTGAATTATTAGTCCCCCTGTCCCCCCCCCCCACCCCCACCCCCAATTTCTGTTTAACGGAGAAATTATTTTTTCAACACATTTCTAAACATAATAGTTTTAATAACTCATCTCTAATAACTGATTTATTTTATCGTTGCCATGATGACAGTAAAATATATTTGACTAGATATTTTTCAAGACATTCTATTCAGCTTAAAGTGACATTTAAAGGCTTAACTAGGTTAATTAGGTTAACTAGGCAGGTTAGGGTAATTAGGCAAGTCAGTTTATAACGATAGTTTGTTCTGTAGACTATCGAAAAAATATAACTTAAAGGGGCAAATAATTTTGACCTTAAAATGGTATTTAAAAAATGTAAAACTGCTTTTATTCTAGCCGAAATAAAACAAATAAGATTTCTCCAGAAGAAAAAATACTATCAGACATACTGTGAAAGTGTCCTTGCTCTGTTAAACATAATTTGGGAAATATTTAAAAAAGAAATATAAAGAGAAATAAGTCTAAATTTAACTGTGTGTGTGTGTGTGTGTGTGTGTGTGTGTGTGTGTGTGTGTGTGTGTGTGTGTGTGTGTGTGTGTGTGTGTGTGTGTGTGGTGTGTGTGTGTGTGTGTGTGTATATATATATATATATATATATATATACTGTATATACAGGGCTTGACATTAACACCAGCCAACCCGCCAAATGCGGGTAGATTTCAGCTTTGGCGGGTAAGACAGACACTCCCACTAGCCACTTTGGCTGGTTGAAAATAATTTTAAATTGTGGTTTTCTTAAAAGCAGGGTTCGACTATAAGGATGACCCAATATGCGTGCAAATGTGATCCTAGAATCGAGAAGCAGCACGACTTACAAAAATAATTGCGTTTGCTGGAGCAATAGAAAGCAGGTGAATAACTAATGAGAGGATGATCAGTCGCGCTAACAGCTGATGTGATGTGCGCGACTAAAACGCGTGCGCGCTCCTGTTTTCTTGCTTGAAGCAACCGTGCCTGACATGCAACTGTGATCGGTTCTCTTTCATATAGACCAGACAAAAAGCTATGCTAATGCACACAGTCTTGCTGCTTTCAAGGGCTCCAAATATGTCTTTTTGTAAGAAGCACCGGTTGCTTTCGCTTTGAACAGATTATTAATTGGCCTTAACCGTGTGATCATCCTTTCATTTTCACACGGTTTGTTTTTCACCTTCTTTCTATTGCCTACGGTTATTTTTGTTAATATGGTTTAATTATCATATTTTTACAACAACATTGCTTTAACATGAGATTAACTCTCCATGTATGTATAGTTAACTGGTGATCTGAGAGAGCTTGAGCGAGGACAGATTTCTGTGTATATGTTTGACACATGACAATAATTATTTTTAAAAGTCAATTGTTTTTCTTTTTTTTTTTTTAAAGAAATGTTTTGTTTAATAAAAAGTATAGTTTACAGCTATATTAAGCTTGTTTTGACACCTTTAAAATTTGTGGCCAAAAAATAGTTATTGTTTGGTGTGGTCAGAGATAAATTTGGTAAATCCTTAATTTTGAGTTCTGAAAAGTCATGTAAAATAAAAACTGTTTGCAGTATAACACTATGAAATCATGACCCATTTGCTCATACACAACACAATGAATGAGGAGGCATGTGGACAAAACACAAAATCTAAATCAAGTAATTTTAGCATGTCAAAGTCATATTTGTGCATATAAAAAATATTTTCCCAACAACAAAACTCTGGCTAGTGAAAATGCAGAGTGGCTAGTAACGTTGGAAAACTACTAGCCACTGTGGCTGGTGATCAAAAAAGTTCATTTCAAGCCCTGTATGTATGTATGTATATATATATATATATATATATATATATATATATATATATATATATATATATATATATATATATATATATATATATATATTGTAGTAGTAAAAAGTTCTGAAATTAATCTAGTTTTACATCTAATAAGATGCTAACAATATTATTAAAGTTTAATTCATATTGCATAATTAATTTCACCAAGCAGTGAAACAACAAGCTTGACTATATACAACAAAGTTATTAATAAATGAAGAGCAGCACTGAAAAAAAAATCATACACATTCATATTTGGATGAGTTTTTATTTCTCACAAGACCCCTGAATTTGCTGCAAAAACTACAGATAATTTGCACCTTAATTCATACTGGGATTGTTTTAGAAAGAAAAGATTTTGGTTTTCCACGATTTGGAATGGATTAAAATCACAAAGTACATCTGTGAGGCACAAACTCACCTAATTTCCACAGGGAAATCTGGTCTCATCCAAATGGAGCATTTGTCTCTCTTTTTTCCCGCTTTGCATACATTTCAACAAGGCTAGTCAAATTTGCATTGCTTTATCTTTTTAGATAGTGTTCAGAGCAACTTCAAACTGAAAAATTGGTCATGTCAGATTGGATTTCAATTTTGAATCCGTAAAGGTGTTGTTGTAACCATGGAAGCAATGAAAATATATTGCCACGTTTTCTTTCTTTCAGTTACATGAGCCAGAAAAAAAAAGCCTGAACAATATGATCTGATGTTCAGCTGGAACACATGCTATGAGACATGTTTTTAACCACAAATGTGGATATTTTTGAATAAAAAAATACAGGTTGAGTCATTTCCATGTATTTTAGTTATTAATGCTCCTTATTGTTGCAAATGTGTGCTTGTTATCATATTATCATCTATTATCATAATCATAAACACAACTGTCTTGTTTCTCAGCTCAAATATCAAAGCATTCCTAAATCATAATACTTCAATATTTCATTTTAGTTGAAAATATCCACTTCAGTCACAAATACTGAAGTCGGCATAAACTTTATTTATGTAGACTTTACATTTTGAGACTTCCAATTTCTTTACTGCAACAGGAAAATAGTTAGTAAAATTAGAGGAGAAGGCTATAAACGGAGGTCGGAGCCAGTTCCAAGTGGGCTGTACAAAACTGCAGTTTTTATTTGTTTAATGTCTTGTACATGACACAGAGTCCAATATTGTTCTTTATAAATGTCTACACCTCTACCCCAACCCTAAGCCCAACCTCACAGTACTCTGTTGTGTTTTATTATTGTCTACGCTTAACCCAACCCTAAACCCAACCTCACAGTAACCTGATGTATTTTATTAATGTCTACACCACCTAAACCCAGCCTACCTGCGGCGTAAATCCCTCCCACTTGGAGGTCACCCAACCTGCTTGCGGTGTAATACCTCCCACTTGGAGGTCTCCGGGTTGCAGCGATACCTACTTTTTGTTTGTTTGTTTGTTTTTTTGTTTGTTTATTGACTCATTCATTCATTTTTATTTATTAGAAGTAAAAAGACAGCAAACATCCAAATGTTCACACTGCTTTTGAACGTGTAGATGAATATGAATATATGTGCTGTGCTATTTCCTTTCAGTAACTGAATAAACACAACATAAATGACAGCGGAGAGAAAACAGAAGTTAAGAAAATATCATAAATATCATAACGATATGAAAATTTTGCAGAAACTATGCAGTTAACAGGGATCATTTAAAGAAATTACACATTTAAGTGACACTGTTATGATGTTATGATATTGGCATTGCAGTACAGAACAGCTCTTTCAGCATTATCTTAAACATTATAAGCATGCAGAGAATGGAAGGCCTTTTCTCTGGAGCAAGTGTAAACATAACATCCTTTTGATTTTCTCAGTAAAACCATTTCCATGTCCTTCACATAAAAATCTGTCTACAGGCTTTTGAAGGAAAAGGCGGAGAGGGTTTCATTATAAGTTTTTCACAAACATGGAAATTCTTAAGTGTAGCTGCTATATAGATAATAAATCTCATTTTCTGAAAAAGTATCAGCAAGGAGGGAGCTTTTACTTGGAACAAGAACAAAAAAATAAGCAAATGGGGTCAGAAAAAATATTTTATACACTGATTTGTTTAAATTGGCTTATTAGGATTATTTTCACCTGTTTTCATGTCTTATCTGTGTTTCTATTTTGATCTTTTTATGCTGTAAATCAGTTTGGTTTTTATGTGCTATATACATAAACTTGAAACCTAATTTTAAAACTTAATTTAGAAGGAAAACAAGATTTAACCCGCTTATTTCTGTTGTATTGTTTTAAGCACAAACACAAATTTGGTGCTCCAGGATTGGCCAATCCAGTCACCAGACATGAACATTATTGAGCATGTTTAGGGTAAAATGAAAGAGAAGGCACTGAAAATGAATCCAAAGAATCTTGATGAACTCTAGGAGTCCTACAAGAACGCTTTCTTTGCCATTCCAGATGACTTTATCAATAAGTTATCTGAGTCATTGCAGAGATGTATGGATGCAGTCGTCCAAGCTCATGGGAGTCATGCACAATATTAATTCTTTTTCCACTGCACCATGACTTTATATTCTATACTGGGGACAAGTGACAAGACTTTTGTCTAAACAAAGTCAGACCTTACTGTCCTAATTAAATAATTGAAAATCAAGACATGATCATATTTTATTTTGGTCAAATAAGCGTAATCCAGAGGCCTTTGCCTTTTATATAAGCCAATTCTGATACCAAATGATCAACTAGAAGTCATATTATTATTTGTTGTAACTTGGATAGGCGACAAGACTTTTGTCAGGTGGTGTGTGTGTGTGTGTGTGTATTAAAATTTATCAGTGGTTTACTGCATTTTATTCTTGTAAATTTATCTATCCACATTTTTGTACTGTCCTCCTGAAATTAAAATTGTCGTTTACTTTGTTCGAATGCTTTGCTAATCTTGAGATGTCCAAGTTAATCCATTGAGAAAAAAGTTTATCTTTGTTATTTTATTAAAGTTCTATTTTGGCCAAAATATATTTAACATCTCTATTCCATGTGCTGATTTTCTGTGGCTGGAACTAAAATAAGTATTTTAATATTCAGTATTTTCTTTTAATTGGAAATTTGTCACAATTTTGAAGTCAATATAAATTTTGTTCACACAGACTTTAAATATTTGAGACCTCCAAATGTATTTAATGGAAAATAGCCAGACTAAGAAACGGTGGGAAATAGTGAAGCTATCTGAACTACAAATAAGTTAGCAAAAAATAAAGCAGCTTAAAGAACTGTTTGTACAGTATACTGTTAAATTAAATGAACATTATAAATGCCTATTTGCAACCGCTGTGTAAAACATATGCTGGATAAATTGGCTGTTCATTCCACTGTGGCGAGCCATGATGAATAAAGGGACTAAGCCGAAGGTAAATAAACGAATAAATGCCCATGCTTATAAATAAAAAATGAGATGGCTTGTACAAATCTTGTACATTCATAACTTACAGTACTTCAGGTATTGATAATCATTGTTTTTATATTTATTATAGCTCATGTTAATATATATATATACTGTATATGCATTCTGATCTTTCCAGCGCAAGGAAAATCAGTTAAGGAGAAACAAAGATGTCCAGATCGCAGCCACTGGATAAGAGAGATGCCTGTGGTCAAATTCTCATCACTCCTTGGACAGTTTTATTCTCCTGATAAAATCTCTCTCTCAGAGCAGACTCGGCTTCAGTGGATGTTTATCAGACTTTGTCAAGCAACAACTCTTGAGCGGCTCATTCAGTTTAACTCAACGTCACAGCCCTGCTCTATGTAGTGGAGATTGGACATACATTCCCCCAGGCAGGTCATTACACTAACCTGCTGGCATGTGACTTTGACCTAGCTCCGTTTTATGCCTCCATCTCCAACATGCAGCGCTAAGCATGTTCCTGCCCTCACAAGCTGCCCAATGAACTGTTTAAACACCTGTAAGGATGAATAAGTTCATTTGATTAAAACTGAATTCATGTGTGTCAGCAGAGTGTAAATGTTTGCAGCACGCTTTTTTTCTGCACAATAACAACAAAAAAAAAAAAAAACACACAACAAAAATGATGGCATTGAGAAAACAGCAGTTAAGAAAGCATCTGCTAATATGGATATGAATATATTTGCAAAAACGTTGAATGATTGGTCACAGTTGACTTTCACTTCCAATTATTGGTCACCATTGACTTCCATAATAAATAAAAGAAAATAATATGGAAGTCAATGGGGGCCATCAACTGTTCGGATGGATGGATGGATGGATGGATGGATAGATGGATAGATGGATAGATGGATAGATGGATAGATAGATAGATAGATAGATAGATAGATAGATAGATAGATAGATAGATAGATAGATAGATAATATTTCATATAATTCATGCTCAATTTCCAGGTTTCACTTACAAAATATTCAATACCCTTTAAAAATACGATGTATAATATTCAAACGGTAATTTTTAGTTCATTTTATTTCAGTTCAAATTAATTCCTTAATTCCTTACATTTATATAGCGCTTTTCTAGACACTCAAAGCGCTTTACATATTGGGGGGAATCTCCTCATCCACCACCAGTGTGCAGCATCCAGCCATTTTGCGCCAGACCGCACACCACACACCAGCTGATTGGTGGAGAGGAGACAAAGTGATGAAGCCAATTATGATATGGGGAGGGTTCGGAGGCCATGATGGACAGAGGCCAGTGGGCAGATTTGGCCAGGACGCCGGGGTTAAACCCCTACTCTTTCTCGAAGGACATCCTGGGATTTTTAATGACCACAGAGAGTCAGGACCTCGGTTTAACGTCTCATCCGAAAGACAGCGCTCACTGAGCAGTATAGAGTCCCCGTCACTATACTGGGGCATTAGGACCCACACAGACCGCAGGTTGAGCACCCCCAGCTGGCCTCACTAACACCACTTCCGGCAGCAACCTAGCTTTCCCATGTGGTCTCCCATCCAGGTACTGACCAGGCGCAGCCCTGCTTAGCTTCAGTGGGCGACCATGTGAGAGTTGCAGAGAGCTAGCTGCCGGCAGTATTTCTTTTTATCACTCTGCCTGCCTGTCTCTTAATTTTTCTAATTTTTGGGGTTCTTCACGGTTAAACGTTTGCAAAATGTCTTAAGTTTGTCCAGATTAATTGTTTTTATTGTTATGTAGTGCTTGCTGCACCCCTTTTTACACATGTTATGAATGAAAGAAAAATGGTTGCTTTTTAAAAAAAAACTTTATGATAAATACAAACGGTTGCTGAAAAGTTATTAGACGACAATAAAAACTGTCCAAATAAGGGTTTTCTTATTTAATACCGAAAACAAATTAAAATCATTTATAATAGCCTATTATCAAACCACACAAGGCTCCTCATTTTAATACTTATAATTGGCTGAGACATTGATATTATTGCTACTTTTGTGCCGTTAATACATTTTTTCTCGCCTAGGCTACATAACTATAAAACAATATAATCTGTACAAACTATAAAACATTTTGCAAACGGTTAACTGTGGCAGAACCCCAAAAATTAGAAAAAAGAAGAGAAAGGCAGGCAGAGTGATAGCTAAGGATAAATAGAAAAATTAATTTAGAATCACAAATGACTTTAAGCGCAATATCCTAAATAAATCTCCAAAGGGCGCGAGCCGGCCAGGCGATACCAGCATGGGAGACAAATGCTCTGAGTAGACTAAAGACTGCGGAACAATGTCTGTGGCTGGATCCGAGGAGTGAGGTTTACGCAATCACCAGCTGGCTTCCGCTAAGGGCAAATATAAATGACCAAAACATAATTTACTTACTTTACTCATACTTATTTTATTACTTATAATGTCCAAGACATTGATATTATATTAAATGCTACTTTTGTGCCTTTATTAGCTTTATTCTCGCCTATTTACTGGGTTAAAAATCTTACATCATACCATCTCCACCTGCTGGTGAAAAAGCAGCTGGCAATCTTCAATCTGTTGCTTTTCCTGCAGTTCCCGGATGTAATGTTGAATTTTAACAGTCGAATTTGAACCACTGAATTTATGGAAGTGAATATTTGAACTGAAATAAAATGAACTGAAAATTACCGTTTGAATATTATACATTGTATTTTTAAAGGGTATTGGATATTTTGTAAGTGAAACCTGGAAATTGAATATAAATTATTGAATTTACAAGTATGAAAACGTATTTGAAATATTTTTTGTTGAAATATTCACAGCTTAAATAAACAGCTATGTTAAATTTCAGGACCTAAAAAATACAAACCCTGGAATTCAATTCATTAAAATGCAAGAACTTGTTAATTCGGTGAATTATTTTTTTTAGTTTGTGCTATTCAACAAGCTTTTTAATTCAATAGTTTTGGCATTAATTTAGTTCCATACAGTTGACTCCAACATTTGTGAAAGTATCTTCTTTTGTGTTCAACAGAAGAAAGAAAGTCAAACAGGCATGAAACAAGCAAAGGGTGTGTACATTTTGATAGAATTGTCAGTTTTGGGGCAAACTATACCTTTAACTGGCATCATGTCAATGACTAAAATGAAACTCTTATGATGCCGTGATGTGATGTAAGGCTACAACTGACACATGAGCGTTCCTGTAGCTCAAAAAGGTTGTGGGATCAATTCCAGGGTAATGCAAGAATTGAAAAAGCACACAAGTTGATTTGGATAAAAATATCTGGCAAATGCATAAATGTACAGCACATCTTGTGCATTAGCTTTACTGTACAGTAGAGAAGATTGGATATTCATTCCCCTAGGCAGGTCATTACACGAACCTGCTGGCATATGACCTTTGATCTACCTCCATTTTATACTTTCAACTCTCACATACAGCTGTAAGTTAATTTGATTAATGCTAAACTTGATTAGAACAGAGAGTGTAAATACTGTATGTATTGCACATTTTCCTTATAATAACAAAATAAACATAATAAGAAAAATGCTATAAGTTGGAAAACAGCAGATAAGAAAGCATCTGACCATGCAAAAGGGAATACGTTTGCACAAAAAACAAATGACAAGTAAAATTACACTGGTATGATGTTATGATGCTGCATAAGATTATGGCAAATGTTTTGCAAGACAGTACAAACAAAAATCTTGTAATAACCCCCAAGACATTCTACCAGACATTTACATTTTAACTTATAAAATATGTGACAGGGCCTGACTTAAGCTTGTCCTCCTCAAAAAAAGCAATCAAAAACAAGCAAGCATATAATCATACTATTCAATGATAGAATGCATCCTTGATCACTGTCAGCTTCTCCCCCATCAAATAATGTCACTTGATATTATAAATAATGTAATAGCCTTAAAAGGTTAAATAAAAATGTGACAGGACTGACAGAAACATGGGGACAATTGTAAAATAATATTTATTTGTAGAATTTATTTATAATTTCATTTTTTTTTTCAATTAATTGATGAGAATGATCAACTTAAACATACTATTTCTGAAGTATTTTTTTTTCTTCTAAATAATAGTTTTTAGCATAATATAACTATTAAAAGTTTAGGTTCAGTTGGGCTAAGGACAATGACAATGACAGGGTTTGTAAAATTGTAAAGTGTTTTTATTTAAGAAAAATAATCTGAAAACCAAATGTAGGACATATTCCTTTACAAAACAACTCACAGAAATCAACCATAAGTCCATTTTAGAATTTTCTTTGGTTTGGAATTAAATACTTTTTATTCACTGTATTTTAGTTTTGTTTTAAGGTCAGATAAAGTAAGTTTCTGGTAGAATGCCAAAGAATTGTTTTTTTCTAATGAGTATTTCAGTGAGTGCTCTAAAACTTTGAAATATCCTAGTAAATATAATAGCATTTTTGATATACATTTTGAAGAAGGGTCATCACTAGTTTACAGAATGCATATAAACAGAATTTTCAAGTGATCTCTTCATTTTTTTTGCCATAACAAGCTGAAGCTTTGTAAAAGCAAACGTGCAGGTTAAGCATGTATAGTTGAAGATAATATTTTTTCTTCTGGAGAAAGTCTTATTTGTTTTATTTCGGCTAGAATAAAAGCAGTTTTTAATTTTTTAAACACCATTTTAAGGACAAAATTATTAGCCCCTTTAAGCTATATTTTTTTTGATAGTCTGCAGAACAAACTATCGTTATACAATAACTTGCCGAATTACCCTAACCTGCCTAGTTAACCTAATTAACCTAGTTAAGCCTTTAAATGTCACTTTAAGCTGTATAGAAGTGTCTTGAAAAATATCTAGTCAAATATTATTTACTGTCATCATGGCAAAGATAAAATAAATCAGTTATTAGAAATGAGTTATTAAAACTATTATGTTTAGAAATGTGTTGAAAAAATCTGCTCTCCGTTAAACAGAAACTGGGGAAAAAAATAAACCGGGGGGGGGGGCTAATAATTCAGGGGGGCTAATAATTCTGACTTCAACTGTACATCAATTGGTCAAGTACTATTTTTAATTTGGATTCAAGAAAATTAATTAGGATTTTTTTAAGATTAAGATTCAGGGGCATGTTCTCCTCGTGATCACACAGGTTTTCTCTGAGTGCTCCTGTTTCCCCCACAGTCCAAAGACATGTGCTATAGGTTGTTTTCACATGACAATGATGACGCACAAAATTCAAATGAAGAGCAGGAAGAGGTTCTTCTACATAGCAATCACTATTAGAACATCCAAATGTTTCTGTTTTATGTTGTTTATAATCGTTTAAATCGGCCAAAATAAGAAATGCCGAACAGCTTTTATAGACTTCCAAAAGTTTTAGCTCATAAAGGGGAGAAAGTTTAAGAAACTGTCTGAAAAATGGAAGAAAAGGCGGCATGTAATAAACATTTTTTTAATACATCCACGTGTACAAACTTTTTTGAACGCGATTATTCGTTTGATAGCACCAATGCAGATTATATACAGGCCTAGCAATGTGTGAATGTTAGTGTGTATGGGTGTTTCCCAGTACTGGATTGCGGCTGGAAGGGCATCCGCTGCGTAAAACATATGCTAGATAAGTTGGCGATTCATTCCACTGTGGCAATCCCTAATGAATAAAGGGACTAAGCCGAAGGAAAATGAATAAATGAATTAAATTAATGAAAATTAAATATAAAAATGCAAGTACTACTTTTTTATGTTTAAACAAAATTATAAGAAGTAAAAAGTACTTTCTTTTTCAGAACTGCATAAGTAAATGTACAAAATAAAATATAATTTTATTATATTAAAATGTAAATCCACAAGAGTACTTCTGAAGTACAACATTCAAGTAAAACAACTCAAGTATTTTACACTCCTGCATACAGTACATTCCCCCAGGCAGGTCATTACACTAACCTGCTGGCATATGACTTTGACCTAGCTCCATTTTATACCTCCGCCTCCCACATGCAGCGGTAAGCATGTTCCTGCCCTCACAAGCTATACCCGATGAAGTGTTTTAACACCGGTAGGCAAGAATAAGTTAATTTGATTATAGCCAAATTCATGTATGTCAGCAAAGAGTGAAACAGTTGTGGATGGCCGGATGGGGGGAGGTCTAGCAGACATAAAAAACAGATGAGGAAGAGGGGATAAAGAGAGATGGAGGGGCAGAGGGGTTGTGCATCAGTGGCGTGAGAAATTGCTGTCAGCTCATCGGAGTGCTACAGATGGCACAGGCTTACCTTCATCGGCACAGGCTGCCATTTGTCTGCAGTGGTGTGACGCCCCTCTCCACTTACCACGTCCTTCACTCATCGCTCTTCTTCTGATGCATCGCTCCTCTGCCCAAGCTGTTGCTTCTTCTGCAGGGTCAAAGGAAATGGAAACAATTAAAGCCAGCACAGCCTGCTGCTTATGTCAAGTGGTGGAAAGGTACATAGTGTGGAGAACTGTGCACAGCAAATAGCCTTTCATGCTATATTTACTTGGAACATTTATGAGAGATGCTGGTGAGGCACTGCTGGAGGCAAATGGAAAATGCTTTCCTCACCCAAAGTGTGCATATATGCATGTGTATACACATTATTGTGCGCAGACATTTTTGGTCAGCAATAACACATTAAATTGATCAAAAGTGCTAGCAAAGATTTCTATTTCAGATAAATGTTCTTTTAAACTGTATGTTTATGAAAAAAAGGGAAATGTCACACTGTAAATAAACAACATAGGTTCATTCTGAAAATGTAGCCCTATATACATTTCTGGAGATGGTGAGTTATGCAGCCAGAAGTAGGTATGGCTGCATTTCGTCTTTAAAATAAACGCTACGGGGCGGTATGACGCCATTTCTTTTCACGCTTACCAGCTGAACGCTTACCTCCGTATGGACGGCTATTACCAGTTTGTCCAGTAGCTCACAATGTATGTCGGCGGACTTGAGACGCAGAAAGGAGTGGACCACGATGACAGGGTTCGAGTTTGGTGAAGAACGGTTCCAGAAAGCGGGTAAGACGAAGACAGAAGCCAAAAAATAAAATGAAGTTTATTTCTAAACTAATTTCGAGAGGATCACGTGCTTGATTTCTTGCAGCCGGCCCCGCATTATTCAATTTTTGATTCACCAATAAGACGATTCCTAAGCCACTATAAATACCCTAAGTTCCATATAACAGCCATCTTCGTTTTGAAGAAACCCTCCTTCCACCCCTACTCCTCCTCTTTTTTTCTAGATGGGTGGCACGGTGGCCCAGTGGTTAGCACTGTTGCCTCACAGCAAGAACGTCACTGGTTCTAGTCCTTACCAAGCCAGGCGACGTTTCTGTGCAGAGTTTACACATTCTCCCCGTGCTCACATGGGTTTCCCCCAGGTTTCCTGGTTTCCTCCCACCATCCAAAAACATGCAACTTAAGTTAACTAATCCAAATTGGCACCATAGACATGCTCCAAGTAAGTAGTTATCTCTTAAGAGCAATCACTATCTGTTCATTAGCTACTACAGCAGGGGAGTTCTCGAGATCTACCTGAGCTCAAACTCCCCTCTCGCCTTGCAAACGGGAGGGAGCCCCTGGTTCGAGGATCTTATGAGCTTAGGGCTCTTTCCTGGGAGAGCATGTCAAACAAGCTTTATAATCAATCATCAGCTAAGTGTGAACTCTTGAAACAACTAAATAACAGGGTGAGAATGTGGTAAAATCTGAAAACATGGTAAAAATCGGGGAAGGGGAAGTGGGTGGGCGGGTCAATCGGTGCTTTTGAAAGCACTATTGGTTGGGTTTAGGGAAGGAGGAGGGTGGATCAGCTGGTCAGTCAGTCAGACAGTCAACAGCGGCCTCTGGTGGATTTACGCAAGAACAGCAGGCATGAATGGCACTCGAAAAGAAATTTGAGGTCTCAAAAAGCCTACACAGCAGCCTCTGGTGGATTTGCGAAAACAAAAACTGCCAAAAAAAAAAAAAAAAACCTCCTGGGATGTTTTTGGTACTGTCCAGAAATGTATACAGCAGTACCTTTCCAGAATGAACCTGCAAAAAAATGCTGTGGGCCACTGATTGAGTGATGTTCCTATACAAACACAACTGTGAAACAGAAGACCTTTTTTCATTTCAGTGCATGCTCTGTGTTCACTATACTGTAATTAAGTATAATTTAACCAATTAAAACTGTATGTGTAATTTAATGATCCAGGCATGAAGTCTAAAGCACATGGCGCAAAACCATTAAGGGTGTGTCCGAATACACTTTTGCTATTTTAAGGACGAAAAAATACAGTTTGTGCCGTGGCGCATGGTCTAACAGGGTTGTGCTTATTCTCTTAATGAGTTATGGGTGTGTTTTGAGCAAAACGTGCATTAAACCAACCAGAGTCTCATCTCCCATTCCCTTTAAGAGTCAGCTGCATCACACCATGGCGCGTTTGCTATTTACATGGCGGACTTTGTAAGTGAAAAAACTGAATGGAAAAACTGCGAGAAAACATATAAACAGACCATCTGTAGCGCGAGGATAAAGAACGAGCCTCATCCATTCGTCCTCTTTACTTTCTCTTTACTTTTTACTTTACTCCTTTACGTTTGTGGAGTAAGGAAATGGTGGAAACCCACTACACAGAAGACATCCATTAGCCTACATATTTAATTTTGTTTGTTAAGTGCAAAGATTTGTTTCAAAACTATTTCTAAATTCAGTTATAATTACCAGCAAACAAATGCGCTGGACTTGTGCGATGCGTGCTCTGCACTGGACTTTAGACCTACTTTTACTTGGTCAACAGCAGTTTATTTCAGTTTCTCAGAATAGCAACTTGCCAACAATGCACCTTAACACACCTCCTTTATAGACACATCCATGAGTCCACAAAGTAGCACAAATAGATTAGCTATTTAATCAATGTGGCGCAAGATGTGAAAATTAGGGTTGTGCTGGTCTGAAAATAGCAACAAATCACGCCAAACATGTCTTGCATCTTATTACGCCGGGTGTATTATAGGTCCTAAAGACATAAAACATAAGATGCACAAACGTCTTCAAGTGTTCAGACCCCCCCCCCCCCATCCCTTATTAAAAAGAAAATAACCCCTTTTTAATAAAGAAAATAAGTGTTTGAAACGAAACATAAAACAAAATCGACAAATCATAGAAACCCCTCTGCTTTTGAAAGAGTCCACAAATCCCTAACAGAAGTAATCATATCAATATTGACTAAGAATGTAACTTGCAGAAACTACTAATGCACAGACAGGTTTGATTATTTAGGAATTGTTAATATTCTACATGTATAGTTTCATGTTGTTAAATAAAACAAAGACTGTATTGCTATACACTAGCCTAATGCAATTTACAATTACACCTCTTCTGAGGAAGATACAGTGGCACAGTGCTTCAATTTTAATCCCGATTAGATGACTTTTTTTTTTTCCAGCCACAGAACCACGGGAAATCCTAGCAGATCTATCCAGTGGCATTAAAAGACAATAAGTGAAATATTACACAGCTCCATTGTGAGTTCTGAGATGCAGAGGTAGGCTAACTCCAGGAACAGATGTGTAGGCTGTAATAAAGCTGCTGGTGATTGTGTTTGTGAGTTTTATCGGCCCCCCATCTGCTGGAGATTTACAAGAAATATCTCTTTTTTACAACACGCTCCGGGCTTGACATTCCCAGGACCCCTCGAGCATTTTTTTCCTCTTATTTCACTCACCTGCAGGCCAAATATGAACTGTAATTTCTGAAACCATATGTGATGAGATACCCACTAAAGACCCACTAGTGTATTCTATGGGATGCCAGCTTGTTGCGAAGTCACATTGTCTTGTCATAAACAGCAATGAGCATCATTAGTTGAACTGGTCATCAAAAGCAGAGGCCATAAAACAATTATTTTGGCCAATCTACCAATTAAAGAAATGTTTTTAGGGGAAAACAGTAAGGACAGAATTTTTAGCCACTGAAAATGACAACCAAGGCTCATTCTGAAAATGTACCTCTACATACATTTTTGGAGTACACCAAATACGTCCCAGGAGCTACGTGTTTTTTTTGGCAGTTTTTGTTTTCGGGAATCCACCAGAGGCCGCTGTTTAGGCTTTTTGAGATCTCAAATTTCTCTCGCAAGTGCCATTCGCGCCTGCTGTTCTCGCGTATATCCAGGCAGCTGTCGACTGACTGTTTGACTGACTGAATTACTGACTGACTGACTGACTGATCGACTGACCCACCCTCCTCCTTCCCTAAACCCAACCAATAGTGTTTTCAAAAGCACAGATTGACCCGATCACCCACTTCCCTAAACCCAACCGACAGTTTCTAAAAGCAATCCAGAAAAAGAAAAGCCCTCACCTAATTTTTCCCAAATTTTCAGATTTTACCACATTCTCACCCTGTTATTTACTTGCTTATTTTATTTTATGGATTCTGTTTTTGTCTTACCCGCTTTCTGGAACCGTTCTTCACTGGACTCGAACCCTGTTATCGTGGTCAACTCTTCTCTGTGTCTCAAGTCCACCAACAAATATGGCGAGCTAACTGGACAAACTGGTAAAAGTAGGAAAGCCGTCTATATGGAGGTAAGCGGTCAGCTGTAAGCGATAAAAGGAATGGTGTCATACCATCCCGTAACGTTCATTTTAAAAATGAAATGCAGCCATACGTACTTCTGGCTACATAATTCGTGTTCTTCAGAAACCTATATAGGGTTAAGTTTTCAGAATAAGTCTATGTTGGAAAATTATGTGGCGCACTTGTTTTTTTGGCTTTTTTATTTATTTATTTATTTATTTATTTATTTATTTGTTTATCAATTTAACTTGAGTTAAATTTAAATAGTCTTACAAATTTATATTATTTTATAAAATAAATATATATATATATATATATATATATATATATATATATATATATATATATATATATATATATATATATATATATATATATATTTTTTTTTTTTTTTTTTTTATAATTATTACAAAGCATTGTTGGATTCCATTATTGTGATTATTATTATTTTATAATAATAATATTTATATTTTTATAATTATTTTATATATGTCGGTGCATCCCTTACAAAAGGTTTACTTCAGCATACTTTTATTATAGAAACTAAAGACTTATAACATATAAGTTATAACATATACTTAGATGTGAACTGAAAGCAATGTTACTGACAACTTAACAAGATGGTAATTGGACTTCAAAATCCATTATGGTTTACATCATTAACACTGAACAAAAGTTTCTATTTATAAAAAACACAATTACAGAAATGTAATTTTGTAAATGTTTAAATTTTTCTTGAAATATGGTTGGAATATGGAAATATGTACAATTGTACTTATAAGTAAAATAAGTCCACATGAACAGAAAGTTGCTGAGAATTAAATTCCAATATGTTGATGTAATGGTGTAATAAATGATGTAATGATGTAAAAAAAAACTGGTACATTTTCTGAATAATTCTGGGTTGCTATTTGAAGTATCATGTATTCAAAAAAATTATTACAACACAAGTTGTAAATTAGCTCATCTTCAATAGATTAATTTTAAATGAAATATAGTAGCAAAGCGGTGGCGCAGTAGGTAGTGCTGTCGCCTCACAGCAAGAAGGTTGCTGGTTCAAGCCTCAGCTGGGTCAGTTGGCGTTTCTGTGTGGAGTTTGCATGTTCTCCCCGTGTTTGCGTGGGTTTCCTCCGGGTGGTCCAGTTTCCTCCACAGTCCAAAGACATGTGGTATAGGTGAATTGGGTAAGCTAAATTGTCTGCAGTGTATAAGTGTAAATGAGAGTGTATGGATGTTTCCCAGTGATGGGTTTGCAGCTGGAAGGGCATCAGCTGCGTAAAACAAGTGCTGGATAAGTTGGCTGTTCATCCTGCTGTGGCGACCCTGGATTAATAAAGGGGCTAACCCAAAAAGAAAATGAATGAATGAATGAATTAAATATAGTAAGGGCTGCAAGGTGGCGCAGTGGGTAGCACGTTCGCCTCACAGCAAGAAGGGCGCTGGTTTGGCTGGGTCAGTTGGCGTTTCTGTGTGGAGTTTGCATGTTCTCCCCGTGTTTGCGTGGGTTTCCTCCGGGTGCTCCGGTTTCCCCCACAAGTCCAAAGACATGCAATACAGGTGAATTGGGTAGGCTAAATTGTCCGTAGCGTATGCGTGTGAATGAGTGTGTATGTGTGTATGTGATGGGTTGCAGCTGGCAGGGCATCCGCTGTGTAAAACATGTGCTGGGTAAGTTGGCGGTTCATTCCACTGTGGCGACCCCAGCGACCTCCAGCCTCCGGCGCCTAGACTGCAGCTCCTCAAACATGGACTGCAGCCATAGGAGAAATGGTCATGCTCAACTGAGCCTGGTTTCTCTCGAGGTTTTTTAAATTCTTCACTTTCGCCAATTGGTGGTTTTTTCCTCGCCGCTGTTGCCACTGGCTTGCATGGTCGGGATCTGTAGAGCTGCGCATCGATGGATTTGCTCTTCAGTGTTTGGACTCTCAGTATTGAATATTAAACCACACTGAACTGAGCTAAACTGAACTGAACTTAAACACTTAAAACTGAACTGACACTGTTTCAATTTACTATAATCTTCTATGTGAAGCTGCTTTGACACAATCTACATTGTAAAAGCGCTATAGAAATAAAGGTGAATTGAATTGAATTGAATTGAATTGAATTGAATTGAATTGAATTAATAAAAGGACTAAGCCGAAAAGAAAATAAATGATGGATGGATGAATGAATGAATCAATGAATAGATGAAATATAGTAAAAATTTCAATAAAATATTTTAGTATGTTGGAGAGTGCATCAAAATAAATGAACTGCTTTGAGATCAATTTAGTGACTCTTAATGTTATATTACAGCCTTTAAAAATAAACTTATAAGATCTGACGTTCACTTCAGTGCAGTAAGATTTGTTCTCACTGTTGCATTCATTTCCACGTCTTCAAAATGTGCGTATAACAAAAGAAAACCTGCATGCATGATGTGCAATTTTAAAGAGACATCGTGACTCATATAAAGAAACATAATATTTTCTGGGTTAATTGTGTCATGTCAGTCAATGTGCTTTTAAAGCTCGCAATAAATTCAGCGCACTTAAAAGAAATCGGGCCTGCCGTGAACCCCCAGTCACAGACGAGCGGATGTAGCCTTAAAAATCCAATTGCGTCTTTTATAAATCACCCTAATTGTGCTTTTGCATAATGTATGGCCTAAGGAAAAGCAGATGGACTAACTCAGCAGCAATTTCCGTATTGTACTTTAAGTCTCTGGGATCAGGTTGACACCATTAGCACATTCCTGTCATGCAAAAAAAGAGGAGGCAGGGTTATTTAATTCCACTTTTGACCCTTTTGTCTGATGGTGTTGAGAGAGAGCTTCATTTTTCTCCTGTCACATTATCTCAAGCTTGATTTATTGACATTGCTGCGCTTCTATCCAAACAGGACTCCCAACCTTAAGGTGAAAGGAACAGTCACTTTGCTTAGGGAACGTTCAAGTGAGTCAAAGAGGCTCATTTACAAGTAGGCCAGAACTCTTGAATTTGAAGATCGCCAGAGGCAGAAAATCCCGCTGTACTCTCGCTGTCCCCTCCAGGCTTCTTTTCTAAGTCCGTGATGGGATGTGGTGCGAGAGCAGTTGATTTTCTGAGATGAGACAGAATGGAGAAAGAAGCACTTCCCCTCAGAGAGAGGGAGAGGGATGGTTGCGGCAATGATGGAAAGGGGTTCTCACAGAGTCCAGGTCACCGCTTGAACTCTAAAAGCACCCGGTAGATCACAAACTGTCAGACTGGTTGGGACAATTTAGGAAAGAGAAACAAGAAAACAGAGTTCCCTCTTCAAGAGTGGGAATCGTGGGATAGATCGAGCAAGAACGAGAGGGTCGTTTCTAGAGGTCCCTTCACCTTCAGTCCTCGTCCATCTCTCTGTACTCTTCGGAAATATTGCTTGACTCCGGGCTTGACGGACGGTGGATCTGGGAGCCGTATTGATCAGAACAATGCCACGGCAGACGAGATGGAGGACGGTATCAGACATGCAATCTCACAACCCGGTGTGGTGCGGGGAGAGAGAGAGCCGGGGCCATCCATCTCCTCACATTACATTCAGCTGCAAGGACATTAAGCTGAGGGATAAAAGCTGTCTGGGGTGCTTAGAGAAACGTCTGGTTATCAAACCATGAGGCCGAGTTCAATACAGATTTACACCGCCGCACGGGTGCTGCTCTGCAAGTAAATCCTTAGCATGAAGGTGGAAAACAACGGCTTGTCTGGCTCATGAGGAATCCGAGAGGAACCACATTATTGCAGCTGGTCTCAAAGGAAATTGCACTGGACAGCGTCAATGCTTCTGGCCCCAAACAAAGGCTTATTTACCTTCCGATAAGCTTCACTGCTGGGGGATATGACTGTGTGCTGTTCGTCTCTGCAGAAAAACGTTTTTCTGAATCATTTCACACCGCAGCGCATTGTAAGTTTGCCTGCTGATCAATGCTGGTTGTGAAGAACTCATCTTGAGACCAAGTTTATTTGCGCCTCCAAAAATCAACGTTTTTTGAGAAGGATTTCTGCCTGCTTGTTGTACCACACAAATGCAAAGTGTACTCTGAGAGATTATACGATTTTAAGTTGTGTACGTTTTTCTAAACAGTTAAGACATGCATTTGTGTTTAACTAAATCCATGATCTTGGATTTGTTAGTGGAATGATATACTATATGGTCTACAAGACTCAAAACTAAATTCATTTTTCATTTGAGACTATTTAAAGGTCACATAATTTCTGTACTATTAGCTATATCATAAAATATTTGCAAAAACAATGATCCTGTCCCAATTGGCACCCTGGACCAATTCCAATTCCATTTCTGTACCCCTAGCCCTTTCTCTTGGCTCTTGAAACAAAGTGTGAAGGGGAACACACGTCACCATATCGTCACCTTGGAATCATAAGGTTCTATCTCCGTTCTAAATGATTTTGAGATATTGAGCTTCAAAGTTTTTGCATTCCATAGCAAACAGTGTGTGTGTAACATTTGTTTTTTTTTTTTAATAAAACGTCTTAAAATGTAAACAACTTCTAAAAAAAAAAACATCCCATAATGTAAATAAGTTGTCATTTAATAAGAATACAGTATGTCAATAACTCAATTTTGACAAAAATGTCAGATAGAACCTTATAATTCTAAGGTGACGATATGTTATTGCAATCTCTTGCTTCATATGAGATTGACTATGGCGACTGCTGTAGTTGTTCCAGTTGAATTTTTTTTTTGGTATTTATTTTCAGGAAATCACTGAAGGCTACGAGATCATGATATGATAACGATATAATGCGGCAATAAACTTATAACTGTACTTTGCATTTACACCGTGGCCATATTCATCTATGTAAACGCACGAAAACAACATTAACATTACACCAGACACTGTAAAAAGGTCATTCCCAGCCACTAGACTTTTCTGACAGGGTATTCCAGTGTCATTGAGTGACAGTACGGTCTGTTGTGAGGCTACTACAGGAGTTATTATTAGGAATTCTAGATAGCGAAATTAGCTGTTTTTATTTAAGCGGGTTTTTTTTTTTTAAAGCATGACGGTAAAACACGAACGTCGCAATGAATATATTAAAACGTGCTTGTTTGTTGTAAAAATTCATAATAATGACAAAAAATACTAATTTGTGCATCTCCTTACTTCTGTGTGTAGCCATGCTGCCGTTGTAGATGGTACGTACGTTGTTTTCTGGGAAAATTTGAAAAATCTCCATTTCAAGGGCTATCCAGCCCTGCCCCTTAGCCCTACGCCTTCAAGCTACAGAGAATTGGGACACCCCTACCCCTTCACGTGAAAGCACAAAATGAGGGGTAGGAGTAAGGAGAAGGGCTACAGGGTAGAATTGAGATTGGGCCTTCATTTGCATTCACAAGCTCACAATGGACACCATGTGCATATGCCTGGTAAGTCCACAGGTGTCGTATTCATGATTTTAGCTTTCAGAAAGGTAGGCACTCCCTTTTTGGCCACAGTGCACCTTCAATCTGCCAAAGCCCACTGAGACCAGCCCTAATCAAACACACCAGAACAAGCTAATCAAGGTCCTAGGGTAACTAGCTTGTACATTTTTCATCAAGGCTTGATCAAATCTCTGTAGCACTGTGGCTCTCTAGGGCCAAATTTGCCCACTTCTAGGACAGACAAACAGGCAGCCCCAACATATTATTAAACCCACTGGTTGAGTCATTAGGCCCAGCCAGTTAAGACATTTAAATAAACAGATTGTAGTCTGAAGGATGCTTTAACAGCAGCCTTCATAATACAGTGAATACAGGATACAATGGAGCTATACTTAGTGTCCTCTAAACCACCCACAGCCCTTTTTACAGACTCCAATTTACAAAGAAATGAATCAATCAGCATCAAGCATGCCTAATTTCATAATATAATGAAAAAAAAGCATGGACATGAACTCAGTTTTGTTTTGTTTTGTTATGATATTTTATCTATTGGAAAGCTCAACAGAACCTGTTTTGTTGGTAGATGGTTAGCAGAACGTCCTGTTATATAAATAATTTACATACAAAGCATTTTAGAAATGAAAAGTTTTTTGTGCGAGGAAGAGGAAACACTAGTGCAGTGATAGAGACTAAAGCTCAAAGTATCCTGTCCTTCAATGCACACAAAAGCCTCTGTCTCTTACATTACCATCTGAACTGTATGATCTACTGGATTATAAAAGATGTAGAACTAGGAAGAGCACAGGGCAAATATAGTTGAAGGCACATATGGGTATATTGTTTGCATGATTATAAGGAGCAGAGGATAATGGCATTTATTGCAAAGATGGTATTTCAGTGATGAATTCAATATGATAGCACATTATTTGTTTCTTGCAAAACATGGATCTCAGCATGGTCCTCAGTTGCTGACGACAGTTGAGCCCAATGGTGAATAAGAAAGAGTGCACAATGAACCATGTGGTAGAAAATGGAGCATGAAGAAATACAAGAGCTTAAATCGTCAAAATAGGTACTCCAGGTAAATGGAGATCTTTTTACGACACTATGTGTACATTGTATGCATGGACAGAATATCAGGCTTGACCTATACAAATATGCTTCTAGTGTTCTGATAATGAAATTAAGGCTCATTAAACAAATACTGTAGCATATATTTAAAAAATAAAGTGTACTTTGGAAACAGTCTTGAAATTGAGAAGCTCATTCATTTTTCTTTGGCTTAGTCCCACCACAGCAGAATGAACCGTCAACTATTCCGGCATATGTATTATGCAGCGGGTGTCCTTCCAACCATCACGAAACACTATAGCCGATTTAGTTCATCCAGTTTACCTACACTGCATGTCTTTAGACTGTGGAGGAAGCACAGAACACGCGGAGCAAACCCACGCAAACATGGGGAGAACAAGTAAACTCCACACAAAAATGCCTAGCCGGTACTCGAACCAGTGACCTTCTTGCTGTGAGGCAACAGTGCTAACCACTGAGCCACCATGCCACCCCTTAAGAAGCTAATTTTGTGCAAAATATATTATACATTTGGACAAGATCTAGATTCTACAGTTTAGATTCTACAAAAAAAAAAAAAAAAAAAAAAAAAAAAAAAAAAATATATATATATATATATATATATATATATATATATATATATATATATATATATATATAACAAATAATAAGTCTTTGAGAATGGGTGTCTCAAGCCAGGTGGCGCATTAGACCAGAGGCTCATCTGCTGTTTCCAAAATGCATCACAAACTGCTTGAGAAACTGTTCTACTATGATAATTGGTGATAAAAATTAATGATGTTCAATAAGATGTACTTGTGTTTACTAACTCTTTATTCAGTTAAACATGAATTTTGAACTGTAGAAACAGCGATTTTTGATGACCTTAATCGTACTAAAGTCATAACTGAACTAAACAGAAATGAAATTAAGACATGTGGAGTATGCAGATATTAGTGGCATTATTGAAGTAAACACAGCCGTTTTTAGGACCTTTCGCCATATTTTTCGACAAGATCCACACCCGGTTGTCAGTAAAGGACCGCACACACACACACATCACGAAATACTGTAGTTTTTTCTTACCATTTGGCGTGCGTTATTAAATTCCTTAACACTCTCACCAGTTCTTACTCCTTATTTGCGTCTAATACCCCAGTTTCTCACGGCGGCATAAATTAAATATTCATGAGTTATGCTGAGTTCAGACTGCATGATTTTAGCCATGATTTTGACTCGCCGACAGGTTTTGAGAAATCGCCGACAAATGCCTGAAATCACAGGCAAATCGGTGCTCGTTCACGTGAGTAACAATCACACAGTGTGAACTATCAAGGATGTGATGTGAGAAAATCGCTGATGAGTGGCTGACACCTGTCAGATATTTGGCATGTTAAATATCTGGAGCTGTCGGCAATTCAAATCATGCTGGTGAAATGTGTTGATTGAAAATAACATCCGCGATCTCCTACAGCCAATGAGAGAGCAGCATTCACTAGCACGGGCACCTGCAGGCCAACGGGAGGCTGAGGGAGAAGTTAAAAGTGCTCATTTTCAGTTTATTTGTACCCAAGAAATGGAGGAAAAACTAGTGTAAATTTGGCAGGAGCACTGTGTCTGTTTGACATGTCATCTGATCAATATCACAATCAGGTCGAAAAGTTTAAAAAAAAAGTTGAGGAGAGATTGTTAATTCTCTTCAAAAGCCAGGTGAGCAACACAAGTTTCGAAAGCTAAAGCCTTCTTTGTCCATTATGTAGTTAATAACGAAAGATATATTACGTAACCTCGCGTTGTTTCCATGTCACTTCTCGCATTTGTTTGGTTGTGAGACATAGTTTGGACAAAGTTGTTGGTGATTCTTCCTATTTTAAAGTCAAGCAGTGTGAACTCTCCTGTCGCCAATCCATCCTACAGAGTAAACACAGCACCGACAGAATGCTAGTCATGCAGTGATAAAACATCCGTGACATGACTACTTTGAAAATCATGCAGTCTGAACTCGGCATTAAAGTGAAACTGCCAAACTGCAGTTAAAGTCAGGCATCCTGCTGATTTGATTCAGAAGGGCACTTTTTTGTCAGACAGTTTACCGGTCAGGTATACATCCGCACTAAAATATCAAGGTGAAAGTCATCATAACTTGCGTAGAATAGACCCAGCTCCCAACCCGACTTTGAGAATAGATAAACTGCGATATTTTTTTTTCATCGCGCGATAAGTCTTATATAACGGCCCACCACTAATATATATACCCAGTTTGATGATTAGTTAACAGATCGGTTTTGAGGTAACCGCTTCAGAGGGACTTGTTAGGTAAAAACTATCTTCCAAAACTAAGTCTTGGAGATTTACTAGCTTGTCCATAGGCTAGAGCTGCAAACAGAAGTGTTTTCCTCCACTTTTTGGATTCACAATCATGCCAACTAGGGAAGATTGATGCTTCTAACAGTTATTGCAATTCCATCCAAAGTACTCATTGTAATTAAATGTGGATCTTCTGAATGCCTCTTACCCAAATGCCCTTAGATGAGCCTGTCCATCTGTCACTTAATAGGGGACACCTTAGGGCTCTGTGAAATCCCTCATATTCATAGAATTTTCTGTTTTATTTTCTTTTTCTGCACTGCCATGTTTGAGGACTAGCAGTACACATATAGTTGTGCACAGTTAATCATCGACAGATGCTAGATCCAGGTTTAAGGACAACTATAAAGTATGTCCTAAAATAAATATACAGGGAGCAGCTGGCTCTTTTCTTCTAAGGGGCTAAAATGATGGAACTAGAGTCCTTCAGACTGATAATGGGATGGACAGAGAGGTGTAATCAAAGCTCCTAGGTGCTAAACATTTCACTTGCCTGGGGCTTTTTCTGGGTTTAAACGATACGCAGTCACAGTGACCTTGTATTAACTCTTGTATTTGCTTATCACTACTTATATTTATCTGTGAAGACAATGAAAAAACAAATCTATTGGAAGCTATATGTGTGTGTGTGTGTATACATTATATTGCTGATTTTGGGTGGACAAAATGTGTGGAAAACACCTCCTGAGGAAAACACCTCATAAATCAAACAGAATAAAGTGTTTTGACAATGTAAAAATGCAGATTGTTTCTTGTGAGGGTTGGGTTACACTGCAAAAATTTTTTTTTTTTTTACTTAGAGTTTGTGTCTCGTTTCTAATCCAAATATCTAAAAATTATTATATCAAGAAGCATTTTCTAGGCAAGCAAAACATATAGTCTTGTTTTTAGAAATAATATGCCAATATTAAGTTTTTCCTTAAAACAAGCAAAATAATCTGCCAGTGGGGTGAGCAAAATAATCGTTTTTTCTTTGAACATAAGATCATTTTTCTTACCCCATTGGCAGATTATTTTGCTTGTTTTAAGGTAAAACTCACTGAATTTTGGCATATTGTTTCTTAAAACAAGACAATATGTTTTGCTTGTCTAGAAAATTCTTCTTGATTTAAGAACTTTTAGATATTTGGATTTAAAAAAAGACAAAAAAATCTAAGTAAGAAAATTTTTTTTTTTGTAAAATAGGGGGATATAAAATAGAGTCTGTACATAAACTTGTTACATCTATGGGAAGTCCCCCCCAAAAATAGCTATAGAAGTGTGTGTGTGTATTTTGTTTTCCTTATGTTGTGGGTATCAAATGCCACCTCAAGTCTGGTAATACCAGTTTATTTTGTCCTTGTGAGGACATTTGTTCCCTCTCCCACCTGCAGCTTCTCCACGATGGATGTCTAGCTTTCTCTAGCCTCCGGCGCCTAGACTGCAGGTCTGCACAAGAAGTTTGGCCATAGGAGAAATGGTCGTGCCCATCTGAGCCTGGTTTCTCTCAAGGTTTTTTCCTTCACTTTCACAAATTGGTTCAAGTTGGCTTGCATGGTTCGGGACTTGTGGAGCTGTGCATTGATAGATTTGCTCTTCAGTGTTTGGACTTTCAGCAGTGAAAATTAACCCACACTGAACTGAACTAAACTGAACTTCAACTCTGAAAACTGAACTGACACAGTTTCAATTCACTATAATCTTCTACGTTAAGCTGCTTTGACACAATCTACATTGTAAACGCGCTATAGATATGAGGATGAATTTAATTTGTTTGGCTCAAAAACCACACAGAATTCATTCATTCCCCTTCGGCTTAGTCCCTGATTATCAGGAATGAACCGCCAACTATTCCAGCATATGTTTTACACGCTTCCAGCCACAACCTAGTACTGAGTAACACCCATACACTCTTGCATTCACACACACTCATACACTACGGCCAATTTAGTTTATTTAATTCACCTATACCGGATGTTTTTGAACTGTGGGATAAACCGGAGCACCCAGTGGAAACCCACACCAACACGGGGAGAACATGCAAACTTCACACAGAAATGCCAACTGGCCCAGCCAGGACTCGAACCAGTGACCTTATTGCTGTGAGGCGTCAGTGCTAACCACTGAGCTTCCCACACTGAATCGAGTATTTAAAAAAATGTAAAAATGTTGAATGTTTCCAATAAGGGTTTGGGTTTAGGGGTAGATGTGGGAAAGGAGGGTAGAATATATATTTTTTTATACAGTAGATACATCATTACATTAGGAAGTCCACATAAATATAGCTGTACAAGTCTCTGTGTGTGTATCGCTGGCATCATCTTTTTTTAACATGTTCTTACTGAAGTTCATAAACACCAAGATAAAATAAAACTCTAAAGAAACAAACTTTTGTAAATGATAGAATAAATTACAGAGAAACATGATAATGAAGTAAATTATTAGTTTTTTTTCAGTTTATTTATCGAAATTATGCTTTTCTATGGGTGACACGGTGGCTCAGTGGTTAGCACTGATGCCTCACAGCTAGAAGGCCACTGGTTTGAGTCCCGGCTGGGACAGTTGATATTTCTGTGTGGAGTTTGCATGTTCCAGGAGACATGTTCTGTGGTCTAATGGAACTAAGTTTGAACTGTTTGGCCATAATGACCAGTGTTACATTTGGAGGGCAAAGGGGAAAGCTTACAAGCCTAGGAACACCATCCCAACTATCAAGTATGGGGGCGGCAGCATCATGTTGTGGGGCTGTTTTGCTGCAGGAGGGACTGGTCCACTTCACAGCATAGATGGGATAATGAAGAAAGAACATTATGTAGAAATACTGAAGCAACATCTCAAGACATCAGCCAGGAAGTTAAAACTTGGCCACAAATGGGTCTTCCAAACAGATCATGACCCTAAGGATACTGCCAAATTAGTTAAAATGTGCTTTAAGGACAACAGAATGAATGTTTTGGAGTGGCCATCACAAAGCCCTGTTCTCAATCCTATAGAAAATTTGTGGGCAGAGTTGAAAAAGCTTGTGCGAGCAAGAAAGCCTGCAAATCTGACTCAGTTACACCAATTCTGTCAGGTGGAATGGGCCAAAATTCCTTCAAACTATTGTGAGAAGCTTGTGGAAGGATACCCAAAACATTTGACCAAAGTTATACAGTTTAAAAGCAAAGCTAAAAAAATACCAAGGAAATGTATCTAAACTTTTGACTGTCTAGAAATTAATAAACAATTCTCCATTATTTTGGCATTTAGCAATTGTAAATGATTTAGGTAATCCTAACGGGCCTAAAATAGTAAACGTTTAGTATGATTTATGATCAGACATTTTTTTTTTTAAATGGTTATGTTCCTTTTTTTTGAGTGTATGTAAACTTCTGGTTTCAACTGTAGGTAAATTGTGTGAATGAGTGTGTAAGGATGTTTCGCAGTACTGGGTTGCAGCTGGAAGGGTATCCGCTGTGTAAAACATATGCTGGATAAGTTGGCGGTTCATTACGCTGTGGTGACCCCTGATAAATAAAGGTACTAAGCCAAAGGAAAATGAATGAATGAATCCTTTTCTCACTTAGAGATTTTGTCTTGCTTGTCCAATCACTAAACATTCCTAAATTTTCTAGACAAGCAAAAAATCATATCTTTTTTTTAGAAATAATAAGTCAAAAGGGTTTTTCCTTAAAACAATACCATTTACAGATTATTTAGATCGCTTTAAGGAAAAAGCAAAATTTTTAATTTTGAAATATTATTAAAACAAAACGATATATATTTTGCTTGTTAACAAAATGCTGCTTAATCTAACAAGTTTTAGATATACAGACTAGAAAAAAAAAGACAATCTTAACAAGAAAAGCAAAAGTACATATTTTAACACTACACATTAAAATACTCATTATTCATATATTATAAAGAATACTTTATTTACTTTAGGTTTTTAAAGTCCATCTTATACAAAAAAAAATAAGCCTAAATTAGATGGTATCACATAAACCATTTCCTAACCTTTCACCTGCCCCTGAAAAACCACTAAATCACATCCGGCACAGTATGCTGGGACCATTTGTGCTGTGTAAATACAAACTCTCCTCAGCACCAGCTTGAGAAGAATTCTTGATGGCTCCCAGTGATGTTGATGGTCTTCCTATCACACATCTAGTCTCAAACGAAGCCAAAAGTGGAACAGAGCCGCCTCCTCGCTGTTTGCCCATTTCACGGTAAATTGTGCTAGCGTATGCATGGTGTTTCAGAGAGCTGTAGCCCACAGAAGCGTGCATGCACATCGCACTGCGACTCCAGGGACCAAGCGAGCAGAAAAGCAAAAAAAATATTGTGTAAATACATGCTTTTGCAAACAGGTCCGGTGATATGAAAAGAAATATTCATTTTCTGGCAAATACATTTGTGGCTATCTCTAGAATACATATGAGTCACAAATAGCTTAGCTGTAACATATAGGATAGCGTGTGATAATGTGATAATTTATAATAAACTGTAAGTATCTGGTGGCCTATAATATATATCTGGGAAACTTAATCTCAAAATTATTTTTACTGAAAAAAAAAAAATGATATGACTGATTTATATGACTATGGCTCAGTTTCACAAACAGGGCTTAGCTTAAGCCAGGACTAGACCTTAGTTAAATTAGGCTATTTAAGCCACATTTATAAAAACGGCCTTAGAAAAATACATTACTGGTGTGCACCTGGAGCCAAAAAATGACACTGACATATTTTAAGACATCTAACTGCAAGTTAATTGCAGTTGAGACAGCTCAAACATGCAATTTAATCCATGACTAGCCTTAAACTTTGTTTGTAAAACTGGGGGTATATGTTTTAACTTATTTGTTTATGCTTCTTTGGGGCTTCTCCACACCGTAACTCTTTAATCTGATATGTTTTAAAAGGATAGTTCACCCAAAAATGAAAATACCTTTCAAATACCATTTGCTCTCTATGGTTTTTAAACCTTTTTGAGTTTCTTTCTTCTGTCAAATACAAAAGAAGATATTTTAAAGAATGCTGGTTGATGGCACCCATTGACATCCATAGTAGAAAAAATCATATAATGCAAGTAAATGGGCGCCATCAACCAGCATTCTTCAAAATATCATTTCATTTTAATTTTCCTTCGGCTTAGTCCCTGTGTTTATCAGGGTTTGCCACAGTGGAATGAACCGCCAACTATTTCAACATGTTTTACGCAGCGGATGCCCTTCCAGCCACAACCCAGTTCTGGGAAACACCCATACACATTCATTCATTCACTCACACACACACACACACGTAAAATTTAGTTTACTTAATTTTCTTATAGTTCATGTCTTCCCAGCAGGCACAAGACGTCAAAATAAGGTCAGATTGACATTGTACCCCAAATTCGTGGGACATTGCAGTTTGTTTGGAAATGAAAATCGGGTTGACACCAGAACCCAACATCAGGCCGTCATCAAGTTAATGTCCAATGTCGGAAAGACATTGCATGTTGGTTACTTTCCAACGCGACCTAAAAACAAAATATCAACGTCTAATGATGTTACAGCTTGACGTTGTGTGGACGTTACCAATATGACATCTTTCAGACGTTGGATTTTGGTTGCAATACTTGAAGAATAAATATCAGTAATTGATGTCAATATTACGTTGGTTTAAGATGTTGGCTCAACTTTGGATTTTGGTCTTTTTCCAACACACCTTAAAATCAACAAAATATCAACGTCATTTCACTTTGTTATTAGACATTAAAACAACATTTTCCTTAGAAGCTGGTGACCTAAATGTAACCTAATATTAACATGTTATGACATTGTGTGTCTGCTGGGTTTGGACTGTGGGGGAAGCTGGAGCACCCGGAGGAAACCCACGTGAACATGGGGAGAACATGTAAACTCCACACAGAAATGCCAACTGGCCCTGCCAGGACTTGTACCAGAGACCTTCTTGCTGTGAGGCGACAGTGCTAATGTAACCCACCGGTCCTTCTGCATCCAACCCACTCTGAGCTGGGATCGAACTGGCGATTCTCTGCATGGCAGTCGGTTGCTCTAACAAAGAGGCTAAAGACCATGGCCTCTAGCGTCTGTCGCTAGAGCACCTTAAGGGAGCAGAGGAGTGAGGTTTACCTGCATTGCACTTTGCTAGCTGGCCTCCGTTACACACACCCCCCTAAATCCTAAATCTCACTCCCATCCCGGACGAGCCTCCATGTGTAACCCACCGGTCCTACTGCACCCAACCTGCTCTGAGCTAGGATTGAACTGGCGATTCTGTGCATGGGAGTCGGTTCCCCTAACAAGGAGGCTAAAGACCATGGCCTCTAGTGTCTGTTGCTTGAGCACCTTTAGAGGTCAGAGGAGTGAGGTTTACCTGCATAGCACTTCACTAGCTGGCCTCCGTTACACTCACCCCCCTAAATCTCACTCCCATCCCGGATGAGCCCCCACGTGTAACCCAACGGTCTTACTGCAACCAACCCGCTCTGAGCTGGGATCAAAACTGGCGATGCTGTGCATGAGAGTCGGTTGCTCTAAAAAGGAGGCTAAAGACCATGGCCTCTAGCATCTGTCACTAAAGCACCTTTAGAGGGCAGAGGAGTGAGGTCTACCTGCATAGCACTTTACTAGCTGGCCTCCGTTACACTCACCCTCCTAAATCTCACTCCCATCCCGGATGAGCCCCCACGTGTAACCCCAACGGTCTTAAGCCTGGTTTATACTTCTGCGTCAAGTGATCGCCGTAACCCACGGCGCAAGCCTCACGCGGTGCCGTTCATTTATACTTCTGCGCGCTGTTTCTGTTTCTCTGCAATACACTTCCGAAACGCTAGGTGGCAGTAGGTGTTTATGTTTCTCTGTGTCGAGTTTCTTCGCTGGTTTTTTTGTTTTTCCTGAACACTTCCTTAATGTACAAGTGGCTCAAACTCGCTCATTTTGAGGCGGGAACCTTCGGACGTGGAACAACTTTAATCATGAGGTAAACACAAAACAACAGTCTCCATCCAGGGCTCCTTCATGGGACTCCACACTTGTAAACACTCGCTGCATCGGGCGCGCGGCTCTCACCTCCGCCCACACTCGTCAGCGCTACCAAGCCGACCAATCACAGAGCTTGCGCTACGCGTTTGCGTTACATTTTTTGAGAGGTGCACGTCAACGAAGCCGACGGCCACGGCGAGGGGCTATGCGTCCAAGCGTAGGCTGAGCCGTAGCATACGTGTGCGCTTGACACAGAAGTATAAATCGGCCTTTACTGCAACCAACCCGCTCTGAGCTGGGATCAAAACTGGCGATGCTGTGCATGGAGTCGGTTGCTCTAACAAGGAGGCTAAAGACCATGGCCTCTAGCGTTTGTCGCTAGAGCACCTTTAGAGGTCAGAGGATTGAGGTTTACCTGCAAAGCACTTCACTAGCTGGCCTCCGTTACACTAACCACTGAGCCACCGTGATGACACTTCAAAATATCTTCTTTTGTATTTGACAGATTGAAGAAACTAAAAATACGTAGATCTTAAATACATAAAAACAGGTAAATAATGGCAGAAATGTCTTTTTTCTGTGAACTATCACTTTACGTCAGTGTAATGTAATGTACGTTGAAATGACTTGTAAAGTTAATTTGATTCAAATAAAAATATAAGACAGCAATATATTTTTTACAATCTATGGATCATTTATTATACCATGCTATAAATGTCTTGTGCTCGTAACTTTGCAGATCTCTTTCATACTCAAAGAGCAATGCACAAAGGAAGAAAGTAAAAAAAAACATCCTCTTAGAAAGACACTCTGTCATTGTTCCTTTAGTCACAGTGGATAACAGGTTTTTTTTGTAAACTGTGTGGAATGCCATACATCATGAAATGCTTGTGGGAATGTGGGAATATTTGTGTACATACACATTCACGGAGCTTTCACCCGCAGCATTAGACAAATATGTCAGCAAACTAGCTGTGGGAGGGATGGCGATTGAAAGTTATTAAAATTTCACTACAGTGTAACCAAAGACATGAATCATTACCACTCAGGAGATAAATCTTTTCTAAATCTATACCATTATTGCAGGATTAGTGCCAATTAGAGGCATTATGAACCATTAGAGCTCATCAGAATGATTCTGTTTCTCTCTGTGTTTAATTCCTTTATTTAGGCTCACAGTTTCAAGTCTTTCAAATCGACACAAACAGCAAATTTGTCACAATATTTCTGAGCTAACACCCTCGATGAAGCTCCCAGCAGGACAACTTAAGCTTATTGCTGTAATATATAGTCGTGGTTGGGTCATTTGACAAGATCTCTTCTGTTGTTCTAACCATTTAATTGTTCTGACACCTGCATAAGAAGGAATAATTACAAACGGGACACCTTTAATCTTTAATATCACAGTTGATTCTCCTAGACAGTAGTGTGATTAAAGCGAGAATGAAAAGGAAACAACACCCTACTGTTTAAAATTGTACGCAATTGATCTTATTATATGCTATTAATTAATGTCTCAATAACATCTCCCTCTGTGATCAGATTTACCAATGATCAGCAATTAATGTTGGTAATTTCAAATTATACTCAATTATTTCTCATCAACTTTCTTCAAAACCAGACTTGGCTATGTTGCGTAACCTACTGTACTTTATAGTGTTGTCAAAAATGTCTATATTTCAGTACATAGTGATACTGACATATTTAAAATGGTATGATCTTGCTTTTTGTTATTGATACTGGCTTTGTTTTAAAAGATTGACAGGGGGATTGGACGGGGTTCGAGCATTTGGCAACCTAATTTTCATTTAATCGTTTAGGCAGTTTAAATGTATGACAACCCAAAATTTAAGGCTGACCCTAAAGAAATCCATGATGGAATGTAATAATTAGAAAAATATAATGCGTAAATTAATGAAGTGGTAACCTGGGACTAAATCAGATATTAAATGCAATAATATTTGCATTTATTTCATAAATACGTTTATACCATGTCAAGGTGAGATTCAGAGGGATTTTAACTGCTATTCCAGTGACTTTAAATTTCAGTGACTTTAAATCTTTCCAGTGACTGCCAAAGCAATCAAAATGAGCAGGCCTATCATATGATATGCAGATCAAGTGTATTTGTGAAAAGCTGTGTAAATTAAGCACATATTCTGTAAATTTTGGTCATATAGCAATGAAAATCAGTGTTTTTGAAACATTTTCTACTGTTGTAGCGCCACCTATTGACCTATATCTACAATATTTTTCATGCTTGTTAAGAATCACGTCTCAGATGTGCATACCTGAGTTCATTAAGTTTTACGTTTTCCTTATGTGTTTATAGGCATGTAGGTCTATGAAGACACACCCCTTTTGGTAAATGAGCCATTTATAGCTAACTAAAGTTGAAAGTTCAACTTTTTTCAATAATTATTGATCTAGGAAGTCCAGAGATTCATACAGCACTGGTTTTGTGGTGATTAAGCAAAAACCCAGGGACTAGTTAGCAAAAATAGGTTTATCACATATTGATGAATATGTGATGAACGGTTTAACTGACAACAGTGATTTTTATGTCAAAGTGTTTAGTATGAGTAGGCCTATCATATGATATGTATTTTGTGTGGCAAAACCTTGTGTAATACACAATCAATTACATCCTCAAAAAACTCAAAATCGCCCCCTAGTGGTCGATGTCTTTCAAATTTTTTACAGACCTCTAGGACCATGAGTCAAACATGCCCATCAAGTTTCGTTACGATCACTCATCGTAAACCTTGTTTAATGGCTGCTCAATACTAATTGGCTAATGGAGGCCATGTTTTTTGAGATAAGTCAATGTCCTTATAGTATGTCATGACAACTTGAACAAAGACACTGCATGCCAAATTTCAAGCTGATTGGACAAACGATTGTAAGGTTAGGCTGACCCAAGGGTTCCAAATGTGTAAAGTTTTTGAGTCTACGACAAATGATGTACAAATGCTGGCCAAAATACTAAATTTAGTTTGTTTTTAATGTTGTAGCGCCACCTATTGACCGATTTGGACAAGTCTTTGGATCTGAGTAGTGGTGAGGACTACTACCATCTGACCAAGTTTGAAGCCTAGGCCTTATGGTTTGGCCTGGGCAATGGCAATTATGGCAGAGGTAATTCATTCATTTTCTTTTCGGCTTAGTATCTTTATAAATCCATGGTCGCCACAGCGGAATGAACCGCCAACTTATTTAGCACATGTTTTACGCAGCGGATGCCCTTCCAGCTGCAACCCATCTCTGGGAAACATCCATACACACTCATTCACACTCATACACTACGGACAAATTAGCCTACCCAATTCACCTGTACCGCATGTCTTTGGACTGTGGGGGAAACCGGACCACCCGGAGAAAACCCACGCGAACACAGGGAGAACATGCAAACTTCAAACAGAAATGCCAACTGACCCAGCCGAGGCTCAAACCAGCGACCTTCTTGCTGTAAGGCGACAGCACTACCTACTGCGACACTGCGTCGCATAACAATAATAATAATAATAATCTTAACAAAAACAATAGGGTTTTAGCGCTTCGCGATTGAACCCCTAATAATAATAATAATAATAATAATAATAAAATAATTTTAAATCAGATAATAAAATTGGTGTACCCACAAGGGAGTTGGAGAACAATGGAGTGAGGATCCACATGCAGCTTTATTTAGAGTAGTCAGACAGATAATGGTCAAGACAGGAGCAAACAGGAACATACAGGGAAATCCGGAAGCATCGTTAGATAACAGGCAGATGGTCGATACAGGCGGCAGGCAGGATAAACAATAAAACAAGGCAAGGGTCAAGCACAGAGAGACTAAACAAGGAAAACCCTTTGCAATGTTACCAACAAGAATCAACCAAGTCTGTCTGTGTGTGCTGTATATATGGTCCATGTAATCAGTCTTTGAGCAGCTCACAGCTGTGTGTGTAATTAAAGGAGAACCAAAACAGATGTGAGTGAGGTGCATGATGGGACATGTAGTCTGTATGGTGACAGGATAGTAGTCCGGGTGAAAGTGTATACCAGCGATCTGCAAGCCTGGATTGCTGGTGATCGTGACAATTGGATTAGAAAATGATTTTGTTTTTACTAGTAAGTAACTTTTTGACTTAGGAACTGCTGACATACCTGGTATAATACCTGGTAGGCAATTCATTACCTTTTGAATGGTGCACTACAACAAGATATTTTTGTTGATGTTAAATTTGCCTCATTCTCATATTATGGCCTTATTATGTTTTAAATTTTTAATTGTATACTCTTAATGTTGTAAAAAAAATGTCCTTGTGGTAATGAAATCAAATATCAATATCTTTCAAGGTATCGAATTGAAGTTAGAAATTCCAGTATTGTGACAACACTAGTGCTTTACCAACTGTCCCATTTGAGTCTATTTTTTACTTCATCCATAGATAGTAAGGAGGAATGTTTTGGACAAAATGATGATGATTAAAAGTGAGAACTCCATTTGGTGGCAGGTTTCTGATCCAATTGCTCGCCCTGCTTGTTTAGTGCCCACCAGTTCATTCAAAAGATCAGCACTAACGAAGACCCCTGATAAGATGAGACTCTGTCTGCTTTCTAGCTAAATCTGGTGCAATTTGACTGAAATATGAATGCAACATGGACCAAATATGTCTAAATGGACAAATAAAACCTGACATTATTTATAACCAAAAAGAAGACAGAATGGTCAAAAGTGTTTGTTTTTTCATCATTACAGTAGATGTCATTTATTTTCCTTTAGCTTAGTCAGGCTGCCACAGTGGAATTAACCACTAACTGCTCTGACATATGTTTTGCACAGCATAGTTGTCATGTTACAGTTCAATATACTTTAAGTATCAGAAAAATGTCTTCATCAGATCTTCATTTGTGTGCATGAAGGATGAATTCCTGCCACTGTTTTGACTCCTATTAATATTATATTAACTCTTCAGGAGTTTTCAGCTGATAATAAAACACATATTAATGCATGACAACAAGCTCATTTGACCCACCATCACACAGCAATGTTTGGTATGTTGCATCACAAAATATATGTTATAAAAGTTTTTGTTTTTGCATATTTTTTCTTTTTTTGAGGGGGCACCTAGACTTTAAAATGACAATGCAAATGCCAAGTGAACCAGGACCAAATGTGTCATTACACGGCTGGTGTGTTCGTTTATCCTGTTGATTTATACCTTTCCAAGCAGAAGAATGACACCAGGACTGACACTGCTTTTTAGTTGTTTGTGTTCCTCACAACACCCAGCAGGGTGAGGAAATAATAGAATGTGTTTATTCGTTTACTCGTTCCATTAGTGCGACTGACTGAAAAAGCTAGCGGAGACCCCCTGCCTCTCTCGTCTCCTCTGCCCTCTCGCTGCAGTGCACATCCTCTCACTCCTGCCCCAAACCTAATAGAGCTGGCCTTTCACTGGCTGCTGAGTCCTGGAATCACGGCGCATCATTAGCACTGTGAAAACCTCTGCCAGTCTGAGCCACACTCTATCGTTTGGGTTTTATCATGGAGGACAGTTAATATCAGCAATATTTGTCTGTAACTGCAGGGGGAAAAGGGGGAAAATTCCATTTATTTTTCATTCATTTATGTTTTCTGAACTGGAAGTTGTGACAGAGATTGTAAACCATACTGAGAAATACAGTTGAAGTCAGAATTATTAGCCATCCTGAATTATCAGTATATTTTTCCCCAATGTCTGCTTAACAGAAAGATTTTTTCAACACATTTCTAAACATAATAGTTTTAACTCATTTCTAATAACTGATTTATTTTATCTTCGCCATGATGACAATACATGATATTTTACTAGATATTTTTCAAGATACTAGTATTCAGATTAAAGTGCAATTTAAAAGTTTAACTAGGTTATTTAGGCAAATCGTTGTACAATGATGGTTTGTTCTGTTGACAACCCGACAAGTCTCTTTTTTCAAATTTCCTGATGCTAAATTAGGACCCAAATCCAAATGATTTTGAGGCCCACCGCAACGTGATGTACTGTAGGAGTGCAGTTTTACCCACCCACCGAATTGACTGACACACACCATGTTTCTATAATAACATGTATACACATGTCCACAAAACTTTTTTTTCCAAATAAACTGGTATTAAAATATTTGTTACAACTCCCTGTGATTTGTATATTTTTTTATAAGTTTATAATGTTTTTAAAACAGAGCATGTTTGTAATAAAGACAGTAAAATAGCTATGCCGTTTTTAACCGCTATAATCACCACAGCCGCATGGTGTCAGTAAACGCTAGTACTGTATATGTGTTTGTGTGCTGCAAATGGCATTTGTGTGAGACTCATTGTTTCAGAAAGGCTTGATTAAACTCCACCACCAACACATGCAACATAGGCTCATTCTGAAAACATAACCCTATATACAATTCTGGAGATTGCGAATTATGTAGCCAGAAGTACGTATGGCTGCATTTTGTTTTTAAAATGACCGCTACGGGGCGGTATGACACCGTTCCTTTTCTCGCTTACCAGCTGGCCGCTTACCTCCATATGGACGGCTTTTCTTGCTGTTACCAGTTAGTCCAGTTAAAAATTAGGTTGCTTTTTAAAATTGTCAGTTGGGTTTAGGGAAGTGGGTGGGCGGGGTAATCGGTGCTTTTAAAAACACTATTGGTTGGGTTTAGGGAAGGAGGAGGGTGGGTCAATCGATCAGTCAGTCAGTCAGTCATTCAGTCAGTCAAACAGTGGCCTCTGGTGGAATTACATGAGAACAACAGGCACAAATGGGACTTGCAAGAGAAATTTGATATCTTAAAATACATACACAGTGCCCTCTGGTGGATTCGCGAAAACAAAAACTGCAAAAAAAAGTCGCACCTGGGATGTATTTGGTGCTCTCCAGAAATTAATGTAGAGGTACGATTTCAGAATAAACCTGGGCTAAAGACATTAAATAAATTTACTTGGTGTTTTTGACTAATGAGCTGTATTTCAGCTTCATCCATGTCTGTCTCTATCACTAACTACAGTTTATCTGTTTACGCAGAAGAAGCTCATTTGCATGTAAAGCCACAGGCTACAATGTACAATGTACTCAGACAATAAAATGGGCAGATTCTGGAGGCTATGATAAATTATCTGAAGGGTATTTTGAGCTAAAATTTTACAGACACATTCTGGAGACAGCAAATGCTTATCTTACATCCTGTAAAAAGGGTAAATAGGTGCCCTTTAAAAAAAAATCTAAAACTTCAAATAAGACTTTCTCCAAAAGAAAAAAATATTATAGGAAATATTGTGAAAAATTCCCTGCTCTGTAAAACATCATTGGGAAATATCTGAAAAAGAAAACAAAATTCACATGAGGGCTAACAATTCTGACTTCATCTGTACATTCAGATAAAACAAATTATTGGTCAGACTTGGAAGGCATACAGGATTGCCAGATTTGTGTAACAAAATCTCTCCAACTGCAATTAAAATGTATCATAAATAGCCCATTCACATTCAGGAATGTGGTTGTTTATGAAGGTCCACCTTGGTTTATATAGCGTTTCAAAGGATCTCCCTCTGCTAATAGCCTTACCCTATTCCAGGATACCCTAAACTTTGCAAGATTTTAATGAATTAATTTAGATAAAATGTAAGTAGTCTGGCAAGTACTGTAGTTTCCTACTGGCAACCTGTGGGAAGAAACTTTCTTTAATCTAGATATTTTGGCTCTTTTCCAGATGGTAGGTGTGTGAACAGAACATTGGATGAGGTTTAATAGATCTGGTTTAATGCACTTCTCATTAGAGATATCCCTGATAACAGATCAGTATCAGTGATAAACAGGGCCATTTTCAGCACTCGTTGCCCAAGCTGGAACACTTCCACACCTGCAGCAAGACCAGATACTCGCTTTAAAAATAATTATTAGAGAGGGGAGTCTGGTTTTAATTGGTTTGATTATGGCTAAGTTAAAAAATGCCTAAACTCTTCTGAAACCAGCAAACAAGACTGACACACAAATGTGAATATCTGGTTATATCATTATGCCTTGTTTAGCCCTAAAATTAACATGGATTTTAGTGAGTGAGTGAGTGAGTGAGTGAGTGAGTGAGTGAGTGAGTGAGTGAGTGAGTTTACTAAGGCTCTTCCCACTTATTCTATCATGCTCTGCATTGCATACAAACCAATATTATGTGACTTAATGGCAACCAATTTTGTTCAAGGTAATATCAACAAAAAATGCAAAAGAATTCTATAAATGACTTCTATATATATATATATATATATATATATATATATATATATATATATATATATATATATATATATATATATATAAAATTTAAAAGGCTGTTTTAATTGACATTATTCGTGATGTCTGATAAATTAATAATACAGTTAACAATTTCCTGCAGAATCTACAGTAACTTACCGGCAGCAGTTGTATTTACAGTCTTGTGTACACAGGCATTTTCGAAATGCAACTTTAAAATGCCGCAACATACTGCATAACTGTCCTAAAGTAAAATACAATCCTACAATGTAATTTACAAAAATCATCAATCGTGTATTTACTCCTTATCGATTCATTCCTATCCCCTGAGACCCCTGAGTTCATCTTCAGGACACAATCTGAGATATTTTAGATGAAATCCAAGTGCTCCAAGAGTAAAGAGCAAATAAAGTGCACACAATGAAGAGAAGAAACTGTTGAATAAAGTCATTATTCTTGTTTTGTCGGTACACAAGTATTCTCATAGCTTGATAATATTCAGATTGAACCACTGAATTCACATGGAATATTTTGACATGTTTTTTTGCAACATAGGCTCATTCTGAAAACGTAGCTCTATATAGTCAGAAGTACATATGGCTGCATTTCGTCTTTAAAACAAATGCTACAGGACGGTATGATGGCGTTCCTTTTCGCGCTTACCAGCTGACCGCTTACCTCCATATGGACAACTTTCCCGCTGTTACCAGTTTGTCCAGTAGCCATACGTGGGTGGACTTGAGACACAGAGAGGAGTTGACCGCTACAACGAGGTTTGAGCCCGGCAAAGAACGGTTCCAGAAAGCGTGTAAGACAAACACAGATGCCAAAAAATAAAGCAAATAAGTAAATAACAGGGTGAGAATGTGGTAAAATCTGAAAACGTGGTAAAAATCAGGTGAGGCCTTTTCTTTTTCTAGATTGCTTTTTAAAACTGTTGGTTGGGTTTAGGGAAGTGGGTGGGTCAATCAGTGCTTTCGAAAACACTATTGGTTGGGTTTAGGGAAGTGGGTGAGTAAGTCAATAAGTGCTTTTGAAAAAACTATTGGTTGGGTTTAGGGAAGGATGGAGGGTGGGTCAGTCAATCGGTCAGTCGATTGGTCATTTAGATGACAGCGGCCTCTGGTGGATTTACACGAGATCAGCAGGCGCGAATGGCACTCGTGAGAAAAATTTGAGATATGAAAAAACATAGACAGCGGCTTCTGGTGGATTCAGGAAAACAAAAACTGCGAAAAAACGTAGCTCCTGGGAAGTATTTGGCGCTCTCCAAAAATGTATATAGTAGTACATTTTCTCTAAACAACATAGGCTCATTCTGATTACATTCCTCTATATAAATTTCTTAAGAGCGCCAAATAGGTCCCAGTAGGTAAATTTTTTGCAGTTTTTATTTTCGCGAATCCACCAGAGGTCGTTGTGTACGCTTTTTCAGATCTCAAAATTTCACTTGCGAGTGCCATTTGCGCCTGCTGTTCTTGCGTAAATCCACAGAGGCTGCTGTCGACTGACTGGTCAACCGACTGATCCCTTACCCACCCACTCACCAACCCAACTAACAGAGTTTTGAAAAGCAATCCAAAAAAAGAAAAGCCCTCGCCTGATTTTTACCAAGTTTTCAGATTTTACCACATTCTCACCCTGTAGTTTACTTGTTTATTTGATTTTTTAGCTTTTGTTTTTATCTTCCCTGCTTTCTACAACCGTTATTTACTGAACCCCATCTTCACGGTCAACTCTGCTCTACATATCAAGTCCAATGTATGTGTCGAGTTACCGGACAATAACTGGTAACAGCGAAAAAGCTGTCCACATGCATCACAATGGAAAAATTGAGACCATGAGTTGATTTTATTTACGTGGGCACAGGTGACATAGCTGAATAAAAAGTGGTTCATTGGATTTACTCTGGTTTATTGGATTTTTTTTTTTTTTAAGGTAAGTGGTTGCAAACAACTTATATGGGCTGAATTTAAACAAACAAATTACGTTGAACATTACTAAATTGAATTTGTTTGTTAATTTCAGCCCATATAAATGTTGCAACCACTTAAAACACCTTAAAAAGTTAAGTAAATCCAATGAATATTTTTTTTCAGTGTAGAACATTTTATAATTGCCTTACATTTTGCTGAAAAAATAGCTGAAGTATGGCTAGTGTGATCTCCCTGCTGGCTGATTCTGGGGGCAAAAAGCATTTTACTCTAGAGATGGATGTTGAAAACTTAGCCATGTGTTCAATGAGCGTGCATTACATATTATATGAATGTCTAACAGATTGCTTTCTGTTATAGGCCTCCTCGGGAATAGCATGCACTGATGAATCGTTCCTGGTAACACCTAGCTAGAATACGTATAAGTAAATAGCCTCAATTTTGGTGTTTAACAAACCAAGCAGCATGCTCAGTCAGACTATGTGCACTTGATTTGATAGATTTGCATGTCTTAGATAACATAACTTACTTCACTAAGGTAATTTTCAACGTTTAACTGGTAGTTCTGGCATGCAGTATAGCAGCGGCAAGGAAAAAGACGTTGAAGCTACGCTACTTGCGAGCATGTTTTTCTGTCAGGTGCTGCAATGCCCCTTGAGCGCACTGAAAAATACATTGATTTACATTCATTCGGCTTCCCAGAATCCAACAGCTTCAAAGTATCTCCGAGACAGTGCGACTCATTTGGCATTCCTGTAGGTTTACCTGAAAAGCTGCTTAGCATACTCAATCATGCTAATTCAGAATAGTTAGCTGTCTGTCGTTCGCAACTTCGAGGGGTTTTAATACGACAACAAACATGTAATACCTGACACTCAGATATTCAAATGAAACACGGCTTCCTGTGAAGTTCTGACACGGGTGTACGTTTTACACCTACAAATCCATAAAATTCATCAAATTCGTATTAAAACCAGCCTTGCAGGAGTCAGTGTATGTGGATGTAGGAGGAAGAAAACAATACAATCTCCGCTTTAATGTGAGAATTTAGAGGTTTATCAGCTGAGGGAAGGAAATCCCTTTTCAATGAAAGGAATAATCAGCCATTTCTCACAGAAGAACCTAATAATGTGGTCTCCGAAAAACAAATCCATTTTGTTTTAGCCTTGACAGGGAGTCTGTCTGATGTAATTCATCCTAAAAACCTCTTCAGCCGAGATGGCCCTCTTCACTAGGTGCCATTATAAGAGAGGGAGGTAGGACATGGGGGCTGGTGAGACATTGAAGAATGCACTCATGTTATTTCTGGTAAAACAACACCACCATGGATAATTGAGTGATTGTGGTTATGGCCTACTCTATTTTTCCACCTTTACCTCAGGCGACAGGTGAAGCAGGCAAGAGGGTTGCATGTGTTGCCCAGGCCTTGGCCTGCAGCTGATTGATGTATAATGCTATTTCCCATATATAAGTCCACTGCGGGTAAATTTTACATCCATCCCACCCCTTTTGTCCCAACACTTCTATTCTCTTTACTCTAGTGGCAAGGCTTCATTCGAGGCTTCGTCAAGGCATTGGTTCACTCAGATTGACGGTTGTTCTATTTAATCAAATTAGACACAAAATTGCTTTCTGTAGGAAGGAAAATCTTGCATTAAGAATATGCAAATAGTAATAAGATTGTGTAAAACTAGTGCTGATCTTCCTGTTGTGTGCCTCTATTTTATGGCGAATGAAAAATTAAATCTGAGCCATCAATTGATACTTTTTTTTGCGATTGATTCCCAGATGCAGTGTTAATTTTGTCAATGAAAATAGCTTGAATCAAACAGAAAGTTGACAGGTAATGTGACTGAATGCGCATGCTCTGATTCACTCAGCTAATCAATGAACAGCGCAACGCGGTGGATGTTTGGTATATTTTTGTCTTTTTTACTGCATTATAGTCTCATCTTTATTTTATCAACAATATTGCATTGTTCATTCAATAATGAATGAATCAGACCACCCACATTAATAGTTTTCAGTTATGTCACTGGCGCAGAAGACCTGTTTCTGTTTGTTTTAAGTCAAAGATAACAAATATGTTTCATTCTTATTCTCATTGATGAAATTAACACTGTCCTACTGTATAGTAAAGCAGTATGTAACACCATCCTATAGGATCTACACATTGTGTATCAAGAACTGTAACTAGACGTTACTATACTATACTTACTATAGTTTACTGATTTCTGGTGAACCAAATATTAGATGCTACACGTGTACACTGTTTATATATACATTCATTATTTGGTCTCTATTTGAAAAAGATGTGCGTGTTATATTTTGCTATTTAAGATTTTTAACGATTTATGATTAAGCAGTTCAGTGCTTACAATAAGAACAAATTAACTAGTGCAAAAACTACTCAAAGCAATGTACTGATGATGAAACCCATGTCATGCGCACTGTACACATACCTTTGTGTACAGATAAAAAAAACAAAGTTTACTTTTAAATTCATTTAGCTGCTTAAAATAATCGAGCTGTTCTACTATTAGCATTTTAGCAGAGTCAGGAACAAACAGGGACACCTCCAACTTATAGTTGATTACATGATAGTTCTGCTTTTCATAATTCATCAAATAATAATTAAAGCTAAGGGAGCATCTATGGTCATTATTGGAGTTCAAACATCTTTTTTCATCGTTGTTTTTGCATAGTCAGCTATTTGTTTGCATTATTTTATAATGCCTCGGGTCCCTCAGGTACTCACACAAATGCTGTAATTTGTTTTAAGCAAAAAAAACATAAGAAGCTTATTCTTAAAAACTTATTCTATAGTTTTATTTTTACATGCAGCTCCTGCTAGTTGGACGGCTGCTGGGGGGTCACTTATTCAGTCTCTTGTAAAGGTCTGTGCCACTTCTGACAAATCCATACCTCAGGTCATGGGCTGGTAAACATGAATTGAACCATGTTACACAGTGTCAGATGTCTAATGCCACTGTAAGGCATTTTACATGTCTGATCAAAGTAAGTGTGCATTGTGCCAAACTACTGAGAATGTATTACCAAACTGGGGTGCGTTTCGCAAACAACAACATCATTCATGGCTGAACTATTATAGTATGATACATTATTTGGGAAAAGAATGATGTAGTGACGAGTGTTTCCCAAAACCATAATTGCTCTGTCACAGATCCATCATTTGAACCATGTTAGTTGTAACATAAAACGTCCATAATGACGCTCTAAATGGTAACAACTTCTTTTGAAAAAATTCTCATGTTTTTGAGCAAATTGTTTTACACGCAGATACATTTTTTAAAAATCCAATATTAGTTTTAGTAAAAACAGGCACTCGTCATTTTCCATATTAATTGAAATACAGTTGAAATCAGAATTATTAGCCCCCCTGTTTATTTTTCCCCCAGTTTCTGTTTAATGGAGAGAATATTTTTTCAACACATTTCTAATCATAATAGTTTTAATAACTCATTTCTAATAACTGGTTTATTTTATCTTTGCCATGATGGCAGTAAATAATATTTGACTAGATATTTTTCAAGACACTTCTATACGGCTTAAAGTGACATTTAAAGGCTTAACTATGTTAATGAGGTTAACTAGGCAGGTTAGGGTAATTGGGCAAGTTATTGTATAAAAATGGTTTGTTCTGTAGACTATTGAAACAAAAAAGTAAGCTTAAAGGGGCTAATAAATTTGACTTTAAAATGGTTCATAAAAAATTTAAAACTGCTTTTATTCTAGCCGAAATTAACCAAATAAGACTTTTTCCAGAAGAAAAAAATATTATCAGACATACTGTGAAAATTCCATTGCTCTGTTAAACATATTTTGGGAAATATTTAAAATGAAAAAAAAAAATTCAAAGAGGGGCTAATAATTCTGACTTCAACTGTATATGTAAATGGCACATATTATTATAGATCATACAAAATATTATTGAAAATATTCCATACTCTATTCTAAAACATAAAACCACTTACAAAAAGCAAACATGTTTCCTAATCTCATATATAAATCATTGCGTTAATAGTTTTAATTTATAGTAGGCTATTTATTAAGAAATATACTTAATAGTGATTTTATTTATATGTATATTGTCAAAATGAAGATTGCTCAAACTGAACTGTAAAAAAATACTTTGAAAGCAAATTATAAATGTTTTTTTTTATTATCATTCCAAGTTTAAATGTTGGATCGTTCTAAAGGAATAGGGCTTAGAGGGGATAACTGGGAATAAAACACAGCTAGGAACTATGCTACTATCTACAGCTCTGGGGGCGTAGTTGCAAACTTACAGTACAAGTTTGCAACAGAGGTTGCGAATGTTTATTGGAACGATGGATTTGGGAAACACCAAATCAAAAAACTATGTTTGTAACGACGGAACTTGCGACCTTAGTTGACTAACGATGGTTTTCAGAAACGCACCCTTGAACAGTTGGTCTCAGGTCTTGTCATTTTACTCTTTTTATTTTCTATGAGACATATCAAAAAATAAATATATAAAACAACAAACATTATCTAAAAATATTACTAATTTAAAAAAAAAAAAAAAATCTAAATTTGACAATCCATATTATTATTTAGCCGACATGCTGATACTGATAATGTTGACATTATGTTGGTTGGTTTCCAAACATAAAATTAAAATGACAAAATTATGATTATTAATTTATTGATTTATTTTTTTGACACTGAACATGATCTATTTGAAAATCCGAGAAATGTTTTGGGAGGTGTTTAAAGTAGGCAAGGTAAATGATGAAAAATAACATAATAGAATGACATTTACACTATTAAAAAACCTGTAGATTTTCTGTATTTTGAAATTCATTTATTCATAGTTCACGTTTTGTGATTCATTATTTTTCCTCATTTATTTATGCTTTTGAACTGCATTATGCAAATTGCTTACTTCCAACATCTTTTAATCTTTTAAGTGACTTTTATTACCATTTTTAAAAGTTTAAAGTGATACTTTGTCTGGGTTGGTGTTGTATATTACGGTACAAAACCTTGTAATAAACTGCTGCTATTTTACAGACTTATTTCTTATACATTATATTACTTCAAACTACTAACATTTGAATACAAGTCACTTTGTTGAACTGTAGAGTTGCATTTTCAACATCAAAAGTCAACAGAACAGAGATCAAGGTCACATAATGCAATTCACAAAAGTAAATAACCACAAAACACAATCACAAAATACAGAAACTGTTATTTAACAGATATGTTTTACAGTGTATGCACCAAATTTGATCACATTTAATGATATTAAATGCGTTTTCCAGTGTGGAACCTCCTGCTAGATGTCAAAAAGGATCTTTGATGGTCTTTTATTGAAATATTTGAACATTTTGTAAAGATATTTCTATAAAAACCTTTGTTAGCCAACCAGCTATTGAAATAAATCAAACTAAAAATAGACACAATCAAAAATAGAAATAAACATATAGCATTTATTTATCCTATAACCTATGTGCGTTTAAATATTGTATTGGACACTGCAATAATTTATAGTCTTCTCTGTCATTGTAGTAATGACAAAAATAGAAATAAACAGACCAACAGACAAATATAACACCTGCTGACTGAAACCAAACTTGTTTATTTTACATAACACCTACAGTATGTGCTAATGATATCCTGCCAAATGTAACAAAAATTAAATAACATTAACAAAAACAAATAGTATTGCCATGGTCTTTTCCCCTCCCTCTCGATGGGTTTATCTGTGGAGCTCAGGGGAGCAGCGTGCTCTTTCCCCAGAGCAAAAAGATCAGACCTGCTTTAGCATATCAAAGCAGCCGCCGAGAAAGAAACGCTCTCATTATTCCAAACCAGAAGCATATGACAGAACCAAGCAAGACGAGCACAGTTTATAAACCTCCACTACCATATCAGTTCTGTAAGAAACCCGCTTACACCAAAATAACTACAGAAAGAGGATCATTAGACTTAATATAATCACTTTTGCCACACAGAAAGTAATACTATCATTATTTGAAACATAAAAAGTAACATGCAATAAAAAAATGTGTTTGTTTTATGTCAGACTCATGCTGGAGTATATATTTCTGCTATGAATTAGAGAACAATAAGTGTTGGAATTTAACTGCATCTTTCCAGGTGTAAAATTTTTTTTTTATAATATTAATAATATTTTGCAAAGTTTAAAAATCTAAATAAATAACTAATGCTAAACTCCCTGAAGTGAATTATGTGAATTATCAGTGATTATACTTTACTTAAAGGGGTTTCATAAGACATAAGTCAGGAAACCTTTATAATTATGACATGTCATATGTCATGAATGTGATGTTATGCATGCGTATAACAACTGTTATAAAGTGTCATTTGCTCAGTTATATCATTTTAAATGCAAAGATGACCTTGTCTGTTATGACAACTTGACAAACAAATACATCACAACTAGTTTTAATCTTGGTCATGACAACTGTAGTCAACAGACACTGAACAACGGACGTGCGGATCCAATTGCAGTTTATTACAGAAAAGTCGTGCAGGCAATGGTCACAAACAGGAACAAAGTAATCCAAAAAGCAAGATCAAAAACAGGCGAATGGTCAAGCTAGGTGGCAAAGAATCAAACACAGTGAACAAGTAAAATGTCAAAAACACCGGAAGACTAGACGTGGGAAAAACGCTTTGAAATGTTTACAGAAAAACAGAAACAAGACTCAGCAAAGAGTGTGAGAAACTGAGCTGTATATATAGTGCATATAATCATTGATAATGACCATCACCTGTGTGTGTGTAATCAGAGGGAATAAGGAACTGGTGTTCGGGAGGATCATGTACCTCATGCACACCAGTTCCTTTTTCCATCTGATTACAACCCCCCCTCACCACACACACACGCACACGCACACGCACACACACACACACACACACACACACACACACACACACACACACACACACACACACACACACACACACACACACAGGTGATGGTCATTCTCAATGCTTATATGGACTATATATATACCCCAGTTTCTCACACTCTTTGCTGAGTCTTTATGTGTAGTCCAGTTCAGTGACAGATCTGTAGTTACCATCACCATGACAACATGTCATAAGTCTGTCATAAACATGATTGTCAAAAACATTTTTCTGATCACATTTTCAGTGGAACAAATTTGTATATTTATTTATTTTTTAAAGAATTTTTTTATTTAATATTTAATGACACTTTAATGACAAATTCAGCTTGAACAGATAAAAAAAATATTAATGACGCTGTTATAAAATTCATGACACATTTATAATGGCTTCATGACAATCATGTTTATGACAGATTTATGACATGTTTTGATGTCTTGGTTACATCAAGTTGTCATCACAAATACAAAAGTCATCTTTGCATTTAAAATGTCAGAACTTAGCAAATGACACTTAATGACAGTTGTTATAAGCATGCATAAACTCTCATTCAAATTCATGTCATGATTATAAAGGTTTAATGACAGCATAATGAACACCCCTTTAAGTAAACTTTTATCTATATACTCTTACTTCCTCCACAAATTTACAGTATATGTGGGTTTGTAAAATTTGCATAATACAAGCCTATGGATTTTCATTGGAAGCTCATAAACATCTACTTGCAGTATATCGCCACTGAATAATAGAAGCATTTAGTTTGTGTGGTCAAATGTCAACATGAAAGATGAGGAATTGTACTTAAATTTAAATTCAGATATGATAATAGACATTTGGTTACCAACACGTGCTAAAAATGGTAGACCAATCACAATAGACTGGAAAATTTGACCAATCAGAGAAGGGTTGTTTCTCAAAACAATGAGTAAGAATAGATGTGGAAATCGCGCAGTGGCAGGACGTGCTTTTACATCAATGAAATGTGGTGTACATATGTGACAGTTTTAAAGAAGATGTGCTGTCCAGATCTAGAAGCACTGTTTATTAACTGTAAGCCTTTCTACTGCCCACGTGAGTTCTGCTCGTTCATCCTCATCAGTGTTTACATGCCTCCGCATGCGCACATGTGCCTGGTGATACAGAAACTAGTTTTTATACACATATACACTTATTTAACAACACACTTTACATGTCAATTTGCACATAACAGCTGCACATATAATGTTGTATATAGTAATATAGCTGTACATACAAGTGTCAATTTGTATATTTGCATTCACTACTTTTGAAAATACATTTATTATCTGTTTTTTTTTTTGTCCTGTCTCTGTAATTCTGTTGCACTGTAGAAGCTCTGTCACCAAAACAAATTCCTCGTATGTGTGAACATACCTGACAATAAAGCTCTTTTTGATTCTGATTCTGATTCAAAAACAGGTCATGCTGCAATGTATACTGTGAGTGTGAAGCATTTTTGACCTTGGATAGATCTAAATTAAAGCCCTGGTCAGATCACATGATTTTGACACGATTTCAGCACAATTTCCTTGACGCAGGGTGTCGTAAATGACAAATGAGCATTGTGACACAAGATTCAATCATTTCTTCTCGTGTAATGTGGCATAGTTCACAACAACGATACCATGTCTGCGACGTCTCATGACACCATCGCAGAAAGTCCAGCATGTTTAATTTTTTCCCCGATCTTCACGATGAGTTCCGTCACATGGGTGGAACTGGACAATAGGAGCACATAATTTATCAGTTTTATTCGCAGGTGACAAACCAGGCCAAAAATTGGCTGCATATTTACTTATGGGTGGATCGTGGGTGGATAAGATCAATCATTGGTTATGCAAACTTTTAATACTACACTTTAAAAGTGTTATAAGCAATTTTATTTGACAGACTGGCACAAATATGCAGACATCTCCCTTCTCACAATGAGTTTCTGAGTTCTCCCAGCCTCCTTCCAAACAAGTTCCTTCGTTCGAGGTAATCTGGAAACGCGTTCAGTGCTGCAAATACATTGTAAAAGCCTATATTGCTTATTCAAATTACTTGATTAAACTAATTAAATTGAAACTCACCGACAATTAATGATTTTGTCATTAAAATGAAAAGTTTAATATAAGTTTCTCTGAAACTGAATATTTCACTTTAATTTTATTTAGGCTAGATTTAATTTTATTTTACAAACTAGTTTGTGCTTTGGCGCTGAAGCATGACTGGTTTTGAAGCACATCACCTCAGATGTTATTCGTTATTTTTATTTATCTAGTAGATAACTGACAAACAAAAAATACATCAAATGAAATTCGACAATTAAAATCATGTGATCTGACCAGCGCTTTACTGAAGGCTCCATGCAATTCCCATTCATTGAAAAAAAAAAAAAAAAAGTCATACAGTCTGGTAACAACATTTTATATTCCTTTAAACCACGCAGTGCAGTTTTGTAAATATATATCTCTTCCTGTCTGTCAGCTTTTTTTTGCCTTCTTGCATCCTGCACTCTGCCTGAACCTGATAGGCTGCTTTTGAAGAAGCATCAGACTGTTGAGATTTAGTCGTGATTAATTAAGTCTGTGAATCAGAATGGTGTGTAATTTAGGAATGTGCCCATCCATATCAGTTTCAGCCATCACTCAGACATAGTGATGGGGTTAAAGGTGCACCTGTTTACAGCTGCATGCATTAATAATATAGATTTGCACTCTTCACCGTGTCAGTGAAGTGACATGCTGTCAGAAACACACAGATTTCTGTAATTCATATCCGACAAGACTGTCCTCTTATACAGTACACAACACACTCCCTGATTCCTCAGCTCGAGGTGATTCCCAGAAAAGGTATGCTTGATGGGAATGATTTCCTCTAAGTTTTATGTCATTGTTTTTTCTTTCTTTTCTTTTGTTTGTGTAATTGTCAGTTCGTAAGTCACTTCAGTTTATCTAAACCTCACAGTTTTTTTCAAGTGAAAGTGAGAGAGTGAAAAGGTGTGATGCCATTTTCAACATACGTAAGTTCATCCTGAAAACGTAGCCCTATGTACATTTCTGGAGATCGCAAATTATGTAGCCAGAGGAAGGTATGGAATGTATGATGCTGGCCAACAGGTGTTTTTTTTTAAACAATATTTGTTGGGTTTAGGCAAAGGGATGGATGGGGGGGAAGTCAGTCGACAGTTGCCTCTGGTGAATTTACGTGAGAAGAGCAGGCGCGAATGGCACTCACGAGAGAAATTTAAGATCTCAAAAAGCATACACAGCGGCCTCTGGTGGATTCGCAAAAAAATTAGCTTATAGCTCCTGGGATGTATTTGGTGCTCTCCAGAAATGTAGATAGGGGTACATAATCAGAACCATTTTTCACACCAGAATGTTCTTTGGAGTTTTTTTAGGAGTTGGAATCAGCTTGCTAAGCCCTTACAGGAAAGCCACATGAGCATCACATAAGCGTCACATGTTAAAATTACATTTGGAACAAGTGGAAGAAACATGAAACGCATTTGAAATGTGGTTTTGGGACATTTTCCACATGAAAAGGCAAGATCATCACAAGAATTTAAAATTTATCAAATCTGAAATGAAACATTTGTGAAACAAGTGAAACATTTTCAACATGAAATGATTTTTTTTTTTCACATGAAAAACATGTTTCATGTTTCATTAGTTCCAGTTTTACTCTTGTGATGCTTGCTCCAGATGTTTTCTTAAAGGTCACATGATGTGCTTTAAAATGGGCATTTTTTTATCTATGTTTGACATTATCTCAACTGAAACATAAAGGGAGGGTGGGTTATAAAGAGCTCCTCTCCTTTAAAAAGATTTGATGAAAAACTGAAGTATGAGGTGTGAAAATAAAAACAAAATGTTGATCAATTTAGGTGGATGCAGCAAACTGCAAGCTTTGGATGTTTATGTCAGGTTTATATCTTCTAAAAGCGAATTGTGTCACTGTTTTGAAACACTAGATTATAGATATCCTTAAAACTAACATACTGATACTAACATTAAAAACGACTTTATTTTTATTTCACAGGACATTTAATGCATGTTCATTTTGTCATTGAGAGGAAGATGTTCACATATTTCTATATTTAAGCCACATTATTATTTACCTTTTTATTTATTGGTATGTTTTTTTTTTTATTTCATTGCGCTTAAGTTGACACCATCTATACTTTTAAAACATAATATTGTTTTTACTTTTTTTTACTGTAATTTGCCATAAAATTCAAAAATAAAATTGTATTAAAAACATTTCTATATTCATCTAAACACTACTGTACTTTACTGTAAATATTACTGAACCATGCTTTCAATGTATGGACTGTGAAACAGCATTTTATGACATTCTTCAAAGTATCTTCTCTTGTGTTTATTTTTTATTTATTTTTTTTTTTAGAAGAAAATGCCCCTGCTGAATTAAAACAACCTGGGGGTGAGTAAACAATGAATGTTTCATTTATGGCTACACTGTTCCTCTATATATTTAGGGATTTCCAATCAAATTGTGACATTGTGGAAAATGATAACAGAGTAGTGCAAATTATATCAAGATTGCAGCAAACTGGCTTGTTCCTTTGTCATGACCAGAATGGCTTAATACACAGACCGGCCACAAAACACCCCTTTTGTATTCCATTTGCATTGGCCTACCATATTAATGATGGAAATTGTTTAGATATTGTCAGTCAACTGTCCTAGCAATCACTGTGAGCATGCAATTTTCTCCCTGGTAACCAGGTGCTTGTCTCTTGTGAGTGCATTTGCAGAACTACCGTCCATCAATTCATATAAAAAAAAATGTCACATTATTTTCCACTGCCGGGGATTTATTTCTGAATATGATTTTCTTTGGCAGTAAAAATGAATATCTAGTCTTTAAATCAGAATGCAAAAAGACTTTTCTAGACAGTCGTGTACATACAAAATAACTGGATCAATTGTGTTATTTTTAAATATGCCTCGTCTTATTCTTACTGATATTGTTTTTCACCTCTAGCAGTCTTAGTAGTAAGATTAAAAGCATATGTGTTGCTTTCCATATTTGTTACTAGTTACATTTTTTATTTGTAATTTAAACATATATATATATATATTTTTTTTATATACATTTATATATATATATAATGTAGATACACACACACAGTGCTCAGCATTAATTATTTAATTTTGATCTAATTCTCAGTGAATACAAGTAATATATTTTGGTGCATTTAAACAAAACAGATTTATTAAACACATATTTTGTTAAAATGACTTTATCCCTGATTTTTAATCTTTAGAAATATAAATATAATACATTTGAATGCAAGCAAAATATTACAAAAACAAAATTCAAACTGCAAAATTTTCTTTTTATTCAATGTTTCCCTAACATAAATTGTGGTGTACTAATTTTTGGACCAGTATCGTACATTATTTTGTTGCATTAGCTCCAGATTTGGCTTTAGTACTGACTAATCTAATGCTTATTCACAAATATAATATTGCATAGCATCATATAGAAAAAATAATAATAAAAAAATTGATTTGTGAGGGCTATATTTGTATATGCTTGTACATGCATGCATAAACACTCACACGAACAGTAAATTTGTGAAAGGTTTCGTGAAAGGTCAAATAACCACTATTCACAACCAAGGTATGCAAAAGAACATCTCTGAATGCACAACACATCCAACCTTAAGGCAGATGGGCTACAGCAGCAGAAGACCACAGCGCACAGTGCCACTCCTGTCAGCTAAGAACAGGAAACTGAGGCTACAATTCTTCAGGCTCACTAAAATTGAGCAATATAAGATTGGAAAAACGTTGCCTGGTCTGATGAGTCTTGATTTCTGTTGCGACATTCGGATGGTAGAGTCAGAATTTGACATCAACAACATAAAAGCATGGATCCATCCTGACTATCAATTGTTCAGGTTGGTGGTGGTGGTGTAATGATGTGGATATTTTCTTGGCACACTTTGGGCCCATTAGAACCAATTGGGCATTGTCAACGCCACAGCCATGTAATGCAGCTCAAATCAACTCAGACTGGTTTCTTGACTGGGTTCAATGAGTTCATGGTACTCAAATGGCCTCCACAGTCACCAGAACTCAATCCAATAGAGCACATTTGGGATGTTGTAGAGTGGGAGATTTGCATCATGGATGTGCAGCAGACAAACCTGCAGGAACTGCATGATGCTTTCATGTCAATACGGACAAAAATCTCTGAGGAATATTTCCAGTACCTTGTTGAATCTATGCCACGAAGGATTAGGGCAGTTCTGAAGACAAAAGGGGATCCAACCCCGTCATAATAAGGTGTACCTAATAAAGTCGCCAGTGAGTGTATAGTATATCATAAATATATACATTTTATTAAACACAATTTATATTCACACAGACTGTCAAGGTGTTAAGTGTAAAATAAAAAGTGCTAAGAATCATATAAAACTGATATCCTAAAATAATAGTAGAGAAATTGTTTGCTGTTCGCGTGGGTTTCATCCGGGTGCTCCGGTTTCCCCCACAGTCCAAAGACATAAGGAATAGGTGAATTAAATAAACTAAATTGTCTGAAGTCTATGAGTGTGAGTATGAATGAGTGTGTATGGATGTTTCTCAATACTGAGTTGCGGCTGGAAGGGCATCCGCTGCGTAAAACATATGCTGAAATAGTTGGCGGATCATTCCTCTGTGGCGACCTCTGAAATAGAGACTAAGCCGAAGGAAAATGAATGAACGAATGACTCTCAGGCTAAAGTTTTTGTTGTCATTGTTGTTGAAACAGTGTGAAATGGTTGCTTTAAGATCAGTCTGTGTGCATTGAACCCACACAAACCACAAAATCAAGAGAACGAGTGCTTTATTCTTGTCAGATTCTTGCCACATTTTTTTCACAAGACATTAATACTTTTAATCAGCAAAGAGGCATCAAATGTCACAGAAAAGACATTTGTCACAAAAGATTCAATTCATTCAAGCATAATGCAAATAAGCATTTTAATGGTGTCTGAAAACTGAGTTTTGCCATCACAGGAATACAATTACATTTTAAAACATATTAAAATATAAAACAGCTATTTTATATTGTAATAACATTTCTTAGTACTGCTGTATTTTCGCAATTATAGTTTTCAAATAAACCCAGCCGTCGTGATCAAAAGAGACTTATTTCAAAAACATTAAAATGATCATGTTATTGGAAACGGCTTCGAAATAATTTCGGAGTGCACTGTTGGAGACTGATATGCTTTACCATTCATACTTTAATACACATTTGGCCTTGTTTTTTTTTAAAAGCATCTTAAACAGTCTCTTCAACCGCTCTACCTCCTCATTCTTTCATGAAAAGAAGAGTCAGCACTCCTTCCCAAAAGACCCTTTTTCTTATTTCGCTGAGTACTGAACTCAAAGTACTGTTATTAGAAGAAGCCAACTCACTGTTGCGGCTACCGCACAAACTGGCACAGCAGTGAGGTGGGCAGCTTTTGTGCCAGGGGTTCATTAGAGCACCGTGCACGTTTCAGCGCTCGCCGACCCTAAAAGCTGTGATTTGATCGCAGATTGATGTGGTGAGACTAGCTTTAAAAGCACTTTTTTGTGTCATGGCATGGCTGGCTTAAAATACTAGCATAGGTAGGCATTCAAGAAATGCAATTTGAACATCCTGTAATGTGGTTTCAGAAAATAATTAGCATTTTTGCATTGCAGAGCCAGCAAGCATATTAGCCAAGCCCCTTCAAGGTGCTGCAAATGATCTAACCACTTAGAAGATAAAACTAATTGATGCAGATATGGTCTTCCTGTCGTTTGTATTGGCATCCAGGCACTATGAGCTTTTTTGGATCATTTAGCTGTAAGCCAATATCCCTTTGAAAACATGCCAAAGTGATCCCTGTATGCAAAGATTGCAATAGACATCTTAAAGTGGTTTATGCTAACAGCGTCTTTGCACACCGGGATATAAAACATTTACTGAGAGTTAGATCACCGTTAAAATAAAGAAAAATGTCATTAACAGAACAAAGAATCTGAATACTGGAGGTGTGAATCTTCACTTGCCTTTACCACTTTAATAAATTATTATTTTAATTGACTTTTTTAATTGGCGTTCCCAAAAAGACAGTCAGACAGTTGCAGCTCATCCAGAACGCTGCGGCCATCTGACCAGAACCCGAAAATCAGAGCACAATCCACCTGTCTATAGGTCTTTACACTGGCTCCCAGTTACATTTAGAATAGAGTTTAAAGTATTACTACTTGTCTATAAATCACTAAATGGCCTAGGAACTCAATACATTCCAGATATGCTCACTGAATACAAACCTAACAGATCTTTAGGATCTTATAAGAAATTCCGGTAACACTTTATAATAACTACACACTATGAACCATTTATTAAGCATTAGCAAATAGTGAATTCATTATCTGTTAAGCATTACCTCTACACTAATAAACGTTAGTAAGCAGTTTATAACTGAAGCTACAAATGTTGTATTCTTGACTTATAACCACATTTATAATGTGCTTAATAATTGTACTTTCATACTTTGTTAATGATTTATTTTTCATTACTAAATGAAGTATTGCATTATTAACAAACCAGTTATTTAAGCACAGGTGGTGTGTTTTTTTTATCTTTCAGAATGAGTTAGTAAATGATTAGTAAACTATTCAAATTAACATTTGTAATTCTTATTATTCAGGCATATAGTAGTTAATTTGTATGTTAATAAATGCTTTATTAACTCAACTTCATCCAGTTTTGTAAACTAATCTAAAGTGAGGACTATTTATGCTTTACAAATCCCTTATAAATGACAATTAAAGGCTCAGTTAAATTCCAAACAGAAAAAAATTACATAAACTACTTTATTCATTTCTATTCATTTGAAGATACACAAATAAAACTAATCAAATAAAAAAATAAATCTTTGCAATCTTCATTCATTCATTTTCTTGTCGGCTTTGTCCCTTGCGGGGTCGCCACAGCGGAATGAACCGCCAACTTATCCAGCACGATTTTACGCAGCGGATGCCCTTCCAGCCGCAACCCATCTCTGGGAACTTCCACACACACATTCACACTCATACACTACGGTCAATTTAGCTTACCCAATTCACCTGTACTGCATGTCTTTGGACTGTGGGGGAAACCGGAGCACCCGGAGGAAACCCACGCGAACCCAGGGAGAACATGCAAACTCCACACAGAAACGCCAACTGACCCAGCCCAGCCGAGGTTCGAACCTGCGACCCAGCGACGTTCTTGCTGTGAGGCAACAGCACTACCTACTGCGCCACTGGGTTGCCCCCTTTGCAATCTTAACTGAAATAAAATTACTGAACAGTTTAAACTTTGCATCCTATTATATTGTTAATTTATTATATTGTTTTATCCAATTTTATGTTGTATTTTGACACACCTGTTATTCAACAATGTTTAAACTTTACAGTCATTTTACTTGTTAGATAAGATTGCAAAGATTATTGTTCATTTGATACTGAGCCTTTAATTGTCATTTATAAGGGATTTACAAAGCATTAATAGTCCTCACTTTAGATTAGGTCACAAAACTGCATGAAGTTGAGTTAATAAAGCTTGTAAATAATGCAATACTTAATTTAGTGATGAAAAATCAACCAGTCACAAATTATGAAAGTACAATCATTAAGCACATTATAAATGTGGTTGTAAGTCAAGAATACAACATTTGTAGCTGCAGTTATAAACAGCTTACTAACATTTATTAATGTAGAGTTAATGCTTAACAAATAATGATTTCACTAGATGCTAATGCTTAATAAATGATTCATAGTGTGTAGTTATTATAAAGTGCTACCAAAATTCCAAGACTTCAGTCAAAGCAAGGTGAATCGACCTTCAGCTACTGCACCCCCTGCTGCTGGAATCAGCTTCCAGAAATGATCAGACGCGCTCCAACATTAGGCACATTCAAATCAAGACTTAAAACACATTTGTTTAGCTGTGCCTTTCCTGAATGAACACTGTGCTACGTCTGACAGATCACACTATTATGTCTACTACTACTATTTTTAACCTGTTTTAACACATTTTAATCTGGTTTTTTTTTTATCTGCTTTTTAATCACTTATTATTTGTCTCTTTTATTCCTGTTTATGTAAAGCACTTTGAATTACTATTGTGTATGAAATGTGCTATATGCTGTAAATAAACGTGCCTTGCCTTGCATTGATCAATTGTTAGTCAGTAAGTCACTTCAGTTGGTCTAAATGTTACAGTTTACATCAAGTGAAATTGAAGAGTGGGCAGTTCTCATGTGTAAAGTGCTAAAGTGACCCCATATGGAAAAGCCACAAGAGCATCACATAAGTTTCACATGTTAAAATCACATTTGAAACATACAGTATATGGTTTTGGAAAATTTTCAACATAGAAAGTGATAAAAAAAAAAATATATATATACTACAAACTATGTTTTATATGTGTTCTTCTTGTGGTTTTATCAGTTTGAAACACTTCTGATGCTCTTGGTGAAAAGGATTCGATTATATTAAGAAGATAGCAATTCAATTACAAAAAAATAAATAAAAAATAATTGCTTCATGATACATCGATTAAATATGTGTTATCAGCTGATAGAGATGGGCCAGTAGGGACATTCTACACCTACTTGTAGGCTCAGAAGGCTATCATCCATCCACGTGGTTAATCAGGTATAGATCACATACAGCTGTGGCTAGAGGTTAACGAGAATTATTTATATTATTTATTACATTTCCCATTAATTGTATTTTATTAACGTCTACCCCACCCATTACAGTAATGTAAAAACAGATCTGGAGTCTTCTCTATTAGTATTGCTGATTAACCATGTGGATGGATGATAACTGCCTTCTGAGCCTACCAGTAGGCAGAAGGCCCCTACTGGCCCATATCTATTAGCTGATAACCACTGATAACGGCCATTCAATCGAGTGATAACATTCGAAAAGGGTATGTTTGTGTTGCTAATACTTAGTGTTAAATTAATAACCATGATGTTTTTCTTCTTAAAATCTTTTTTTTCCATTCAGGTCTCAGTTGCTACTCAAATGCTTAATAATTAATAAAATAATAACTGGATGATTAAAAAAAAATTGTATTAAAGTTAGAAATTTTGGTGGCACAGTGGCTTAGTGGTTAGCATTGTCGCATCACAGTAAGAAGGTCACTGGTTCGAGTCCCAGCTGGGCCAGTTGGGATTTCTGTGTGGAGTCTGAGTGTTTTCCCTGTGTTCGTGTGGGTTTCCTCCGGGTGCTCCGGTTTCCCCCACACTCCAAAGACATGCGCTACGGGTGAATTGGATGAACTAAATTGGTTTTAGGTGAGTGAATGTGATTGTGTATGGGTGTTTCCTAGCACTGGGTTGCAGCTGGAAGGGCATCCGCTGTGTAAAACATATGCTGGAATAGTTGGAAGTTCATTCCGCTGTGGCAACCTCTGATAAATAAGGGACTAAGCCAAAAGAAAATTAATGAATGAATTACAAATTGGGTTCCTTTTTTTGCGTATTATGAACCACAAACTACTGAAACTAATGCAATATTACACACCAGTTGTTGTTTTTTTTTTTTCTTTTTTATTAATTTCTTACAGCCTGATCTCACGAGGAAACGCAAGTATTTTACGTTTTGTCAGTTTAGTGGCTAATTCGTACGAATTCGTATGAGTTCAGTCGTACAAAAATGTACGATTTTAAAAAGGAGGCATGGCACCTAACCCCACCCCTAACCCCAACCGTCACTGGGTGATGAGCAAATCATACTAATTTGTACAAATTAGATCGTACGAATTCATACGAATTAGCCACTAAATCAAAAAGTTACGAATTGCTGTGAGATTGCGTTGGTTTCTTACTTTTGTTGAATATTTAGGAAAATATATCTGGAAATCTAGGAAATTTGTAGCCACTCAAAAACTGACAGGAAATCAAAATTCAAACATCAGACACAAGTGCCTTTTTTAGTGATATATGTTAAGGGTGTTTCATTTACAACACACAGTCAATTAATATGTAATAAAAACATGAATTTGTATTATGCATCAATTCAAAATCATCGTGATACATCATAAAGGTTTATATTCAATATTGTATGACTCTGAATCTCAAGACTGCTCTAAAGAAGTCTGCTTCAAAAGTTTTTTTTTATCATTTTGGCATGGCAATCCAGGCCCAAAATAAATAACATAAAACAAATCTCTCGCATATCCATATGAATTTCAAAACACCACCCAAAAACACAAGCAAGAACATAAGCCTACATGTACAGAAATAAACACCCCATAGGGATTAGCGGTCTATTCAGGGATGAGGAAGTTTCCGGAGAGTGATGTGGGTGTGGAGAGAAAGAGTGATGAACAATCATAGCCAAGGTCGCCGGCTGATTTGCCGTACTGAAGAGTCATCTGCTGAGCCCATCGCAGGCCACAGCAGCCATTTAAATCTGTTCTTATTGGAGCTGATTTTCCCCATCGGTACACACTCCTCTCTGTTAGCGACAGTGCATCAATCCCACTAAAGGCCTATATTGATAACAGGTACTGTATTTATCAAGGATATACACACTTGAATGGAAGTCCTTCTCTGGATTGCCAATGGTCGCAGACAGGAAGGCTGTGACTCGAGTCTGGGGAAATGGAGCAAAGTCCATTTTAATCCATGCAAAAGAAAATGATTGATTGTGATTTATATATATGACGCCTTATTACTACAATAACTATAATTAACAACAGATTCCAAACTCTTAAGAACAATAAATAGCTGTTTTTACATTAACACAACGATTAAATCATATTTCAATTGCAGTTATTGAAGTTCCTTACATTTTTATATAGCACTTTTCTAGACACTCAAAGCGCTTTACACATTGGGGGCAGGATCTTTTCATCCACCACCAGTGTGCAGCATCCACCTGGATGACGCAACGGCAGCTATATTGCGCTAGACTGCACACCACACACCAGCTGATTGGTAGATAGGAGACAGAGTGATGAAGCCTATTATCATATGGATTTGGGGATTGTTAGGAGGCCATGATGGACAGAGGCCAGTGGGCAAATTTGGCCAGGATGTTAAACCCCTACTCTTTTTCAAAAGACACCATGGGATTATTAATGACCACAGAGAGTCAGAAAGTCTCATCCGAAAGACGGAGAGTGTCTGGCGAAAGTCTAGATTACTAACCTTTTACTTAGCGGCTAATGTAGTCATATATTATTTTTCTTGGCAGGTCTATTTCAACATACATTAAATAATTATTAATGCATTATTAATACATAATCATTAAATAATCATTATCAGATTGAATAGCTTTTAAGTATAATACAATGTATATATAAATTAATTCAGTGCATATTTAGAGATCTGCTCTTTTTGTAGTGACAGCTATGTATAGGTACATAGCTATGTAACACTACATTGTGCATTAAAAATGCAATTATTTCCAATAATCAGAGTGCACTCTTTAAAACGCTTTTACATGCTTTATAATTAAGGTAAAATATGGACATAGGCAATTATTTTAAGTTGATCATAGTTGTCATTTAAAATAGCAGCGTTTGGGTTTGTCATTATTTGAACCGATTTTGGGTTGAAACAAGCCAGCATTTTTTCTGTTTGGGATGAAGCTGAAAAAAACACAAATCCCTTCACTTTAGTTTGAGGAAAAACATATTTGAGATTAAATGAGATTTAGTTGTATTTATTTATTTTTATTATTTATATGCAAATTTTCACAAATCATACGACACTGTTCACAGCAGTTATATTTTGTTCAAACAACACTATTAGTAAAAACAAACAAAAAAGATGTAGAAAAGAAAGATACTACAAAAACCTTTTTTTTTTTTTTTTTTTTACCACTGCACATGTGAAACTTAATTTCAAACTGTTGTATTTTATTTAATTTAATATATGTGACAAAAACAGGCTTAGATAAGTTGGAAACTGAGATTTATACATCACATTAAAGCTAAATGAATAAGCTTTGCATTGACTTGTAGTTTTGGCACAGCGTTTGGCAGAAATACAAATATTTGGAATCTGAGCGTTAAAAAAAATCTAAATACTGAAAAAACATCGCCTTTAATGTTAAAATTGAGTTTTAATATATTTACAGTAGGAAATGTACAAAATACCCTTGAACATGAGCAATTTTTGATCAATTAAAAAAAAATTCTGATAGTTTTCTAAAAAGTGTTATTTTTACTGCCTTAATTCATAACAAGAATTTACCAACCAAAACTCGATATTTAATGCAAGACTCTTAGCATTTTTTAATACCAAAAATGATTAGAATATTAAGATCAGATTTTATAATATTTAAAAAATTGTAAATATATCAATAACTTTATTTAAAGTCTCAGTATTTTTTCTTTTTTTTTGAACACTCAGATTCCAAATATTTGTATTTCTGCCAAATGTTGTCCTAGCCCAACAAACTAAAAAAATCAATGCAAAGATTATTTATTCTTACACTTTGTTATTCATTCATTCATTTTCCTTCGGATTAGAGTGCAGACTGCACGATTTTCAATAGTGGCCTGACAGATGTTTTCACACTGCATGACTATCTGGGTTCACGTTCTATCGCTACTTTGTTTACACTGCAAGATGGATCAGCGACAGGGGGTTTCACACTGCATGACTTTAAAGTAGGAAGAATCACCGACAACTGTGTCTCGGTTCGTAAACTATGTCACACAACCAAACACACACAAAAAGTGAGATGGAAACAACACGAGAGCATGTAGTATATCTTTTGTTATTAACTATATACTGAGAAAGAACCCTTTAGTGGGGTAGAAAATTTACTTGTTTTGCTCACCTGGAGGGAATTAGCAATTTCTCCTCAACTTTTTTTATTTTTTGACCCGGTTGTGGTATTACTCAGATGACATGGGTTCTCATGCCAAATTTACACTAGTTTTCCCTCCATTTTGTGGGTTCAATTAGACTGAAAAGAAGCACTTTTAAGTTCTCCCCCATCCTCCCGCTGGCCTGCAGATACCTATACTAGTGGATGCAGCTTTATCATTGGCTGTAGGTAAACCTCAATGTTTTTTTCAGTCAGAACACATTTCACACAGCATGATTTGACTTGCCGACAAGTCCAGATGTTTAGCATGCCAAATATCTCACAGGTGTCGGCGACTCATCGGCAATTCTCTCAGATCGCATCTTTGATAGTTTACACTGTGTGACTGTTACTCGCCTGAATGAGCACTGATTTGCCTGTGATTTCATGCATTTGTCTGCGATTTCTCAAAATCTGTCGGCTAAAACCATGCAGTCTGAACTCGGCATTAGTCTCAGTTTTAGTGGTTGCCACAGCAGAATGAACCGCCAACTATTTCAGCATATATTTTAAGCAGCGGATGCCCTTTCAGCCGCAATCTAGTGCTGGGAAACACCCATACACTTGCACTTATACCCTACAAACAATTTACCTTACCCAATTCACTTTAAGTGCATGTCTTTGGATTAGGGGGGGCGTGCCTGGAGAAAACCCACACAAACACAGGGAGAACTTGCAAACTCCACACAGAAATGGCAACTGGCCCAGCCAGGACTCGAACCAGAAACCTTATTGCTGTGCGGCGACAGTGGCGTCATGGCGGCGCAGTGGGTAGCACGATCACCTCACAGCAAGAAGGTTGCTGGTTCAAGCCCTGGCTGGGTCAGTTGGCATTTCTGTGTGGAGTTTGCATGTTCTCCCCGTGTTCGTTTTCTCTGGGTGCTCTGGTTTCCCCCACAGTCCAAAGACATGTGGTATAGGTGAATTGAATAAGCTAAATTGACCGTAATGTATGTGTGTGAAGGAGTGTGTATGGGTGTTTCCCAGTGTTGGGTTGCAGCTGGAAGGGCATCCGCTGTGTAAAAAATATGCTGGATAAGTTGGCGGTGCATTCCGCTGTGGCGATCCCAGATTAATCAAGGGACTAAGCCAAAAAGAAAATGAATGAATGAATAAAATAAATACAACTCATCTTTTTTGTTCATTTTTACTTATACTATTGTTTGAACAATATAAAACTGCTTAGTACCGTGTGTCATTTGATTTGAGAAAATTATCAAAAACTAAATAAATACAACTAAATCGCATAAAAACCCTATAACCATGTATGAATTTCTCAAAAAAAAGAAAGAAAAAAAAAAGAGGTCAGAAAAGCACCAAAGCTTATTTAAGAATGTTCCAGAAACACATTTAAAGCAGCACCAGAGTGAAGTCGGTGGTGCACACAGATAAAATTCACTTCATTTTCTTTGTAGAGAATCGCCCCATTTCCCAGTAGGACATTATGGTAATCGCACAAAATGAACAATAAAAAAAAAACCGGCGGCTCACAGGCTGGCCGTATCTTTACAGAAACACCACACGGTAACAAGCTGGGATTTTCACAGCAAAAGAACAACGCGTTTGAGCGAGTTTCAGAGAAGCATCTCGACTGCCCAAGACGATCTCCTCATCTCAGCTTTCTCCAACACACTTTCAGCACTTGAAAAGCAAGATGGCTCAAATCTGCTTTTTTGTGTTGCCTTGAAAAAACATTGAGGCAGTTCTTGGGGAGAGACAGACAGTGTATGTTCCCTTACTTTTCATGAATGATTCAGCGGGTACAACCTGGAATAGAGATGGTCCCCCTGCTCCCGCCCCATCCTGAGGGGGCGTGAAGTTGAAGATGCACTCCTGGAGGGCTTTTGGTGCTCCGTCTCTCTCTGTCAGACTCTATGAGGAAATGAGAGGTGGAAAGATATTGAATTATGAATGATTCTTATCTCACAGTTCACAGATGAGAGAGAGAGAACCATCGGATTAGCATTCAGGGAGCGTCTTGCGAGTGAAGGAGAAAAGAGCAGAGGTATGAGAAGCAAACAGAAGGGCAAAAGCTTCACCACACCACCCAGAAGATGCCCTGAAGTACGCCAGATCTATTCATGTAACAAGTCGCATTAGTAAAGCTTTAGTGCGTGCAGGAACAGCTTGTTTAAGACCTGCCTGTCAGTCTGTAGTGTCTATTGCTGCGTCTGCATGCATATGCATATTTGTATGCACTAAACATATACTAGTGTAATTAGGCTGACATTTTCTTGGTTGTAATTATGTGGTTTCCATCCTCTTGGGAACAAAATGTTTTTCATGGCCAAGTAATTTGATCTAATTTAAGGCACAGAAGTATGATATGTATAAATTTGTCACCGTGCTGTAGCTTAGTAAGCACAAGTGTATGTAAAAAAAAAAAATGTAAATAACAAAACATTTCTGTTACCTGCACTCATTCCTCATTCATTCATTTTCCTTTGGCTTATTCCCTTATTTATCAGGGGTCGCCACAGCAGAATGAATCGCCAACTATTCTAGCATACATTTTACGCAGCGGATGCTCTTCCAGCCGCAATCCAGTACTGGGAAACACCCACACACTCTCACATTTACACATTCACTCATATAATATGGCCAATTATGTTTACCCAATTCACCTATAGCACGTGTCTTTGGCGCAGCCGGAGGAAACCCGCGCCAACACGTGGGGAACATGCAAACTCCACACAGTAATGCCAACTGGCCCAGTCAGGACTCAAACCAGCAACCTTCTTGCTGAGAGGCGACAGTGCTAACCACTGAGCCTCTGTACCTCTATATACATTTATGGAGACTGCCAAATACATTACAGGAGCTAAGTTTTTTTGCAGCTTTTGTTTTCACAAATCCACCAGAGGCCGCTGTGTACACTTTTTGCAATCTTAAATTTCTCTTACGAGTGCCATTCTCGCCTGCTGTTTTCTTGTAAATCCACCAGAGGTTGCTGTCGACTGATTGTTTGACTGAATGAATGACTGACTGACTGGCCCACCTCCCCTTCCCTAAACCCAACCAATAGCTTTTTAAAAAAGCACAGATTGACCCACCCACCCACTTTCCTAAACCCAACCGACAAATTTAAAAAGCAATTCAAAAGAAGAAAAGCCCTAGTCTGATTTTTACTACGTTTTACCACATTCTCACTTTGTTATTTACTTGTTTATTTTATTTCTTGGATTCTGTTTTTACTCTGCTTTCTGAAACCGTTCTTCGCCGGACTCGAACCCCGTCATTGTGGTCATCTTCTCTATGTGTCTCAAGTCTACCGATGTACATGGTGAGCTACTGAACAAACTGGTAACAGCCAGAAAGCCGTCCATATGGAGGTAAGCGGTCAGCTGGTAGGCGTGTAAAAGGAACGGCATCACACCGCACCGTAGCATTCATTTGAAAAATGAAATGCAGCCCTATGTACTTCTGGCTACATAATTCACGATCTCCAGAAATGTATAAATGGCTACGTTTTCAGAATGAGCCTATGTTGGTACTCTACAATGTTTAAACAAAATAGATTATAAATAAAAGAAAATATATATTGATTTACAGTACACAGTTTTTTATGGAAACTGATGATCTGATGGATTGTATTGAAAGGCATTCTGTGGTGAATTTCGCTGCTTCATAAATGTATACGTTTGTAAGTCTACACATGAAATCAAGTCATATATTATAATAATTCTTTAAAATAATCATATTTTTACATTTTTGGTATAATTTGTCAAGACTACAGTAAAACTGTGGTTAACTATGTTTATTTATTTTTGTTTTGATTAAATTTTTATTGATTTTACATGTGAGTGGTGGCGATGCGGTGGCGCAGTGGGTAGCACGATCGCCTCAGCAAGAAGGTCGCTGGTTCAAGCCTCGGCTGGGTCAGTTGGCATTTCTGTGTGGAGTTTGCATGTTCTCCCCGTGTTCGCATGCATTTCCTCCGGGTGCTCCGGTTTCCCCCACAAGTCCAAAGACATGTGGTATAGGTGAATTGGGTATGCTAAAATTGACTGTAGTGTATGCGTGTGAATGAGTGTGTATGGATGTTCCCCAGTTATGGGTTGCAGCTGGAAGGGCATCCACTGCATAAAACATATGCTGGATAAGTTGGCGTTTCATTCAGCTGTGGTGGCCCCAGATTAATAAAGGGACTAAGCCGAAAATAAAATGAATGAACGAATGTTAGTAGTCATAGCATCTTTACAAATTTATTTCAATAAACAAAACAAGATCCACTCCTCAACCCCCCAGCCCACCCAGAAAAACACCAACCCCACCCCCAGCAGTGCCAAAGCCCATGCCATCCCACAAATAACATTGCAATCAAGACAAATAACTAACAGAAAGAAAAAAAAATAATATTAATAATAATAATAATAATAATAATAATAATAATAATAATAATGATAATAGTAAATAAATAAATAAATAAATAATATATCAAACACAAGCATAATAAATACAGGGTATATTTACAGTCTATAATATTATAGAAAATAATAAACATATACATTCATGTATGTATATACTGTATACCTGCCCATGCAAATACATATCTGTACACACATACCTACACATACATGTACATATATACATCCATACACACATAGTAATACACTAATAAAAGTAAGTAGAAATTCACACAGACTATCAGAGATTTCAAGATTCAGGTTGTGGCACATTATTTTCTATTATCCATGAGTCTTTCTGCCAGTTTGTCTGCAGCCGTTTCCACGCATCAAGAGTTGAGGCTCTAGCTTTATTTATTCTGGCTGTTGAAAGTTCTAGCAATACTATATCATAAAACTGAAATAGCCACTGCCGATTAAATAAAGAATGTGGAGGGAGCCATCTTTTAGCAATTATCTTTTTTGCAGATGTTAGTCCTGCCAACCAGACCTTTCTTTGTCGCTCCGTCAAACCCAAACTGAAACCATCATTTAAAAGTAGCACAACTGGTTGCGCTGGTATATCTTTTTCTATAATTTCAGATAATATTGATAAACTCATACACCTTTTCACATGCCCACATCATATGTATAGATGTTCCAACCTGTTGGTGAGAACAAAAACTGCAATTGGGACTTGAGGATAATTTACAGAGAAAACGTTTCTTTGGTGTCCAATACAATCTGTGACAGAACTTAAAATGTATTAACAGGTGATTTGGATTTTTTGAAGAACAAAATATGTTTTCCCAAACCGTCTCCCAATCAATCTGGTTTCTCAGATAACTCACTAACCCAAATCATTGGTAGTTAACTATGTTTATATATAAAAGGGTACTGGAGAGGAGGGTCTGGATGGTTGAATCTAGGATCCAGGAGGAACAATGCGGTTTTCGTCCAGGCCGTGGTATTGCACTGGACCAGCTCTATACTCACACCAGGGTCCTCGAGGGTTCATGAGAGTATGCCCAGTCCACATGTGTTTTGTGGACTTGGAGAAGGCATTCGACCATGTCCCTCACGGCATTCTGTGGAGGGTGCTCTGAGAGTATGGTGTCAGTGGTGCTCTATTAAGGGCCGTCTTGTCCCTGTATGAACAGAGTAGGAGTTTGGTTCGCATTGCCGACAATAAGTCAGATTTGTTTCCAGTGCATGTTGGCCTCCAGCAGGGCTGCCCTTTGTCACAAATTCTGTTCATATTTTTTATGGACAGAATTTCAAAGCACAGCCTTGGGCTGGAGGGGGTCCGGTTGCTGCCAAGTGTGACGTGGCTGGGATGAAAATCAGCACCTCAAAGTCCGAGGCATATGGTGCTCCACCGGAAAAAGGTGGTTTGCCATCTCCAGGTTGGAGGAAAGTCCTTACCCCAAGTGGAGGTGTTCAAGTATCTTGGGGTTTTGTTCACAAGTGAGGGAAGGATAGAACGTGAGATTGACAGGCGGATTGGTGCAGCAGCAGCAGTAATGCAGTCAAAGTCCCGGTCCATTGTGGTAAAGAAGGAGCTGAGCGGAAAGGCAAAGCTCTCGATTTACCGGTCAATCTACGTTCCTTCTCTCACCTATGGTCATGAGATTTGGGTCATGACCGAAAGAACAAGATCTCGAATACAAGCGGCCGAAATGAGTTTCCTTTGCAGGGTGGCAGGGCGCAACCTCATAGATAGGGTAAGGAGCTCTGTCACCCGGGAGGAGCTCGGAGTAGAGCCGCTGCTCCTCCACATCCAGAGAAGTCAGCTGAGGTGGCTCGGGCATCTGTTTCGGATGCTTACTTAGGGAGGTGTTCCAGGCATGTCCCACCGGCAGGAGGCCTTGGGGAAGACCCAAGACATGCTGGAGGGACTATGTCTCTGCGGGCCTGGGAACACCTCAGGATCCCCCTGGAGGAGCTGGAGGAAATGTCTGGGGAGAGGGAAGTCTGGAGTTCTCTCCTAAGACTGCTGCCCTCATGACCCGGCCCCGGATAAGTGGACGAAAATGAGAACTTTGACTATTAAAAGCTATTAATTACTAGTTAATTAGTTAAAGTTATGAGTAACTAATAAAGTAACTAATTGGTAACTAATAACCTTAACTTTTGATTTAATTTGATTGTAATGCAATATTGTGCAGCTTTTGTAAAGCTGCTTTGAAACATAATTGTGAAAAATCGATACACAAACTTGAATTGTAGACAAAAAATGTAAATGATTTATCTTTGTTCACACATTACATCTCTAAAGAAGCATTATGTATCACACAAAGCTGTGAAGAACTCAAATTGTATACAGCGGGAAAAACAAGTATTGAACACATCACCATTCTTCTCAGAAAACATATTTCTAAAGGCGTCGTGGAGTTGAAATTTCTCCAGTGGTTGGAAACAACCAAAAAAATCCATATATGCAAAGAAAGCAAATTTAATTAGTTTACAAATTAAGTTATACGTAATAAAATGAAATGACACAGAGAAAAAGTATTGAACACATGAAGAAAGGGAGAAAGAAAAAAAGAAAAGCAGTGAAAGCCCAGACAGCAGCTGAAATCTCTCAGTCGTTCTTCAGCAACTCTCTGCCCTTCGTCATTGTAAATAAATATTAGCTGATTCAGTCCAACATCTACATTAGCAGGATGATGAAGATGAAAACAGGGTGGACATTTCAGCAAGACAATGATCCAAAACACAGCCGAGGAAACTCTCAAATGCTTTCAGAGAAAGAAAATCAAGCTGTAGAATGGCGCAGCCAATCACCTGAATTCAATCCAATATAAAATACTGAGCAATTCATGTGACTTCAGTCTCCATATGAGAGGCGTCTTTGGGCTGCCATCACCAAAAAAAAAAAGTTATATAAAGTAGTTCAGTACTTTCTCTGTGTGTCATTTCATTGTTATTACACATAACTCATGTTTTCAGATTTTTTTTTTGTTTTGTTTTATTTTTATGTTTGTATTGTTTTGGGTTTTACCAAAATCTGGTTTAATTCCATGTCAACAGCTCCTTTAGAAATACTATTCCCAGGAAAAAACATGACATGTTCAATACTTAATTCCCCCACTTGTCATTCACTACTGTTGCTGTTGTCTGCTATTGAGACGAACCAGAATTTCAAATGTATTTTTCACTCAATATTAATGTGTAAACCTGCACTGTTACAGCTAGTTCTGGATTGAGGCTCCGTTTTAATTGGCACAATATGGTACAAAGGATGTTACATCAACATTACGAATAAATGTCAACTGTCAAAGTTTGTGTCACAACTGCAATTGTGGGTGCCAATAAACAGCTCTGAAAATGGCATTCAGCTGTCCAGAGAATTGCTAATTCTGGCTCAGAAATAAATTCTGGCTCTGGCTATTATTTAGCTGTTCTGTTTGCATGACCTTGTTTCTGCATAGTTAAATAATAATAATAATTATTATTATTATTATTATCAATATTATTATGTTTATTATTATTATTATTGTTGTTGTTGTCATCATTATTATTTATATGTAACATCAATTTTAAAACAAATGTTGAATGTAACACGTTGTTAAACTTCATAGTTAAATATAATCTTGTTCATGACCACACTTCAAGCCACAACTGGCCTGATTTACCAAATTATTTGGCAAGACAGCTGGGACCAACCTTAGCCAATGAGCCCAAGGAAACCCCAACGAATCCCCCAAAGAGACAGTGGAAATGCAACTCTAGTGCCACACAACTTCATCACCAGCCTTGGCATCTCTAATTTATGTCCTTCTTCTTAAATTCCAGAAGTGGATGATAGGATATTCTGCAGAAACTGAGAGGCAAATCATGTCAGGTTACAATGTGCTGCTTGACACCAGAAGATCCAAGCAGATGGCAGATGCGGACCAGCACCCACTTTCCAACCTTGACAGATGGTCTCGCTTTTTTTTTTTTTACTAGAGTTCTCAGTCTGAAAGTCTCAAGCCATAAACCCAGTCAAAGGAATGTAGGACCCTTCAAAGTAATAAGACATTTCAATCCGGTTTCATACTGTTTACATCTCCCAGCTAAGTACCACATCTCACCCCCATTTCATGACTCTCAGCCGAAAACCATGCCCTCGATCACATCCAGGCTTCGGCCACCACCTGCTCTGGATGGAACCAGAAGCCTTGCCAAACTCACTTCTAAAGCAGTTCGATGTAAACTTGTGGATTAAAGGGATTATGGTTCAGAAGACTATGATTATGGTAGTTGGACGACGACTCAGCTCTGGACACTTGCAAAAATTAAACACTTTCTCACTGACAAAACTTTGGAGATGCATGCTTTTTTCACACCGTGTCTTGATTACTACAACTCTTTGTACTGTGGCATCAACAAAAACTCAAATCTCACATTTTCATGTCTTATCAGTGTTTCTATTTGTATCTTTTTTCCTAATTTCTCTTTTAACATCTGTTGTTTTTATTATGTTTAAAGCACTTTGGTCAGTCTTGCGGCTGTTTTAAATGTGCCAAATAAAGTAAACTTGAATTCAGCTTTTGTTATATTAAAACCAGAAATGTCCAGCTCATAGGTAAATATCAAGGTCCAAAATGTGCAGATTAGAGTGGCACTGTGGCTTAGAGTCCCGGCTGGGTCAGTTAGCATTTCGGTGTGGAGTTTGCATGTTCTCCCTGTGTTGGCGTGGGTTTCCTCCACAATCCAAAAACATGTGCTATACAGTAGGTGAATTGAATAAACGAAATTAGCCGTAGTGTATCAGTGTGTATGAATGCGAGAGTGTGTGGGTGTTTCCTAGTACTTGGCTGCGGCTGGAAGGGCATCCGCAGTGTAAAACAGATGCTGGTATAGTTAGCGGTTCATTCCGCTGTGGCGACCTCTGATAAATAAGGTACTAAGCCGAAGAAAAATGAATGAGTAAATGTGCAGATTAAGGTTACACTCAATTGTTTTTCTTGCATTTTTTAAACTACTTGGTTAAAATGAGCTGAAACAGCACGATTATTGAGGTTTTTGAGGGACAACTTAATTGTTTTATGTTCAATCCACTTAAATTTGTTAAGTTAACTTTAACAATTTGAGTTAGGACAACATGAATTGTGTGGAACCCTTACAGTGTAGAAGGCACTCACAGAAATTTTGCCGACCTGCAGACCAAACTGTAATCCATTTTGCCAAGTGGTCAAGAAAGTTTAGCAACTCCATATAATACCCTTTTAAGCAAAGGATTATTTAAATCTATAAAACAATATTGTAAAAAACACACTTCAGGGAGTCATTTGGTGAATCAAACACACACTTCAGGGAGTCATTTGGTGAATCAAACACACACTTCAGGGAGTCATTTGGTGAATCAAACACACACTTCAGGGAGTCATTTGGTGAATCAAACACACACTTCAGGGAGTCATTTGGTGAATCAAACACACACTTCAGTGAGTCATTTGGTGAATCAAACACACACTTCAGTGAGTCATTTGGTGAATCAAACACACACTTCAGGGAGTCATTTGGTGAATCAAACACACACTTCAGGGAGTCATTTGGTGAATCAAACACACACTTCAGGGAGTCATTTGGTGAATCAAACACACACTTGAGGGAATCATTTGGTGAATCAAACACACACTTCAGGGAGTCATTTGGTGAATCAAACACACACTTCAGGGAGTCATTTGGTAAATCAAACACACACTTCAGGGAGTCATTTGGTGAATCAAACACACACTTCAGTGAGTCATTTGGTGAATCAAACACACACTTCAGGGAGTCATTTGGTGAATCAAACACACACTTCAGGGAGTCATTTGGTGAATCAAACACACACTTCAGTGAGTCATTTGGTGAATCAAACACACACTTCAGGGAGTCATTTGGTGAATCAAACACACACTTCAGGGAGTCATTTGGTGAATCAAACACACTTCAGGGAGTCATTTGGTGAATCAAACGCACACTTCAGGGAGTCATTTGGTGAATCAAACACACACTTCAGGGAGTCATTTGGTAAATCAAACACACACTTCAGGGAGTCATTTGGTGAATCAAACATACACTTCAGTGAGTCATTAGGTGAATCAAACGCACACTTCAGTGAGTCATTTGGTGAATCAAACACACACTTCAGTGAGTCATTTGGTGAATCAAACACACTTCAGTGAGTCATTTAGTGAATCAAACACACACTTCAGTGAGTCATTTGGTGAATCAAACAATGAGGGAAAAACATAAACAGGCGGGCTAATAATTCAGGGGGCTAATAATTCTGACTTCAACTGTATGTGTGTGTATATATATATTTGAGTCCTGACCGGGAGGTAACGTCCAATTCCGATCGAGTCTGAAACCGTGTGATCGGGCCCCATTTCAGATCATGTGATCGGATCTAAACATCTCTAGTGTTAACGGTCACTTATTCTTTAGGAAATCTTTCTAATGTGCCGATTTAGTGATCAAAACATTTATTAGTGTTATTATCATATATGTTGAAAACACTTGTTTTGCTTAAATAGATACATTGTTATATTTATTAAACCTTAAGTGGTTTTAAACCTTTATGAGTCACTTCAAAAGGTATTTTGAAGAAAGCTGAAAACTTCAACCCTGGCACATTCTGAAAACGTATCACTACAGTATATACATTTCAAGAGAGCGCCTAATACATCCCAGGAGGTACGTTTTTTGTAGTTTTTATTTTCGTGAATCCACCACGTGAATCAAGCAACTGTATAGGCTTTTTGAGTTCTCAAATTTCTCTTGAGAGTGCCATTCACGCCTGCTGTTCTTGCGTAAATCCACCAGACGCCGCTGTCGACTGACTTACTGACTGACCAATTGACTGACCCACCCCTCTCCTTTCCAAAACCCAACCAATAGTGTTTTTAAAAGCACTGATTGAACCGGCCACCCACTTCCCTAAACCCGACAGTTTTAAAAAGCAATCCAGAAAAAAGAAAAGCCCTCGTCTGATTTTTACCACGTTTTCAGTTTTTACCACATTCTCACCCTGTTATTAACTTGTTTATTTTATTTTTTGGCTTCTGTTTTTGTCTCCGTCGTCGTGGGTCAAATTGTCCACATGGAGGTAAGCATTCAGCTGGTAAGCACGGAAAGGAGCGGCGTCATACGGCCCGGTAGCGTTCGTTTTAAAAACGAAATGCATCCATACATACTTCTGGCTACATAATTCATGATCTCCAGAAATGTATATAGGGCTACTTTTTTTGAATGAGCCTATGTTGGATATTTGAGGGCTCTACTTTTCTATTAGTAACACCTGTTCCATAAATAAACTGCATGCGAAACCCAGCTAGGTTTCCTTAATGTCACGTCACGCATCAAACGCATCATTAGTAGTGAAGAGAGGAGCCTGACAGCCAAATTAAACTCAATTATGTCAGCCATTTCAATACAGTTCTCCATTTCGACTGACATGCATTCAAAGCTGTCAAACTGTGCCACTAATAAGCTAATACCGCCAACAATTGGTAATTAGGTGTCCCAGAGTAAGCAATTAATTATCATTTTACAATGCGGCTTCCCTCGTTAATAGTTGGTAAAAGACAGCTCGCTTGATGTTTTGTTTAATAGTCATAAACTTTATTGCCTCTCAAACATGAAAAGTCAATTACATGTGACTGAGGATGCTTAACATGGGTCCCAGCAGAAGAGGAGGTTGATTGAGGGCACGCAATTCCTCCAAGTATTAAACGGATGCCGGCCAAATAAATGAAAGGCTGATAATTAAAAATCGTCAAGAGACAAAAAAGACGCTCTCACTTTCCCTCTCGCTTTCAGTCTCGCCACAACCCTATGAAGGTGTCAAAGGAAGACATCAGGATTAGTAAATCCCTTCGGGAGGCGATGTGTTTGACATTATTTGTGAAAAAAAAAAATAAGAAAACAACAAAATATTTAGAACCGCTCTTGATATTTTACCATTTTAAACGTTTTAGATGGTAAAGTTCACCATCTTAAATCAAGTGAAAACTAGGGCTGCAACGTTTATAGCTTATATACAGTTGAAGTCAGAATTATTAGCCCCCCTTTGATTTTTTTTTTTTAAATATTTCCTAAATGATGTTTAACAGAGCAAGAAAATTTTCACAGTATGTCTGATAATATTTTTTCTTCTGGAGAAAGTCTTATTTGTTTTATTTCGGCTATAATAAAAGCAGTTTTTAATTTTTAAAAAAAAAAAATTAAGGTCAAAATTATTAGCCCCTTTAAGCTATATTTTCTTTTTCCGATTGTCTACAAAACCAACGTTATACAATAACTTGCCTAACTACCCTAACCTGCCTAGTTAACCTAATTAACCTAGTTAATCCTTTAAATGTCACTTTAGGCTGTATAGAAGTGTCTTGAAAAATATCTGGTAAAATATTATTTACTGTCATCATGGCAAAGATAAAATAAATCAGTTATTAGAAATGAGTTATTATAACTATTAAAAAAAATCTCTCGGTTAAACAGAAAATTGGGAAAAAAACAGGGGGGGCTAATACTTCAGGGGGGCTAATAATTCTGACTTTAACTGTACAGTATATTGCAGCATACATACAACTTCAGATGACTTGAATAGCTTTCATTTAAAATAATTTACCATTTTAGATTGATTGGGTTGGTTTTGTTGAGTAGCACATCTGCATAAAATAGAATAAATAAATTACTAGCCGACAATACAATAAATAAGCAAAGATACAAAGGGAATACACAGAGCTCTGTGGTTTTGTGGGGAGTCTAACAGTTTTCGGGGAAAGACAATCAATATTCAAATGTCAAATAGCACATACAGTCTTCATTATATAAATAATTAAATACAATTAGTCTTTTTTAAAACTAAAACATCAACACTTTAGAATAATGGTCCATTATTTCATGTTAGTGTATATCATTAACTAAGTATGAATGATCTTGTAAAGCATTTATTAATCATAGTTCAATATTAACTATCAAAATCCAAAGTTGTGCTTGTTAACATTAGTTAATGCACACTGAGTTAATGTGAACTAACATTATTTAACTTAACTCTTATGTACTGTTGGGAACGTTTTCATCCACTCTGTGGTGATTTTGAGTCTTAATTTGGCCACAACAATTTTTGGGGACAAATCTTATTCTTACACATATTTATCAAACACTTTCAATAAAAAAAAACATTCTGGGCAAAGTTTGTTATCCTTATGTTAGGGATGAAAACATCCACTGAATTAAACTGCTGTAAAAATACATCAGATTAATATTTTTTTCCAATTATTTTGCATAAATCTGTTAATCAACCTCAGTCCTGATTAAAACTACTGAATTGTGTTGAAAATTACAGGATTTTAACTCTTTAATTGAGAAAGTTCATAAATGATGTCACTGATTTGGTGAAATAACACAGAAAATGAAGTATCTTCAATATAAAAAGTACTTGTGGACTGGATTTGTTTTTACCTTTTATCACAGTCTTGGACATGTGAAACAACATTTGATACATTGCTTTTGATTAATTATATTTTTTTCTCTCCCTAATTTACTGTTGGTGGCAGTTTTTGCCTCATTGACTTCCATTATAACCATTTTTTTATTACAAAACCATGACACCATATAATCCTGCATTGTTAATTGTTGGTAGGTTTTCCTGTTGGGAAGAGGTAACATTTGTAATTTTTACTGTTGATCATCAATTGGCACCACTAACCCTTTTAGATAGGCCTGTGCAAAAAAAGCTTAGTTTCTGGATTTTATATGGAGTATAACAGCAAATTAAAGTGTGTGTATGTGTGTCTGTGAGAGTGAGAGCTTTGTGCACTTACCTTGATGTGTCTGAGAAAATCAAAATATGCATCTCAGCTCTCAGAACTACATGGAGTAAACAAAAACAAAGACTGTGTATTTATGCACCATCAAATGAGGTTATAATGAAAGTCAATGGGGCACAAATAGCCATCAACATTATCTACAAATCTACCAATGCATCAAAGCCAATGTTGTTACTAATCATTCACATGTCCAAGATTGTGATAAAAGGTAAAAAAAAATCCACCCCACTATTACTTAAATAACGTCATTTTGTGTGGTTTTTTTCACCAAATCAGTGACATTATTTATGAATTTGGCAATTAAAGAGTTAAAATCCTGTAATTTTCTAAACAGTTTAGTAGTTTTGATCAAGACTGAGGTTCAGTAACAGATTAAGGCAAAAAAAAATATTTTAAAAACTATTTATACATAACCGAACATAACAAAAGGGTAGTACATTTGAACAGGGCACAAGGGTTAAATAACATTAACGTAAGAAAAAGATGAATACATGTATTATTCATTCATTCATTCATTCATTTTCCTTCGGCTTAGTCCCTTATTTATCAGGGGTCGCCACAGCAGAATGAACCACCAACTATTCCAGCATATGTTTTACGCAGCGGACGCCCTTCCAGCCGCAACCCAGTACTAGGAAACACCCATACATTCTTGCATTCGCGCACACTTATACACTACGTGAAGTTTATTTCTAAACTAATTTCAAGAGGATCACATGCTTATGATTGCTTGCGGCTGGTCCTGCATTATCCAATTTATGATTCACCAATCAGACGATTCCTAAGCCACTATAAATACCCTATAAAATTCCATATAACAGCCATCTTTATTTTGAAGAATCTCCCTTCCACCCCTACTCCTCCTTCTTTTCTAGATGGGTGGCACGGTGGCCCAGTGGTTAGCACTGTTGCCTCACAGCAAGAACGTCACTGGTTCTAGTCCTTACCAAGCCAGCCGGCGTTTCTGTGCAGAGTTTACACGTTCTCCCCGTGCTCACATGGGTTTCCCCAGGTTTCCCGGTTTCCTCCCACCGTCCAAAAACATGCAACTTAAGTTAATTGACTAATCCAAATCTGCACCACAGACATGCTCCTAGTAAGTAGATATCTTATAAGAGCAATCACAATCTGTTCATTGGCTACTACACCAGGGGAGTTCTCGAGATCTACCTGAGCTCAAACTCCCCTCTCGCCTTGCAAACAGGCGGGAGCCCTGGGCTTGAGGATCTTATGAGCTCAGGGCTCTCTCCCGGGACAGCATGCCAAACAAGCTTTATAATCAATCATCAGCTAAGTGTGAACTCTTGAAGGCCAATTTAGTTTATCTAATTCACCTAAACCGCATGTCTTTGGATTGTAAGGGAAATCGGAGCACCCAGACGAAACCCACGCAAACACATGCAAACTTCACACAGAAATGCCAATTGGTCCAGCCGGGACTCGAATCAGCGATCATCTTGCTGTGAGGTAACAGTGCTAACCACTAATTTATTGTGCCCTAATGCTTTAAACCTGCTTGAAATATATATAATAAGACCTTTAAAAACACATGCAAATGATAAACATTTTCACCCTGTTATGGACATCGTAAACTGTAGTGCCTGATCAGCTATAATCCTGACTCCACGTTGCATATTCTGCAATATTTTGTGGATACGCACATTGCAATGTCAATGCTTAAATGATACTTTGCAAAGTCATAAAAATTAAATGTCCTAAAAAGGCAAACTGCACATTTGTAAAGGTCTCTGCTATATTTTAGAGGGGCTTTCAGTGAAGGGATGCTATAAATGAACATAGCGGTGCTCCAGTAGTTTCCACAATAGACCAAACAGCCTGATGACTCATTCACACAATACTATGAGAGTCTCAGCGGCTCAGAGGCTTCTGGCATGTCATATATTGTTATGAAAGCTACTTCTAAGAAGACTAAGTTTGGATCGTTGACAGGATTAAGTTTAGGTGGCTGACAGAGCTAAATTTGGGTGGCTGCCAGCGAGAAGTTCTGATGGCTGATTAGAGTCGTCCTGCAGGGGCCAAACCCAATTGGGCTGAAATGTATTTTTGCTGAATTGTGGAAGACCAGGGATGGTTGAAACACTTTTTACTGTAACTTTTGGTACTAGCGGTTTTTGCTCTGTTCGTCAGACTTTGACATATGGTGCAAATTAAGGTACGTTTACACAACATTGTTTTCAACTAAAAATGGAAAACTTTTGATGCATATTTTGGCTGTTTATTTACAAATCAACAGCGCTTCAAGGTTTTGAAAATGGGTTTCAAAATGCAAGTTTTTCAAAGCAAACACAACATTTTTAGACTCTATCAGTCTTCTCTGTTAACAGGGACTGTTTTGACAATGTGGCTTCTATATATAAAACTTTTGCATATGCTTTATTTTTAAGTTTATTGTTGCAAAGCAAACTATAATGAGTCAAATACAATGAGTGTTGTTGATTTTGATTTTGAGTTAATGTGAATTTTAAAACTAAATAAGAGGGCTGTAACTTATACAAAACGCTTGGACATCAGTTTTTTATTTTGAACGCTATATTCAAACATTTCTACAGCGGCCAGGAGAGCTCAAACATGCTGCAAGAAAACATGCTAATAGAAAAACACAAACACACTGACAAAACATCTACATCAAGTTGACAGAAAACCCATAAACGTGCTAAAAATAGCACAGACTACAATGGAAATGTGTCAGGGATTCCAAAAAGTGACTAAGCCAGCTGCTTCCTGTTTAGAGTCAGTAGATACAAACAGGAAGGATGACCATGATGTTAAAATTCAAAATAAAAAATGAAAATAAAAAACTCACCTCAGACCTCCGTCATCACATTTTTTGAGTTCCACCAACACATTTCTGCACTATTTGCAATGCAAAATAACAATAAAAATGGTGAGAATTTGCGTGCACTTGCGTTATCAAACTATTGATGTTTTCTCAATTGGATAGTGTTTTTCTATTTATATGTTTTCTTATCTTGCAGTGCATTTGAGCTCTCTCTACATAAATAAGTTTTGTATGCTCTCCAAGACTGTGTTTATTTATACAAAATAATGTTCAAAATGCATACATCAAATACAATAACCATATACACTCACTAGCCACTTTATTAGGTACACCTTACTAGAACCGATTTGGACCCCATTTTGCCTTCAGAACTGCCTTAATCCTTCGTGTCATAGATTCAACAAGGTACTGGAAATATTCCTCAGAGATTTTTGTCCATATTGATATGATAGCGTCACACACTTACTGAAGATTTGTCAGCTTTCTAACCCTACCTTACGAATTTTGCAGAAGAAATCGAGACTCATCAAACCAGGCAACGTTTTTCCAATCTTCTATTGTCCAATTTTGGTGAGCCTGTGCAAACTGTAGCCCCGGTTTCCTGTTCTTAGCTGACAGGAGTGGCACCCAGTGTGGTCTTCTGCTGCTGTAGCCCATCCGCCTCAAGGTTGGATGTGTTGATGCTCTTTTGCATACCTCCATTCTCCTCTGACCTCTGGCATCAACAAGGCATTTGTGCCCACTGGATATTTTCTTTTTTTCATACCATTTTTTGTAAACAATAGAGATGGTTGTGGATCAAAATCCCAGTAGATCAGCATTTTCTGAAATACTCAGATTAGCCTGTCTGGCACCAACAACCATGCCACATTCAGTTACTTAAATCATCTTTCTTCCCCAATCTGATGCTCGGTTTGAACTGCAGCAGATCATCTACATGCCTGAATGCATTGAGTTGCTGCCATGTGATTGGCTGATTAGAATTTTTTTTTTAACGAGCAGTTGGACAGGTGTACCTAATAAAATGACCGGTGACTGTACTGTACAGCGTTTAATAATTGTGCAAATCATATAATGATAAACAGAAATTCCACTGCAAAATAGTAATATATTTATGTTGTTATTATTATGTATTTAGTAATATATTTCTTTTAATTAAACCAAACTTTGATGAGTTATTGTGAAAACATTTTAGTCGACTCATAATAATGGTTTATGCTTGCATAAAATGATAAATAATAATAATCAAGTTTGTCCTCATAAAGTGAGACAGAAGAAGCTGAAAATTCCTTCAACATCCCTTATGTTTCAGCATATGTGTAGTAACAATACAGAGTCGTTTACTCATGCATACACTTAGAGCATGACCAATTCATATACAGAGAAAACAAAAAAAGAGAGAAAATGTTTCTGCCCATTCCTCAAACTTGCAGAATGTAGTCGGACAGTGTTTGCTTAGATTTAGTCTGTTTATTTGGTTGTTTTGACGTGTTAACCGGACACCTGATTGACTTGTTTTCTGATATAATGTGGCTGCTTGAAGTTTCAGCTGACAGTGCTTGAGAAGGTCAGCAGTCAGTCAGATCACCTTCTCTCTGCTGTCCTCCGTCACTGAGGCAAAGCTAAAGGCCGCCTGTGGCTGGACAGACGTCAAGGCAAACCTCTGGAACATGCCACCTGTCACCAGCACATCAACACAAAAGATTTCCTCAAGTCAATCGCAGGAAAGGGCCAAGATATGAGGGCATGAACCTCCAGAAGGGAAAGAAAATCTGCTTAAAGTGTCTTCTGATTGACAGTTGCTTTTAATGGAAATGTGGAAAATAACAGGTCGTACTAAACCTCCTTTACTAAGAATTATATTATGCAGTATGGGTGAAGCACTGTTTCTCACAAAAGAGAAAGACACACACATACATACATACATACATACATACATACATACATACATACATACATACATACATACATACATACATACACACATAGGCTACATGAAGCTGTTTTACTCAAGGTGCCCTCAGCTGAACATACTGTAAAACCATTCATCATATGCAAACTTCCATCTGATAGACTCATATTTCTCGTCTCACTATTGTTGGGTATTAGGTTAGGATTAAACAACAACAGAAAAATAAATATTTTTGTACTTTATATAAATAAGTCTACATTTAATTTAACAAAAACTGCAGTATACTGCTAAATAAATGAGTGTATAATTTACTCATCTCATAGGGATGGGCGATATCGAAAAAAAATATCACAATATCATGCTTCATATCATTCAGTATCAATAATTATTGAATATTTTTTTTAACAATTCATTTAGAAATATTTAAAAAAAACAGGAGCCCTGAGCTCAATTATCTCCGAGTTAGGGTTCTCTCCCGGGACAGCATGCCAAATCTGCTATTATTATCATCAATTATCATCAATTAAGTGTAAACTCTTGAAACAAAAGTGTTAAAGAGACTCCTAAACTTGATAAATAAAATGTTACAAATGGCGCGCAATGGTAAAGCGTAAATACTGAGCACTCAAAGCAAACTTTAAGGTGGATCAACATCTGTAAGGTGTGAATAATAATGATACAGTAAACCTCAAACTCTGTCAACAAAACAAATGATGACAATCAAATATGAGCTTTCTAGTAAAGGAACCAGCCATCATTCAAATACATATTACAACAATACAAATTGTGAAGTTGAATGACTACATTACCCCTATGCTAAAAAATCTTTTAAATGGGGTGCTAGTGGCAGGGATGCACAAGAAAAGAAACCAAAAAGCCATTCTGGTGACTTCCTTACATCCTTTTTTATTTACAATCTCCTCACTGCTGCAATACAGCACTTTTCGCATGTGTTGTTATTCTAACCTGAAGTGAAGAGCACAAACTCATGGATTCCTTCACCATTTTCTATGAGCTTTGCGCTCGTGCTTGCACTCCCCTGGCATCTCTCGTACCTAGGCGACCATCAACCGTTTTCTCAGAGGATGACAAACAGACAAATCATTGCTGCAGCTCCGATGCAAGTTAATGGAGAAAAGTAAAAAGCACTGCAGTGTTTGGATGCACTGTGTTTGTCTAATTAGTCTACCGTTATTCCTGAAATGTGTATATTCCATACAAAGTGTGAAGCAGATTGGTTAGTTCTACTTACATAAATCGCGGTGCGCATGCGACATTCAGAAAAGTTCTGATGCTTTTTAACTAGGTGTACCTGGAAAATGTGCACGTCGCTCCCATGTGTGCGTCATGCAAGTCGCGCACCTCCATTGGAAATGACAAACTTACACCCTAAGCTTATTGGCATTCCTTCCAAGGCGCGAGCTCAGCAGATAAAATAAAACTATAGCCTTCATACCAAAACTTCATACTAAACTTTTTTTTATTGTTATTGACAATGGAGTACGGTCAATAAATACCGTAATACAGATTTTATCGCTTAGCTCTACTATCTGATTTTGTTTTCAAATCTATGAGAAGCCACCTTTTCATCCACAATCCATCATTCAACTCTTTTCTGTGAACGGATTCTTTCTTTACAGTTCGATTAAATGAATTGGTTCTAAAAAGCTTTTTTTCTTTGCGTCATTGCGTAACTTTATTGGTGTTTTTAGTGTTTGTCAGTGGTTAAGGTAAAGTGATCATATTAGCGTACATTGTTAAAACAATCAAAGTTTACTTTATCATCATTATTCATCTCAAGCTGCAATGGTTTTCAGTTTCTGATTCTCAACATCTGATTTTATTTCTATACAACTGGTCATTAGAGTAATGAAGAAGAGGAAGAAGAAATAGAATATTGAGATGTGTATGTAACAAGTATTTCCATAGTTCAACACATTATGACAAAATTATGTGGTGTCATTAGCCAGTAGTTTATTGACACAGTAGGTTTAAAGGGCATCTATGATGCGAAATCATCTTTTGTAAGCTGAAGTAGGACATAACTGTGTAGGTAGAGTGTATCCACAGTCACATTAGAGTGATATAAACACTTTAAGATTTCCTGACTTTAAAATAGGATCCAAATCCCAGCAATTTTGAGGCCCACCACAACCTGACGTACAGTAAGAGTATGGTTTTCCCTGCCCACCGAATTGATTGACAGGTGTATATTAACGTGTATGCATAGAAGCACGTATAAGCATGTCCACAGAATAGGATTTGCATAGAAACTGTGATTAAAAGATCTGTTCCAACTCTCTGTGATCAGCTGCGCTTCAAGAATGAGTTTATATGTTAAATCTGGTTTATGTTGTGCAGTGGTGTAAAGTAACTAATTACAAATACTCAAATTACTGTAATTGAGTAGTTTTTCTCAGGAATTGTAATTTACTAAGTAGTTTTTAAAATGTGTAATTTTACTTTCCCTTGAGTACATTTTTAGTGCTGTATTGGTACTTTTACTCCACTACTTTCCTTTACCCTACAGTCACTACTTTATTTTTTATTTTTTTGTCTATGGGGATTAGAAAAATCAGTCCTGTGATTCCTGTCCAATCAAATCGCACATAGAAGGTAAATTGCATCATATTGAGCTACCTCAAGACATGGGCTATTTATAATTGTAGCAAACTGTTTGCAAGCATTAAAAGTGTCCAAGAAAATTTCCAAAATCTTTACACTCATTGACCCAGAGACGGTTTAGATGCATGTCACTAATGAGAAGATAACAGATGTTTACTGTATGATGACCGAAATGGTCTTAAACACCCAGCAGGCAAAAAATGTCAAAATGACAACAGATTGACGTTGTATCCTAACGTCGTGGCAACATTGCATTATTTTTTGGAAATTAAAATTGGGTTGACGTCAGAAATCAACGTCAGGCCAACATCAATGTCCAACGTCCAACCTAAAATCAACCAAATATCAACGTCTAATAATGTTACAGCTTGACCTTGGGTGGACGTTACTAGTAACTTACTACAATGACGTTTATCAGGCATTGGATTTTGGTTGCCATACCTGATGAATAAATGTCAGTATTTGACGTCAATATGACATTGGTGATGTTGGTTTTTGGTCACTTTCTAACAACCTAAAATTAACCAAATATCAACGTCAATTGACGTCATTATTGGACATTAAAATAACAACCCAGGCTCATTCTGAAAGCATAGTCCAGTGGCTGTTCTGGAGACCACGACATACGTCCCGGGAGGACCGCGAGAGGCCGCTGTCGACCTACCGTCTGTCTGTCTGTCTGTCTGTCTGACTGAATGATTGACTGAGTTGCCACCAAACTGCCTGTAAATTGCTGCATTATTAAGGAACCTTTTTCTTTTGGGCATTGCTTTTCCTGTTTACTGCAAAAGGAAACTAATTCTAAAACTCCTGTTGTCTGTTGTTTTGTTTCTTAAGGAGCAGCCCTACAGGCAATGTATCAGCAATTCCTTACGCAGCATGTACTCACTATTGCAGACCACCACTTTCCAATTGTTGCTGAAATTTCTTACAGCCGAATAGAAACCAAAGCTGTTTTAGCAGAAGATTCCATCCACAAACTCGTGAGATGCTCTTTCTGACCACCTTCTCACATTCTCCACTACCTCAGACGTCAGAAAGACACACAGGGCTGATCAGGCACACTAAAAAAAGTAGATTGTTTATTTCTGTGGAGTTTTAATCTTGTCAAGACGCTTATATTGAACAGCTGCTGGGTTTACAGCAGTGTTTGTAATGTATGTAGAACAACGAGGTGTATTGCACCTGTGTATCTGTGGATCTACAGTGACCCCTGATGGTCGGGTGAAGCAGTCTTGGTGCAGGCAGCGCAGTGAATGCAATCCTTGACCTACTTAGTGCTTCTCTAAGTTTCCTACTAATCTCAAAGAACTGTGTGCAGAACTAATGCAAATAGATCTGCTCAGAGTAAAGCAAAATTACATAGTGGAAAATGGCTACAGTGGAAAAAGCATCCATAAAGATGCATGTGCACTTTATTTTATTTATTTATTTATTTATTTATTTATTTATTTATTTATTTATTTATTTATTTATTTATTTATTTATTTATATAAACATACACCAATACATACACATAATCCATAATTATTATATGCATATTGATGAAAAATCTAAATGGGTTTGATGTCTTTATTCAGTGCACATTCCCCAAATTTGTTTTAAAGTAGCCGGATTATTTTAGAGACAACCGGGTGATGTCGATCATAAGATTAAAAGATAAAGTAAGAGCATGCTCGCATCCAAAGATCATTTAGATTTAAACTAATCTCATATTTTGATCCAATATTAAAGCATCCTATTAAGATTTTAACCTACAGACGTGTGCTCTCCTGCGTAGTGCAAAATTCAGCCGTCTGTGCATTTCTAATGCTGCACCCACTAGATCATGAAGAAAATAATTTCATCCCTTGTAAAGGCTTTTGGTCTTTGCAGGGCTGTGCAGTAATAATGAAAGCCAGTGCTTGAGCAGGCTATTTAAATGTATTCTTGTGTGTTTTGAGTGTCTTTGTAACAATACAAAGTAGTTTTCTTTCTCTGTTGAATTGCTATTTTAGGTCACAGGCAATAAACTCAGCATCTGACAGTGAAATGCAGGTCAAAGCCTGTGGATCTGTTAAATATAAAAAGATTTGAAGGAGTTTAGGCAACTCTATACACCCACAGATCTAAAGAAAACAAAGAGTGGGACACCTCCATGAGTGGGAAATCGTCTTTAAGGCATGCTCATTATTTTTAACAGTGTGCTACGTTAAACATTGCTGCTTTTGAACCTTTTTCACTGTAAAGCCATGTTAACAAAGAGGTTCTTGTAAGAATCAGAGACTCACATTAGAGTCTTGAGGATCCTGATAATCTGCAAACTGAGCAACTACTTAAAGGGATAGTTCACCCAAAAATTAAAAGTCTCATCATTTAGTCACCCTTGGCTTGTTTTAAACCTCTACGAGTTTCGTTCCTCTGTTCAACAGAAATTAAAAATTCTGTTGAAAGCATTGACTTCCATAGGATTTGTTTTTCCTACTATGGATGTCAATGGTTACAGGTTTTCAGCTTTCTTCAAAATACATTATTTTCTGTTTAGCAGAAGAAAGATGCTTGTAAAGGTTTGGGACCTCTTAAGGGGTGAGTAAATTGTGATTTTTGGGTGAACTTTCCCTTTAGTAATGAAGTTTGCACTGCGCCCTCGCAGTTTTTTGGTGCGTTAAAGGTGCAGTAGGAGATTGTCTTCAGAAACATTTTTTGTTGTGCTGGTTCAAAGTCTCGTCACAGTCCAATAGTAATAATTAAAGTAAATGATCTAAATGTATTTATATGTATTTTTATATTTTGGGTAAGGCATAAAACTAAAAAATGTTCATCCAATTCAATATTGTCAGACAGACAATTCCCATAATTCTGATAAGTAGCCCAAATTGTCTGTCAACAAATGAAGAGTTCAGATGCAAAACCCTCTAAATCCATCAGACCCCTTTTCTTGTAATTGGGCATTTACTATCAGGCTCCTCTGATTAGGTTTAGAAGTTTCATAAATGTCACGTTAGACAATTCTTTGTTTTTTAACAAGGTAGATTTTACTTTTGTGTCAAAACCAGTTAAATCCACTTGTGCTTTTGTTGCAAAAACCTCTAAATGCACCTATTGGGACAAGCCACTGTAATTAACTGAAAAATCACTAAAGATGCAATTAGAAAGTATTTTACATAAAAACATAAAACACATTACACAAACCACCTAAAATTAAAAATACATAAATCTGTCAATTAAGTGGTGGGTTATTTTTCTGTGGTAACCCCTGATAAAGCAGGGAATAAGCAGAAGAAAAAAATGAATGAATTAAATAATTTAAGTAAGTGCATTAATCAATAACATTAAAATTGACTTTAATAAAATCTTAACAATCTGTTGTCATTTCCGATATTTGAGATTTAGATGTAAGTAAAGCAATGTAAACATTGTAAACTAAGCTTGTTAGATTCAAATAATGTAGTGTAAAAACATTGTGAAACATCAATATCTGTGCATTGTCCATCAATATAAAAGCTTATCAGACGAATAGGTACTATGAAGTAATATAAATAATGTATAGTTTTATACATTATATTTATCTTTTAAAAAATAGCTAACATTAGCAAATAAACACAAGGTAAGTTACTGGGCAAAAATAGGATGTCTCTCAGACAATTTTAGAAGCTGGCATTCATATATTCTTACCATACTCACGGTCTTGGTCTCTTTTTCGTCTCTTGTTTATTCTCATAGTATCCATGTGAGATAAAAGAACGACATTTTAACTTCATCTTTCGTGAAACAGTGTCACCATTTATGTATAGTAAATCAGATTCATTCAAAGAAGAGTCACTGCGCAAAAAATGTTATGAATGCATGCTACACCTCCGACTGCACAGTGTGTTTCCTTTTCTTATAATGCACAGAGTTTTGAGGTAAGGGAGGCTTGCATTTGCCATTTAGTGACAGATGGACAGGTGCAGTTCATCGAAAAACTACTTTTAAATCTGAATAAAACAGTCTCCTCATAAAGCTAGTGTATCAGCGCGCCGCTACATTGAAAACATATGATTAGATTTGCGTCTTCTGATTGGTTCTCGGGGCATAGCAGCTTTAGCTGCCAAAGGCAAGTGGCGTTTAGTGGCTTTTGCCAACAAACTGTTATTTCTAAATGCGCTGATGCTGTGATTTAGATGATCTGAAGCTAAATTATTTGTTGAACATGTACTACGTGCCTATAGCATTCACTCAATCTCATTAGCTCATTTTTGGCGGAAGTGGCGTTTAGCTGCTTTTGCAAATGTAGATTTGTACAACTGCGCATCTCTGTTCAAGCAGATCCGCCATTTGTGCGTGCATGGGTGCTGCACGTTCATGTGCACATGACACGAGACAATCACGGCGGTAAAATCAATGCTGAATCAAAATTGGAGTACTTTTGTAAGCTGGAGGAAGGATGACACCATGGCTGAAGTATTTCTGTTAGACAGGTAATGTTCTGTTTTAAAACACTTTTAGACACGCAAGGCTTATGTAGATTGTGTTGTTACGAATGGGCTATATGCACAGAAGTGTTGTTCAGCCACTAAAATCCTCCGGCAAAAGATTGATGAGACTATTTTCAATTTCATAAGGTCCTTTTACAGCATCAATAATGTAGATATTTATTTAGTTTAATAACAAAACATAAGTAAATACCTGTATATTACCTAGCCTGCTCTACTGAGCTGAAGTTGGTTTTATATTCACATCACATTGGTTCGATTTTGAACAATGATAACCTGTGATGCGCTCACTATATTGTTTTACCGTGCTACTTTGAATATTTGGTCTGAAATAGCATGTAAGTATGGCTTAGTAATAAGTGTAATTCCTGCACGCCGCCGGCCAACCACTAAGCATACAGTAGTTGCTTTAGGACAAAGAGAGTGAGACCAGTGATCCTTGCATGCATAAAATATTGCACATTATTTGCACATAAGTTTTGCTGCTACACAACTGAAAACGTGCTAGATATAATACAGGTTTTTTTTTTTCAGATTTGTAGTATTATAAAGTACTATAAAGTTTTCTAACTGGTGAATGACATGATCTGGTGGGTTGCCTGCTGTCATCTTTAAGGTGCTCGCATTCATGTTTCAGGAGGCGTGGCTTTGGACGGCAGGGAAGGGACTGTGTTTCAAAGATATTATGCTAATCGTTTAGCATTTTGGCAGATCACCTGCTGCACCTTTATTCTAGTTAGTGAAATTATTCAGAAGGTCATGATTCACACTCATTAAATAATGATTTTGTATACTTATGTATTATATACAGTACGACGGCAATATATAACTTCGGCAGTAGCAAGACATTTTTTAGATTTCGGACATGACGTTAAAAAACTAGAATGTATCGGAATTGAGGAAGCATTTGAGTCGCATAGAGGAGGTAATCTGAATAAAAGATCATTACAAAGAGAAGCGTTCTGGAATCATAAATAAAAATCACTTACACCAAGAGGAATGAATGAGGAGTTGGACTTTTTTGTTTTTCTTTAATGTTTTATTGTTTATCTAATATTGTGAATCATGGATTTTGAGTATGTAATGATACAAACAATGAGATGAAAATGTATTTGTAATGTTTTGGACTGTCGGAATTTCATTCCATTGACGTAGACATGAATAAGTGAATGTTGATAATTGATATGTTATTTTCCTGCGCTTTTAAAGGCGAAGGAAAATATTTCTTGTGTGATTAATTAAAGTATATTGAAATAAAAATAAGATCATTTTTAGCTATTGAGTGGTCGTTTAACTAATCACATAGTGTGATTGTGGGATATAAAGGGTGGAGTGAGTGGATAATGTCACGCACTGAGGAAGGCATTGTGCCGAAACGTCTGTGTTTTTTATCAAAGGCTGATTTATGCTTCTGCGTCAAGCGCATGCGTATGCCTGCGTATGCATATGCGCAGCCTGCGCATGAACGCATAGCCCAAAAAATGCAACTACACGTCGCAACGATGCATAGTGTAAGCTCTGTGATTGGTCAGCTTGGTAGCGCTGACGATTGTGGGCGGGACCGAGAGCCGCGTGAGCCTGTTGAAGCGAGTGTTTACAAGTGGGGAGTCACATGAAGGAGCTCCAGATGGAGACTGTTGTTTTGCGTTTATCTTATGATTAAAGTTGTTGCACGTCCACCGGTTCCCGCCTCTGAATGAGCGCGTTTGAGACACTTGTACATTAAGGTAGCATTCAGAAAAAACAAAACACCAGTGAAGAAACTCGACACAGAGAAACATAGAAACCTACTGCCAAATAGCGTTTTGGATGTGTTATTGCAGAGCAATAAAAAACAGCGCACAGAAGTATAAATGCACAGCTACGCGCAAGGCATGCGCCGTGGGTCATGCCGATCACTCAACGCAGAAGTATGAACCAGGCTTTAAGTAATTATTTAATGAGTACGAATCATGACCTTGTGAAATTTTAAAAATTAACATGTATTTTTATAATATTTTTAAACAAACAAAAAAATAAACCATCCCATAATATAATATTGCTCATCTAAAAAAAAAAAAAAAAGAATTTTAATGAATGATCAACTTAATGATCGAGTGAACAGAATTAATAAAAATTCTGAAGGGTTAAATTTATAATATATGGAAAAAACCCTCTAATTTGTCAATTATTTTTGTGAATTTGCCTAATATATAAATAATCTATGAACTGATGCTGCATATGGGAGAAGTGACCATTTAAAATGAACCAATTCATTAGAAAACCTTGGACTTTCCTATTCAACATAGACTATAATATGATAGAGAGGACTATTAGGATGAACCGATTCACTAGAATAGCTCCAAATTTCCCATTCTACATGGGCTATGAGTGAGAGGACCGTTCCAGATGAGCTAGTTCACCAAAGTGACTAAATTTACTCTTCAATTGAGAGCTGGAGGAGAACTTTTCAAAGACATATGACACAAGAATGTTTATGCATAATGACTAACTTAGGAATAGGAATAGGAACTATTTTTGGCACTTTGAGCCATTGCATGATGTACAAAACACTGCATTTTAAATTGTTACAAGACATGCATGCATACAGAAAGTTAATGTTAGGTCTGTATCCTTTGTCTGTGCCATTGTGTTGATTTCTCAACCCTAGTAATATGTATCATTAGAAGTTTTTATAGATGATTTAGTCCCCCTTTTTGCAATTGCATAACTTGCAGTATATGCCTACATTCTATGTCCCTTATCACAACACACACACACACACACACACACACACACACACTACAGAAACACAGCTTCGAGCACACAATCCTCCATTGCCTAATTGTTTATTTTAATAAAGGGATAGTATACCCTAACATGAAAATGCACTCACACTCAGGTGGTTCCAAACCTGTTTTGATTTCCTTTCTTGTGTTGAATGAGATGATAGTTTGAAGAATGTAGTAAACCATTACCCATTGACTTCCATAGTAGAAAAAACAAACACTATGGAAGTCAATGGATATAGGTTTATACGATTTTTCAAAATACCTTCTATTGTATTCAACACAAGAAAGGACCTCAAATCAAGTTTGTGACAGGTAAACTAATCCCAGCAGGCATAGGACATGATGTCAGATTGATGTTAAACCCCAACGTCGTAGGGATGTTGAATTTTATTTGGAACCCAATGTAAGGCTGATGTCAATGTTTAACGTCCAACCAAAAATCAACCAAATATCAAAGTATGATGTTACTGCTTGACGTTGTGTGGACGTTACCACTATGACGTCTATCAGACATTGGATTTTGGTTGCAATACTTGAAGAAAAATGTCAGTATTTGATATCAATATGACGTTGGTTTAAGATGTCGGCTCTACATTTGATTTTTGACACTTTCTAACACAACCTAAAATCAACCAAATGTCAACCAAGGTTATAATGGTTTTGGATTTTTCATTAGTTTTAGTTTTTATTTCAGTTTGACTTTTTGTTTTCAAATTCAGTTCGTTTTAATTAGTTTTTAGAGGCAGATTTACTAGTTTTCATTAGTTTCTATATTTTGAAATTGCTTAGTTTTAGTTTAGTTTTTTATTCGTTTCAGTATTAGTTTAAGTTTTTTTTTTCTAAATAAGGATATTTGATAGGTGCAAGATTCACAATCATCAGAATAAATATTGTATAATAAAAACTCAACCAAAGGTACATTTTTTTGAAACATGTATTCAGAGGACACATGACCACTATCATCTTCCACTGCCATCTACCCATCCTCAAATTCAAATACAACAGCCCACAAGATAACGGCCTTAAGCAAGGCTGCTTCTGAGGTTAGATACAGTAGTGATGGGAAGTTCAGATCTTTAACGCGAACCGGATCTTTTGTGGCAATCCTCCCATTTTAGGACTAAACAAACCAAAAATATGTAGTCAGCAATCATAATTTCAGTCAGTTAAAACATCAACATGATCTGAAAGTTTCTTACAATTACATTTTGCAACCCAACTTAAGAATGATTCACTTATTTAAAATCCATTACAACTTTCTGTTATGAAATAAACTTACGTTTCGCCAGATCCTCTCATTTAAGCCAAATAGCAAGTGTCTGCTCGGGTTGTATTTATTCTTGTCACCTTGCTGCTGTCATGTCCAGCCGTTGTTTTTGTCACGGGAGCAATAGTGAGGATGACTTGAGGAGAACCGACTTGATCTGGCCAATAGCAGCAGTATTACAGACTCTGAGGTACTGTGCGGGTCAAACACCTGCAGCGCAAAGTAAATACAAAAAATATACAGATTTACTTCTAAAAGGCTTACAGTAGATTTATGTATTAAATACATTTACAAAGACGAAAATGAAGGATGTTTTTGCTATAACTTTAGTTAGTTTCAATTAGTTTTGTATGTACACAATACAGTTTCAGTTCTAGTTTTTTTTTTTTAAACTCTCGTTTGATTTTTATTTCAGTTAACGAAAATTATTTAAAATTCTAGTTTTCATTTTTTCGTTAATTTTCGTTAACTATAATAACCTTAATGTGAACGTCATTTGACGTTTTTATTGGATGTCAAAGTAACGTTGTCCTTAGACACTGGCTAGACATTGAATTTTGCTCACCTGACGTCATGATCTAAATCTAACCTATAAATCTAATATTAACGTCTTATGACATTGTGTGCCTGCTGGGAATGATGATGGGTGAGTAAATTATGAGAGAATTCTAAGTTTTGGGTGAACTGTCAAAAAAAAACTACAGGAGTGGAATTTGGTTCTGAAATTTGGTTAAAGTTCCAAAACTGAATTCCTAGAACTACTCCTAATAATACCCCCAAAATGAAACTCAAACTCTTAATTTATACACTGTGTTGGACGCGATAAACAAAATTAAAACTGCACAGCTAGACAATTCAATTATCTTTGAGAACAACTGCATACTGTAGGATGAACAGTTTGCTAAAAAGAAATTTTCACACAACATATAACATTTTAGTGAACTGGTTCATTCGAAACTGTCATTTCTGACTCAGACTTTCCAATTCATGGGCTATGAAAGAGAGGACCGTTTCAGATGACCTGCTTCCCTAAAATGACTTGGACTTCCCTACAATGCATATGAGAGAGAACCACTGAGTGAGCACATTTGATTATTCCTTCATCTCAGAAATAAAGTAGTCAAAGTATTGTAGTGTTTAGTCACAATACACCACTACTCACTGAGTAGCATAATAAAAAAAGCTACACTTTTACTGAACAACTATTACTGACAATGAGTATGTAGTTAAGATTAGCGAATTGCTCCACAACAATGGTTCACAGCAAGATAAAGCCTTCGTTTTCTCAACCACATCACACTACAACAGGGACTTTTCCCATTCAGACTACCTGAGGGCACTGCGTGGGGCTCTGGTTCATTTTCTACACTTATATAATGTTAGGTTTTGTGGGGATGATTTTTCATCCACAAAGCAAGTCTAGCGTAACGTCCACCTAAGCTCCATGGTTCCCAGCAATCGAACAGTTCCCCTTAGCCCATATAAAGTCTCAGTCTGTTAATTTCCTCAAGGACCCAGTACCTCAGTCCAGGGTTTAACCTTTCTGAGCGTCCCCTTGCCCTTCTTTTGGCAACAGCACTCTTTTGACTTTAAACTCGGTTGGCCTTGCGCTCTTATAAGAGGATGTGTTACCCAGACTGCACTTCAGCTTTAGTAGAGAGTTCGGTCTGTAATTTTTTTTCCTCTCATACTCAGTACATGGCGAATAATCATTTACATTTTCTGAGATGAGAAGGTATTTTCTTTTATGCTTATTTTCATACCATTGATATAGTTACAGTTTATTTCAATTAAAGGTTTAGTTCACCCCAAAATTAAACTTCGGTCATCATTTATACACCCTTCACTTGTTCAAAAACTATTTGTGTGTTTTTTTCTTCTGTTTAACACAAAATAAGATATTTTGAAAAATGCTGGTAGCTGGCCCCCATTGACTTACATGTTTTTTTTTTTTTTGCTACTCATAATGGTTTAAAACCACACAAGGGAGAATAAATGAGGTCATTTTCATTTTTGGGTGAACTATCCCTTCAATGCAGCCTATACATTTGCCATATTATTTACATTGGGCAGATATTATAAATCTTTACAACAGCTAAATAGGAAAGTCTTGACAGTTTATAGACTTCAAATACAGACAGGTAATGTATTTAAGGGTGCTTTCACTCCTAGATTTTTGTTTCAGAACCTGCATGCGCGTTTCTCCAGTTAGCGAGGTTCGTTTGGCATATGTGAATCCAGCAATCGTGCCGAAGCAATCGGTCCAAGATTACCTGAATGAGGTGATGTTGGCTCGATTGAAACGAACTCTGGAGCAGATCGATTGTAGTGAAAAAGCAATATGATCCAAACCAGGCTATATCACAGTGTATTATGGATATGTAATAGGCATGTATAGGCTATATGAAGAGAAAATTATAAGTATGGGATATAAGTCGGATGTCATTCATAAATGTACATTTCGTGTCAAATACGAAAGTGAAAGCATGCTATTAACGAGAGCTGTGTATCCGTTAGGAAACTTAACCTTTACTTGTCTTAGTTTATCTGTTATTTATCTCTACTGTATCTCTTCTGTGTGAAAGCGAACCGCACCAAGAACAAAGTGCAACATTCTAACAATTTTAATCCCTGTTTTGGAACAAAAGAATCGATCCACAGGTGTGAAAGCACCCTAAGACTTACTAAGGTTACACCAAAAGTACAGTTAAATGGAGAAATTATTTAAAAATGTTGATATGCTGCTCAAGAAATATGTTGAAAACTGTTACAGTATGTTGCTTTCTTTTTGTAGTGGAAACGGTAATGCGGTACATTACTGGATGGACGTCCAGCGTTCCCAAGCACCTAGACTGCAGGTATGCACAAGAAGTCTGGGCAGAGGAGAAATGATCGTGCCTAACTGAGCCTGGTCTCTTTTGAGGTTTTTCACTTTCGACAATTGGTGAAGTTTTGTTCCTCGCCCCTATCGCCACTGGCTTGTTTGGTTTGGGACTTGTGGAGCTGCACATCTATGGATCTATGGATTTGCCGGCAGCAGCTAGCTCTCTGCAACTCTCACATGGTCACCCACTGAAGCTAAGCAGGGCTGTGCCCTGTCAGTACCCTGATGGGAGACCACATGGGAAAACTAGGTTGCTGTCGGAAGTGGTGTTAATGAGACCAGCAGGGGCGTCCAACCTGTGGTCTGTGTGAGATGTTAAACCGAGGTCCCGACTCTCTGTGGTCGTTAAAAATCCCAGGATGTCCTTCGAAAAGAGTAGGGGTTTAACCCTGGTATCCTGGCCAAATCTGCCCACTGGCCTCTGTCTATCATGGCCTCCTAACAATCCCCATACCATAATTGGCTTCATCACTCGGTCTCCTCTCCACCAATCAGCTGGTGTTTGGTTTGCAGTCTGGCGCAATATAGCTCCCGTCGCATCATCCAGGTGGATGCTGCACACTGGTGGTGGATGAGGAGATTCCCCCAATTTGTAAAGCGCTTTGAGTTGTCCAGAAAAGCCCTGTATAAATGTAAGGAATTGTTATTATTTGCTATTGAGTGTTTGGACTTTCAGCAGTGAAATTTAAACCACACTGAACTGAACTAAACTGAACTTCAACTCTGAAAACTGGACTGACCCAGTTTCACTTTACTAGAACTTCTATGTTAAGCTGCTTTGACACAATCTACATTATAAAAGTGCTATAGAAATAAAGATGAATTGAATTGAATACATTACCATTTTAAAGTATCAATATTTTTTTTACTTTTTTCCCCCCCAAGCACAAAGTTAAACTGATAAAAATGTCAGTAAACATATTTATACTGTAAAAGATTTTATTTTAAATAAATGCTTTTAATTTTGAACTTGATGTTCATCAAAGAATGTCAAATGTATCACAGTTGCCAACACTATGTTAAAAAAAACAACAACATCAGTAATAATAAAAACAGTTATTAATGATTAATTGAGCATCAGTAATAACTGATCATAATAAAGCAGCAAATCAGAATATTAGAAGGATTTCTGAAGAATCGGGACACTGAAGTGCTCAGAATTAAATCACAAAACTACTTAATTTGTCATATTTTTGACCAAATAACTGCAGCCTCAAAGCAAAAGAGACTCAAAATATTATAATATTTTTCAGAACTTAATCCTTTGACCTATAACGTATTTCAAAATGTAATTTATTTCTGCAAGCAGAATTTCAGCACTAAATTCAATATAACACAATCCTTTAGAAATCATTTAAAAGCTGAACTAGTCTTTGAAAAGCATTTATTTTATCATCTATCAAAAAGGAATAGTTCACAATAAAGTGCTAAAGTGTTTATCGCATCATCAGTGTTGAAAACAGTTTGCTTCTTAATATTTTATTCAATGTTCTCTGATGAAGCTTCAGAAAGAAGAGAAATGGTAACACTTTCCAATAACAGTACAAGAATAACGATGTATTATTATGTAAACTAACCAACACTTTATTATGAATTAATGATGAGTTAAGGCGTGCGCTAATTATGGACTAACTTTAATTACAACATGATACACAAGAGTTCAAATAATGGCTATCTTAAATACTTGTTAGTACATGTTGTTAATTAATGTAACATTTACGTTAAGTTAAATGTAACCAACATGAGCAGTTAATGTATAATTATGTCATGACTTGAAGGGGCACATCATCATTAACCCCTCCTTAACTACTCATGAACTCCTGTGTTTAAACTGTGCATGTTGATGTCGACAGAACACTTTTCTATTGTTATTCAGTATAAACGCATGGACGTACAAAAGGAGTTCATGAGGAGTTAAGAATGGGTTAATGATGATGTGCCCCTCTAAGTAAAGTCATGATATAATTATACATTAACATGAGTTCATGATGGTTAAATTAAGCATATGCTGATGTGGTAATTAATACATTAATTAACAAACAATCATGTACTAAAAAGTAATTAAGGTGGTCGTTATTTACACATGAACTCATGTGACTCATGTTGTAGTTAAAATTAGTTCATGATTAGCACATGCATTAACTAGTTACCTATTAGTTTACATATTAACACATCATTATTTATGTACTGTTATTATAACGTGTTACCGAAATCTTTTGCAAACATTTTACTTTCACTTTTGATCATTTTAATTCATCCATACTAAATAAAAGTATTAATTAATTACAAATATAAATAAATAAAAATTGAATGGTAATGTAAGGCCCCAAAATAAAAGTGACATTGCTTCATCTAATGGCGTATAAATGCGAGTCAGCACAGAATATTGTAACATCACGGTAATCACAAAGGTTGCACCTCACGGCTGTTATAAAAACATAACCATTTCGTAATTACGGTTACCTTGACATCCCCCCTTTCGAGAGCAGATAAGGGGCAGCGCGTAATCCTATCTTTCACACCAGCGCTGAAACCATCATCAGTCACTTGTGTATTTCTCAGAGTGGATCAGACCTCCGGGGCTCTTAAAGAAGAAAGAGATGCTTTAAGGGTTCAGTCACTCTGCATTGCCTGACACCAGACTGATATATTCCCAGCTGCGCGGGCTCTCTGTCAGCAACAGCTAATGGAATCAACATGGGTGACGGATATACCAAGGAAAATAAGTTGTCAAAGAGACCTGGGCCTTTCATCAATGAGTCTGCTATGGTTGATGCCGCCATGACCCTCCTGAAGTTTCACAGAAGGTTTATCATCTGCAGCCTGAAATTGCGGTTCAAGTGGTTTTGACGCAAGGGATAGGGCAGGACGGTTTGTGAAGGTCACCAGGATGGATGCTGGAAAACCCCTCCCATGTTTTCAGACCTCGACTTGCTCAATGGGTGTATTAATGGTTGGGGTGGAATAATGAATGTCTCTTTATCATATAGACCAAGTAATGATACTGGTGTAGCAGGATTTTCTTGTGAACTACCTCTTACATATTTGGGAGTTTGTTGTCGTTAAAAAATAAGGAAATCATATTTTATTTAACTGTATGGTGGCCGAGAGAGCTGAAATTTAAGAACACACATGCAATTACAAAAAAAACACCAGCAAATTAAGAAAAGATCTCCATCGGTTTGACAGCAAACGTGTTGCAAATCCTCACAATGCAAACACATTAAGAAAATGCATTGCAATTTCTCACAACACATGCTAATAGCCAGTGCTTAATTTGTGAATTGGAACAGATCGGGGTAATGGATCCAGCATGGCAGAGGGTTGTTGTGGATGAAAGTTAAGAGAGTTGGGGAGTCGCGGACGCAAGTGAAGAGGGTTGGGAGCAATGGTTGGGAGTCGCGAAAGTGAACAGGAGGAGGGCAGTTGAGGAGGGGGATCGGTAGAATGAGGTGCTGGATCAGATTTCAGAGGTGCCAGATCTGGATCCGGTGTGTTCCGCCACAAATTAAGCCCTGCTAATAACATGGGACACAATGAAAATGTTTTAAGGGGACCCAAAAAAGTGACGGACCCAGCTATTTAGGTTATGGGCTGTTTCTTAATTCCAGAAAGGCTGAGAACAGACTTGTGTTCTTGAGGAGACCATTCCGAGTTGCCTCGAAAGAACGAACACGGGAGACCGCAAGAACAAAGAAACACTCCTGTAAGAAATGAGATGCTGCGTTTTTCCTGATGGTCACATGACCTTCATGCGTTTTTAACGAAAAATTATTTAAACATTACAGCATTTATACAACAATTTACTGTTTTTCTCTTTCAGAATATATACTATGCATAAAGACCTTACAAATATACTTTGCACAATACAAATAAAACTAATTTTAATACAAATTTTAGCAAATTGTTATGAACCCCAATTTATAATGTCTAGGGTCTGCAACTTAAGGAAATGCAACTCAAGAAGTATCATTCTCTATTTATTTAGAGACAAAAATATGTCTCTTTTACTAAAATAAAGTGGCAACAAAAATACAGAAAATTAATTTAACAATATTCACTCAATCAAAATAATTAATTAAACAAACAAACAAACATAGAACATAGAGCAACAAAAAATGAAATAAACAGCCACAACACCAGCATGGATCCTCAGCAGCGGCAGCACAAGACGCGCACAGAATTCTCAAACCTTCATCAGGACAACAAGATACATAGAGATTCTAAGCTAGTAGGGGTCGCAACAGAGCAAAAAAATAGGAGGATCAGTCAGACACGTTCTGGAAACAAAGAGCCACACAGACGCACACTCAGTTTCTGCTTATAAAGCCGACAATCTGAATTAGCCGCAAGTGCAAGGTGGAGTTAGCCTCAAAGAAATACCAATTAATATCAAAAACCCTTCCAAACGACAACAACAACAACAATAATAATAATATTAATAAATACTAGACTGTAAGAAAATAAACACCCTTAATGTGTTTATGTCTTTATAAAGATTTTCATGATAATGTTTACTTTCACCGTCTCATTTAGGGAAACTCCTGAGATAAATAGGTTATATCTCTGAACTTAAATAATAAATCTATATAAAATACTGCACTTCTCACCTCCGCAATGACTTCTGGGACTTCTCGATCGAATTTTGGATCAAGTCTGCATCGATGCGTCCTCGTTATCAAGAACACATCTAGGTACTTTTTTTAACGCGTCCTTCGTTGAGTTTTGAAACTGAACGTAATGACAACACGAGGATGCAAGATCTCTGAAGAACGCATATTAAGAAACAGCCATGGTTATTTACGCTAATTATATACAAAAGAATAGTGTAATCAGGATGTTAAAATAGCAAAAAAAAAAACCTTTCAAAGATTACCCACAACTTCACTGAGCAATAGTCACGGCACATTAGGCAAATCCCAGCTGGGTCCATCACGTTTTTTGGGCCCCTTGAAACATTTCTGTTGTGTTCTGTGTTTTTTCCATGCGTTGTGAGAAAACGCAGTCCGTTTTATAAATTTGTTTGCATTGTGAGAATTTGTGCAAAATGATCCTTTCTGAAAGATGACTGAAATAACGGCTGGCTAAAAATGTATATTTACTATAATGTTTCAGTATCCATTTTTATTACATTTGATTGGCCAGCAGAAGGCCCGCCAAAAACAGTGTTTTAGAACTAGATATTTTTCTGAACCGGCTTGGTGTCCTACAATAGAACAAACAAGAACACCAAAGAAAATAATAAACAGCAAAACAAAACAAAAAAAAATAATGTGTATAAAAAGAAAAATCTATGTGACTCATTTCAGAATTGTGTGTACATGCAAAGCATTTACCATTCATTTTCCTTGAACTAGAATGATATATACAAAATGTAAAATTGACAGTAAACTACATACATTATTAAAATATAAAAAGGGGAGTGCGAGGCACAAAGTAACAGCGTAAAGTGTAACAGAGAGTTTTAAGGTATTTGCTAAGGGTTAACCATGTCATGTTTCCAAGGTTTTCACCACAGTGTTGGCAGACATATTCCTGCCAATTATTGAAATAGTTCGGCGAAATGTGGATGAGAAACACAGGAGAAACTATTTTTGTAGCATGAAAGGATTTTTTATTTTACTCAATATTTTTTTATTTTAAAAAAAATCTGTGAAAGTATGTACGTAAAAGTTTAGATTGTTGTGATTATAGTCTTCTAGACTAAAAGATGGAACCATTTTGAAAGATATAAAAAACACACAGCGACTGCAAGCCAGTTTTGAGGAAAACACGACACAGCAGGGTTACATGTAACAGGGTGTTACAAATAAGCCACAAACTATTTTACACCAATTAAACGAACAAAATAATTATTGAATAATTTATATAAAAGATGTTCAATAGAAAATATTTATCAATTTTTTTTTTTTTATTGCTAATACTGCAAACAAATGCATTGTCTAATAATGTAAAAAAATGCAAATAAATCTAAATGTGTTTATCCAAGAGATAAATAAATTAACATGCTGTGCTATGTAGAATTTAAAAAATAGGTACTGAGGAAATCTACTATTTCAAGTAAACTGAACTTAAAATAATTGTGTGAAATCTGACTTTTTAATCATCCAAGCAGTGCTCATTTGTAGGAGAGGCTTGTGTGTTGTTGGTAACAAAATATGTTTTGTCTAACCCCATTACTTTGTTCATTATTTGGCCAAAACCAAAAAGTGTTACTTTGTGCCCCGCTCTCCCCTACTGCAAAATGCTTAACTGTGATAGGGAACATTTGATTCTGTAACTAATATTTTTTTATCTATTGTTTTAAACCAATAACAGAGTTGACAATAACAGAGCTGACATTTTCCACTATGTTGTGCTTAAAATGCTATTCTCAAACCAGATACCACGTGTCATGTCTAAAACAGAAATAAGTATTTTCATCGTATTCTTGTTTTTAAAAAGTGAATAAGAAATTCACTGAAATAAATCACAATAATAAATCTGACAAATAATTAATCTACTATTGGTGTATACTAAACATTTTGTACTAATTAATGAGACAGAACAATGACATGCCTCAATGCCTTTCGAAGTGACATCACTTTGAACAAGACACATGCATTTTCCACCAGTACTTTAAAGATTATGCTTTTTTTAATAACCAATGTAACAGTTGACGAGCATAGGGACAGACAAAAAGTAAATTTTTTATTATTGAAAATAATAATAATAATACAGACAATTGATGTTTCATGGAACGGTTTATTTAAACTAATTATTCAGGATGGACTTCAAGACTTAAAAGCCAGAGTCAGAAGTCAAAATTGGGTATAGTGTGAGTGTTTATTTTCACAACAAAACGTACCTAAATACACATACAAACATTACTTTTTAGATATAACTTAATATAATGTGCTAATAATCAAAACTGCTTCATTAAACTTTTTGTTTTTAAAAAATATAGCTTTATCTTGGAGATGCAAAATGTACACACAATTGTAGAATCACCCATATATTGCCACTCTCAAACTTGTGTTGTGTACACTAGTCATTAAAAAGCATTTTCAGTTTCTGGATTACAAGACAGTCATTTAATACTGCCGTCTGCTTCACTCATCCCTCAAAATCCCCATTAACATCCTTACCAGGAGATCTTATAAAGCAAGGAAATAGGATATCACAGAGAACATTATGAAATCCATCAATACTTTTGAACATAAGGAAATGATAGACATTCTTCAGTTAATGTAATCTCTTTTACATTTTGCGTGGGTAGAGACGCATTTTTAAAAAGGATATGAAATGCACGCTAACGCAGAGTGTATGAGAGTCCTGCTTGAAATGTATTGCATGGAAAAAGTGAAGTTTAATACAGTGAAGTCTTATGAAGCAAAATGATCAGTCTGTGCTAGAAATAAATAAACAACATTATTTACAACATTGCATTATGTCAGTATTTCCCAACCCTGTTCCCAGAGGCACACAAACAGTACATATTTAGGGTGTCTCCCTTATGTGACCCATTAACTTCAGGTTTTGGAGTCTCTTCTTATGCTCTGATGAGTCGATTCAGGTGCGTTTGATTAGGAAGAGGTTGAAAATGTGTACTGTTGGTGTGCCTTCAGTTGGCATTTCTGTGTGGAGTTTGCATGTTCTCCCCATGTTTGTGTGGGTTTCCTTCGAGTGCTCCGATTTCCCTCACAAGTCCAAAGACATGTAGTATAGGTGAATTGGGTAGACTAAATTGTCCGTAGTGTATGAGTGTGAATGAGTGTGCATGGATGTTTCCCAGTGATGGATTGCAGCTGGAAGGGCATCCGCTGCGTAAAAACATATGCTGGATAAGTTGGCGGTTCATTCTGCTGTGGCGACCCCGGATTAATAAAGAGACTAAGCCGAAAAGAAGATGAATGAATATTTCTTGTACAGACTGGTCAGTGTTTCCCAACCCTGTTCCTGGAGGCACACCGACAATACATATTTTGGATGTCTCCCTTATCTGACCCGTTCAGGTTTTGGAGTCTCTTCTTATGTTCTGATGAGTTGATTCAGGTGTGTTTGATCAGGGAGAGGTTGAAAATGTGTACTGTTGGTGTGCCTTCAGGAAAAGGGTTGGGAAACACTGACATAATGCAATGTTGTAAATGATGTTATTTATTTATTTCTTGCACAGACTGATCAGTGTTTCCCAACCCTGTTCCTGGAGGCACACCAAAAGTACATATTTAGGATGATCTCCCTTATCTGACCCATTAACTTCAGGTTTTGGAGTCTCTTCTAATGTTCTATTGAGTTGATTCAGGTGTGTTTGATTAGAAAGAGGTTGAAAAGGTGAACTGTTGGTGTGCCTTCAGGAACAGGGTTGGGGGAAACTGACATAATGCAATGTTGTAAATAATGTTATTTATTTATTTCTTGCACAGACTTATCAGTGTTTCCCAATCCTGTTCCTGGAGGCACATCGACAGTACATATTTTGGATGTCCCATTAACTTCAGGTTTTGGAGTCTCTTCTAATGTTCTGATGAGTTGATTGAGGTGTGTTTGATTAGGAAGAGGTTGAAAAGTTGAACTGTTGGTGTGCCTTCAGGAACAGGGTTGGGAAACACTGCATATTGTGACAAAAGTGCCAATCTGATTGGTGGAGAATCAATGGTGCAGCGCATCAAAACCAAAAAAAACGAGCATAAGGCGTTTCTTTAAAAAATACGCTTTTACGCCTGGTGTTTTGCATGTTGGTGTGCACGATCACATTGCCACCCTTTATTTAGTCACGAGGCATTAAACGTTGATGGAAAATGCAAGCAAAAAGCATCCTGGTGTGAACGGGTCTTCATACTGATGTATAGTTTGTCAAGACTACTCATGTTTTTTTTTCTGGTGTAATCTATTCGTAAACACTGACATGTTCAAATACAGGCACCCTAGTGCGTCCACGTCTTGACGCTGGCTAAGAAATATACTGAAGAAAAAAAGTCATCTACATCCTGAAAAATCTGAAGGTAACCACAAACTAATTTTGGGGTGAAATATGTCATGCAAAATTGTATGATGAAGCGGATTCTGCCATTCTCAAGACATCATTGGTAACACCAATATTAAATGCAATATAAAAAACATATCAGGAACTGAAGAGTGGTTTTCAAGCACTATTTGAGCATCTTCGACTTCACAATTTATACAATACATTTTTGAGTAAATAGAGGGTAATGCAAACCAGAGACCAACATTTAAGCTTCAAAAATTGCACTTGAATTTCAGCCTGTTTGGACTCTTTTTCCCTCCATTTTAGAGACAGCTTGCCAATTGCACCAGCCAAATCAACAACTCCGGCCTGGCTCGATGCGAGTGGAAATCTGTGCCCCTTTTCGAAGTGCAGATTAGAAAAATCAATATTCTTATCCCTCTTGACATTTTTATTAACTTCATATCTTGCAGATTCTCAGATCCCGAGATTATCATGCACAGCAATCATGACCCGAAAATGTAATGGGAACATAAAAATCATACGAGATCTCTAAATTTCAGTCGAGAATACGGCTAAATGACCTTCCAATTCAAATGCATCATGCGCAGCTCATTTTATTTCATTCTGCCTGGGAAGGGAGAGAGAGGGAGGGATGGAGATTTATTAAAAGCAAAAAGATTTGTGTGAATGCATTTAGTGTTGCCATTTAATGAAGGCTGTTTCGAGTATTGCATTACATAAACATAACACATTTCTTTGTTTTATCATATTAACATAAAAGACAACGTATTACCTTAAATTTGAACAATGGGAGTGGATTCGAAATCACTTTAAATAAACATCTGCTAAATGAATAAATGTAAATGAAATCTGCAACCGATTTAAACAAAGCATCACAATGAAGTGTATCATTAACTGTTTGTAACTTTTTAATTTTATTTAATTTGTCAGGTTTTTTAAAGAGCCCCTATTATGGGTTTTTGAGAATGACCTTCCATGAAGTGTGTAACACCGCTCTAAGAGAAGTAAAATATCCAGCTAAGGCTTAAATCTGAAAGTGGACAGTGTTTAAATATATTGATTCATTTATAAAAGAGTCGACTTCTAGTACTTTAAATGAATCGTTTTGATAACGAGTCTTTAGCCGTTTCGTCGTGACATGGATACGAACCTCAGCATTATAGACCAGCCTTGTGCTGTTCGAGTGCTTCTGGAATCTACACACTTACAACGGAGAATTCATCCTTAAAGGAAGGATCAGAAAAGACTATTGATGTAAGGGAATCTGTCAGAACATTGAGCAGTGCATCGTGGATCAGTTCCTCTATTTCACAAGTGTAAGTAAGTGGTTAAAATGGTTGCCTTCTTGCATTTTCTAGCTTGCAAATTATGTATTTAATTGTGTTTTTTTACTAGTAACTGCTTGTACTGTATTAGGTTAACTCTTTATATTCTCATATTGTGTCTAAAGCCACGTTGAAAACGCGATGTGTGCCGCTTTGTTTACGGATTTAATGCGTTTATGAGCCTGTGATCCTCTGCTGTTTGTCATTGCTATGGCCATAGTCAGCTGTTCTTACATAGGTTACTTGCAGCAGTCAAGTTTCAAAATAAAACTGCACACACATACCTGCTAACATCTGTCCCTGAAAATCCAGGAGACCGGAGGGTTATGTTCGGGGTGAGATATCTGAATAACAGTCAAGCTCTAGGCGAACGGCGATCACGCTGCCCTCAACCCGAAAGTGAAAGTGAAAAAGAAAGTGACCGGTTCGCGGTTGAAAGTGATGACGGGGAGGGAGGGTGTGGGTGTCGCCGATGAAAGTGAGGACCGGGGGGGAGGAGGTTCGCGGACGCCGGCCTCACTATGGACGCGCCGGCCCTGATACCACTGGTGAGAACCGTGTACTGTGTTCTATGGTGTTAGTAACTAATGTGAAGTTGTTTCTTTAATATACATTCTTTGTATTCTGTTTTTGAATGTTTCTGTTAATTTTTATTTTTATTTTCTCCTCTGAGGAGGAGGGTAGTGTATGTGTGTGTGTGTGTGTGTGTGTGTGTGTGTGTGTGTGTAGAGCAGGTAGAGTGTGACGGGCTAGGAGACTCGTATCGATCTCCTCCCCAGTTCTTGGAGTTTTGCTCAAAAAAAATAGTTAGTCGTCTGTATTTACATTCACCCACTGGCAGTCAAAATCCACTAGCGTGTATGCACTCTCACTACTATATTGTTGATAAGCTGTGCTGGGCATTTCACTCTGTCTCGCGCTGAAGGCTGTCAGTGTCAACCAATCACAACAGGCTGTCATCGGTCCAATCAGCACAGATTAGCTTCGCGCTAAGGAGAGGTTTGAGAACAAATGAATCGCTGAACGATTCATATGGGAGTCGCTGGGATAATTAGGTAAAAATAAATGCAGATTATAAGACCATAAAAGTGTTGTTGACCTTGCATGCATATCAGCCTGTTGTTGGAGACCCTTACAACCAAAATATGACCCTATTTAATGTATAATAGGGGCTCTTTAACAGTACTGCCACTCCCTATTGGCAGAGTACGCAGGCTAAGTAAGGACTTAGTTCCGGAGGGGGGCACCATCTCGGACGGTTGCTCTAAAAAAAAAATTTACATTTATTTAATAATGTTAACATAAACTGAGTGTAAATAAAATGTATATTGATAATATGTTGTTAATTACATTTTAAAAAATTCATTTTATGATAAACGCAAAAACAAACATGTGACGTCATTTTTTCCGTGTACGCGCATAGACGCGTACGCACGGCACGGTCCGGTCCGGTCCGGTCCACTTATCTGTGCAGCTGCTAGCAGCAAATATTTATAATTGATGCAAGTTGCAGCTCTATCCCCGGGAAGACAACAGTAGTCTGGAGTCGAGAAGAGGAAAAAAGTGCCAGATGAATCGCTTGCATCATTTTCAGGTAACTTCCATGAATCTGGAAAACATATTTTTGCTTGTTCACTAATAATAATAATAATTCCTTACATTTTTATAGCACTTTTCTGGGCACTCAAAGCGCTTTACACATACAGTAGGGGGGGAATCTCCTCATCCACCACCAGTGAGGCTAACGTGAACACTAGTGAGGCTAACGTTTAAACTTTGCCACAACTGCACCAAATCTGCCTTATTTGTTGTCGTTTACGTTCAGTTTTTTTGCCTTGCGGCTCTGCATTGTGCTTTAAACTATGACAGGACATGTTTTATGACTTTTCGCGTTTGCCCCTCTCCCCCATGTTGCTGATAAATACACAAACTCAGTTATTTTGTTAACCTGTGCAATACTTTACAATTCTATTTGCACACCAGCTACATACACACGCACTGCACAATTATTTCTCTGTATGTATTATTTATTATTATATAGTTATTATATTATGTTATATTATCATATATTATATAATTCTTTGCAGTTGTTTATTGTTTTGTCTATTTCTATGCATTTCTTATTGCTGCTGTTGTTATTGCTTGTATCACTGCAATGACAATAAAGTCTCTTTAGTCTTTACATCGGTGGATTTGTGTGTTTTATGCCGGTTTTTCATTTTTGTACATTACTATATGAAATAACAAAACTGACTCATTCTGTAATTTCTGAAAGAACAATAATATAAAATCTAATATAATATAAAAACATGCTAATCTAATCTAATATAAAAGCATGAATTCATTAATGATTATTTTTTCTGAATGTTAAAGTTTTTGTTAAAAAATACACTCATTTTAATACACTTTTTAATTCTTAAAAACCACAAATGTCTTTGATTTATTCTGACAGCGAGGCTCAGTGTTTGTCCCCATAGATTATAGTGCAAGTTAAATCCACATTTTGGTTTTAGTTTAGACACATTATGAAGAGTGCTTGACTAGCCCATTGTTTTAATAGTATGTCATGAGTTTTTCTCTAAATGACTCATTTCTTTTGTATTGTATATGGGTTCAATGCTGAAAATTGTTACAAAAGAAGATGAGGTCTGGTCCAGCACTGCTCCAGAGGCACCAGCAGCTGCACAGGTAGACACAGAGACAGGATGCAGCCCTGAGGACCGCCCATCTCTACAGGTACAAATTCAACCCCGCCCCTATGATTCAACCCCGCCCCTAAGCCCAACCGACATTTTGGGATAAGCAAATCTAAATTGTACGAATGAGATTGTATGAATTCAAGAATTAGCCACTAAATCAAAAAGTTGTGAATTGCTGTGAGATTGATTTGGTTTTTTTCATATAAACTACCTTGCATTGCACTATATTGCATTGTCAAAATTAAACATTTGCTTTGAATAACATTCAGGACTGTATTGAAGTAATTTACATTTCAATATTTTCACTTGAAAAAGTAACTATGTATTTTTAGCAGAGTGAAAATGTTTGTTTATTCATTTGAAATTACCTTTATGCATAGTTAGACAATTTATTTAAAATGTGACAAAGGTCTCTAAACACAAGTAGGGGTTTAGCCTTAATTGGTAACTTTTACAGAAAAACGTAAGTATTAAGTTTTGAAAGTTGTAGTAATTAATCGGAACGTGTCTCTAGGTAGACAGGTGTTACACTGCTATATTTACATTGATTTACTGAATGCTTGGTCAGGACCTCTAGATGTCACTTTTTAATGTAATGAATAAATTTTTGCATCATATTTGAGTTTGCAGGCTTCTCCAATACTTTTAATGAGAAATTTTTATCATCAGCACAGTCGTGAAGAGCATGGGTAATTTGTCTACCAGCAATTCTATGTAAGGATGTAATACTCTCATCGTGACATAAGTTGTAGAGTGATTTTAAGTTTTAATGGTAAAATTATTTAATTGAAATATTTATTTAGCTGTTCATGAGTCCAAACTTTGATTTGAGTGAGAAACAAATCCAAAGACAATCATGTAAAGATTTTGGTCACAAACACATTAAAAACAAAATCACCTCCTGGAGCAGCTTTATGTCAAGTGTGCTTGTGGATGTCATTGGTATTTGCACACATGCCATTTGTTTAGTTGTAAAAAAAAAAGTAACATTGTTATTTGTACATATTATGTTTACTTGGCTAATTTGTAATGCTCTGCTCTGCTAACTGCTCTGCTTTAATTATAAATACTTAAAGGTGCAGTATCCAAGTTTGACACCCAGTGGTTGAACTAGGTATCGCACTCCTAGATTATAATAAACGCACGCGTGGGATGCCAGATTGAGTACAGGAGCGAGTGATTTAAATCGTGTTCTAAATAAAAGCAACGACACACGATAGAAGGAATATTTTCCATATTAAAAGGAGTTTTAGTTCTAACCAACACCTCGAATTGATATATTAGAAATGGCTTCTATTTCTCACAGCTGAACATGTGAAACCTATGACAGTGCACCTCAGGTACGCCTCGTTTGTTTTATTCAGTGCTAAATGCTAACAATGTGAGTTTGAATGGATTCTAAGGACTTACTCACACTATGTACAGTTGCGTTGAACCAGGCCAAAGCACGCTTCTCCCCCCTCCCGTCTCCGGCGACAGCCCGCACTCACATTACATTCGGGCCTGGGCACGCTTACGTCAATGACACGCTTTTCAGTTTAGGAAGAGAAGCGCTCTTTCTCAGCACAGGGGAGATTTCTTCAGTTATATCGTTTAATTAGTTTGATATGCGGTGACACGCAGTCAAATATTTCGCCGAACAGGTCAGCCACTTTTGACGCTCATAAAGTCGTCGTGCTGCAGGAATTAGGAGGTTTGCTGAAGGTGCAGCTGTCGTGCAGTGAGGGGTTTCCGTCTTTAATAAACTACGACAGTTTGCGTTCATTGAACAGCACGAATGATTAATTAATCCATATGAAACAGTCCCTTAAAAAGTCACGTCTCGCTTTCAGTTTCGGGCTTATGCACGCTTGCACTCACACTCCAAGCGTACCGCGCCTGAGCCCAAGTGAACCGCGCTCAGGCTCACCTCTTCCAACCGGGCCAGGGCCGCCCAAGTAAACTGTGCTTGAGCCCGGTTCAGAGCACTCACACATCTCAAATGATTCGGGAAACGGGCCTGGGCACGGTTCGAAAAGCATAGTGTGAGTACGCCCTAAACCTTACCGTTTTGTGAGTGAGTGCATATTCTGTGCTTCTGAAAGGCTGTATTTAAATTTCTGTCATGTTTCGTCTGGTGCAAACAGCCAAACTGCTGTTTGCGTGTTGTTAGGACACGAGATCACCTAATGTTACATTCATAATATTTATATCATTTGCTAATTAATAACCTCATGTGGAACTGAATCTGTCCCATTTCGACGTCTGATACTGTCCATTTCAGTCACGGGCGCATGCTTTCAGAGCCTTCTGAATTAATGAATGAAATACGCCGTTTTCCAACAAGGCAACCCGGAGTGCTGAAATATAATTGGCTAAACTGGCATTCTGCAGGTTAACTTTACCTAAACAAAGACAGCATTCCAACACAGAAAAACCATTTTCATAGCAGAATATTGACTAATAGACTTCAGCATTGTTTTTCAGTTAAACAAGTATGTTCACTTGGGATGTTTCTTAAATATCTGCAAACATATTATGGCATTTTTATGCTTTAGAAGAGTCAAAAAAATCCGTAATTTTACGGTTTATATGATAACAGAGGTTACTAAACACAGAGACCCCATAACCGTCGGTATGACAATAACTTTTTTTTTTGTTTAGTTTTTTAGTCTTTCTTTTTTTTTAGTACATGTCATTTCAAATAGAAAATGATCTCCAGATTTCATAAAACAGCAAGTTGCTACACTTAACAACAAAAACAAAAATGATAAAACGGTGTAAACACGTATGAAAAACTGAAAAATACAACGTGCCACAGTTTTCTGCACACAAGTATCAGAAATTACATTTTTATCTCATTTTGTTACTTTACAGTAACAAAACTTTTTTTTTTCACTTTTTGGTTCTGAGGGAAAAAATATCTAAACAAACAATTCCAAGTAAAATCCACTTAGTTCAAGACATTTGTTCTTTCAAGACATTTGTTTTTGTTTTGTCCACAGAATATTGTTTTCAGTGTATTTAGCACCATGCACTTGTGATTGAATCAACAAAAACACTGCACCCAGAGTCAACATGTATACATCGAGTCTCTTTGACCATAAATTAAAACCTCTGATTAGAAAGAAATCTCCAGAAACTGAGCCCTCTAATATGTTGTAACCAGTTTTTCTCTCTTTGTGATATGTTTTCACAGGCAGCAAGCATTTACTTTGTGGGTTTGGCAGAACAAGACGTGTGTCTATGTGAGCAGAATATGAAATTTTCATCCAACATGAGTTCCCAAAGGCCTCACAGTCTGCATCTGTACTGGTTGAATCACAGTTCAGCAGGTAAACGCCACAAGTTGCCATGAAAATTCACAGATAATTTATTAAAGCTTGTCAAATTTGCCTCTAACTGGGTGTGAGCAAAAACATGCCATTTTGTGTATGTGTGTTTTCCTTTTTTCCCCGGAAGTTGCTGAAACTTTTATTTCAGCATGTTGATGTACTTCCAACTGAAGCGGAATATTGAGTAGGGGGCGGAGCTTTCTTTTTGCGCATCATTCTCATAGCAAAGTGACAGTATAAGGGGTGTGGTTAAGAATATTGTGGCTGAAGTCGACAAAGTGATGTCAGCAGTAAAAGGATCGCCACTCCAAATGTGGAAGCAAATGATCAGATGAAGTTTCACTGAAGATTACCAAATTTTTTTTTTTTTTTGCTGTTGTTCAGAGGATTAAGTTGCTATACTGCTCAATATTTCATTTCCATTCAAAGTACATCAACATACTGAAAAGTCATATTCCAGTACACACTTACTAGATTTTTATTACCACACTGGAAGATACTGTACTTTTACTAAAGCAAAATGCACTTAATTAATATGCCTCCTGAAAATAAAACTAAATATCTAATATATGTTCTTACAGAATGAAAACGTACCATTGTTATTTAATGTTTTCATATACAGTTGAAACCAGAAGTTTACATACTCTCTAAAAAAAGGAACATAACCATTTTTTAAAAAATGTCTGATGGTAAATCATACTAAACATTTACTATTTTAGGTCCGTTAGGATTACCTAAATCATTTACATTTGCTACATGCCAGAATAAGAGAATTTTTTGAGAATCTTTTATTAATTTCTAGACAGTCAAAAAATAACATACTTTCCTTGGTATTTTTTTAGCTTTGCTTTTAAACTGTATAACTTGTCAAATGTTTTGGGTATCCTTCCACAAGCTTCTCACAATAGTTTGAAGGAATTTTGGCCCATTCCTCCTGACAGAATTGGTGTAATTGAGTCAGATTTGTTGGCTGTCTTGCTCGCACAAGCTTTTTCAACTCTGCCCACAAATTTTCTATAGGATTGAGTCAGGGCTTTGTGATGGCCACTCCAAAACATTCACTCTGTTGTCCTTAAAGCACATTTTAACTAATTTGGCAGTATGCTTAGGGTCATGATCTGTTTGAAAGACCCATTTGTGGCCAAGTTTTAATTTCCTGGCTGATGTCTTGAGATGTTGATTCAGTATTTCTTCATAATGTTCTTTCTTCATGATGCCATCTATGCTGTGAAATGGACCAGTCCCTCCTACAGCAAAACAGCCCCACAACATGATGCTGCCGCCCTCATACTTCACAGTTGGGATGGTGTTCCTAGGCTTGTAAGCTTTCCCCTTTGTCCTCCAAATGTAAATCTGGTCATTATGGCCAAACAGTTCAATCTTAGTTTCATCAGACCACAGGACATGTCTCCAAAAATTTGTCTTTTTTCCAGTGTAATTTTGCAAATTGTAATCTGGCTTTTTTGATGATTCTGGCTTGTTGATTTTCCCATCTGAGCTTTTTCAGAGGCATAATAATCTTATTGTATGTAAACATGACTTTCAAGAAAAGTTATAACAATTTCTCAAAAAAAATCTCTCTCATTATTCTGCTATTAAGCATAACAGAAACAAACTTGATATTGCTAACTTACCTAAAAGAGAAAAAGTTTAAAACGGTTATGTGATTTTTATACAGTGTATGTAAACTTCTGGTTTCAATTGTATATTTGTAACTAAAAATAGTTAATAAAAATAAAATACTTAGTAAGAAAAGCATTTTTGCAGTGTGCATGAATTAATTCAAACCTATATAGCTTGTGCTTTAAAAAGGGAGAGGAGACCGAAAGAAATGACTGATTACTTGCAATCAAGACATCAAAATTTGGTTCCTAAACATTAGAATCATGCTTCTTCAGCTTGTTTTTAGGGGATAACATGCATGCACACTCCAGGGGAACAAGATCAGGACCAGTGTTGCCAATTGGGCTAGACTGTAAAAAAATCCTGGTTGGCTTAAATTTTTAAGCTGAATAAACTTAACCTTACGAGTCCATTGAACTTATATTATGTTAACCTGACTTAAAACAGCTTGTGTAACTTATAAAATTAAGTTAGAACATGATTTACTTAGTTTAATAAGGTACAATGAACTAATAACATGTGCTGTCAGGACTAATTGGTCATTTTTTTTTTTTTCAGTGTACTTTTGATCTGTGTCCACTGCTTGTTTTCAAGGCTGTTTTTTGACCATTCTATTTCTTTTACCATTATTGGAATTGTCATGTTTTGTTTAGGGATTCGACATGTTTTTGAATTACCATTGGGATGGTTTTGGGCTATTTTTGATTGGCCATTGGGTTACATTTGTTGTGCAAACCTGGCAACCCCGATCACAATATCAAATTCCTTTATAGCTCTTTCTAAAGGACGTCAAACAATACTATTACCATAAGAATCAATACCTGATGTGTTACACATTATCATCCTCTGAATAATGTCCCATCCAATCATGCTTTTCTTCTGAAGTAATTTCCATCTTATTCCTTACAGCAAATATTCTCCCAAAAATCACAACAAGCTCTTTGTTTACAAGTTTGTGGGCATTCAAGTGGTTTCTGTCATGTTGTTTGTGTTTGAATGGTGAAGGTGTGAATTCAGACAGGATTGTACCTCACAATCGTTTAATACAGATTACAAAATCAGAGAAGATTTTTTCAAATGTAGTTAGTTCATTTAAGAGTAGAGATCTTTATATAAATATGGTGGACCCATGACCTAATGGTTGGAAAGTTAAACTTTGGTTCGAGTCTCTGCACCAGCAGGGATTGTAGTTGGGGAGGGTGAATGAATATCCACCTCAATATGACGGCTGAGGTGATTCCCTTGAGCAAGGCACCGAACCCCCAACTGCTCCCTGAGCAGCCCACTGCTGTGTTCATGTACTGTAAGTCACTTTGCATAAAAGCGTCTCCTAAATGCATAAATGTAAAAATATATCTCATGTCTGTGAACCAAGTATTTGCTTGGACTCCAGCTCATTCGACCTTAAAAATTTACAACAAAAGCTGCAGGAACTGTCATCTGTACACAGGTCTGTACCAATCCCCTCTCTCTGAGATCATCAGTCTATAGCGACCAGTGAATGACCCCTTTACAAAGACGGGGCTTCCTTCGCTAAAGCAACCATATTGACTGTTAAACATTTACCCGTTCAAAACTATATGAGTGACGAGTATTGTGTATTCTATGTTTGGTTGTCCTTTATGTCCTTAACGTTTTCTGGGTTGACAGATGCACCGTGGATCTGATAAAAGCACAGCAGTCAGATTTCCATGATGCATCCCCTTTAAGTTTATAACAAGCATCATCAGGAATTCATACATACTGTACGTACACCTGCCACTTGTCTCTTTTCGTTTGGGTAAATGGAGACATGATCGTCTCTTGAGAAGTGCATCTCAGCAGAAGTGCCTATGCTTAAGGGGTCTGTCCTACTGTTTAGAGGAGCATTTCAGGAGGAATAACTAATGTCCTTGAACATATTGCTGCTATGGCTGGTTATTCTCATCTCCAGCTAATGAGCTCTGCTGAAATCACAATTACCGTCACAGTGAATGAATTAATAAATGAATGGGTTGCACCCTGCTGGTGAGCTCTTATGTCTGTCATTACATCCCTAGTTTTCTCTAAGTCCTCTTCCTTGTATCAATCTGACATCTGTTCAGAAGAGGTTAAAAACCAATTAAAATATATAAAATTAATTTGTTTGTGATTTTTTTCCCCCCATTGCTTGCATATATTATGTAGTTATCATAGTTGTTAGCAGGGCTTGACATTAACTTTTTTGATCACCAGCCACTGTGGCTAGTAGTTTTCTAACATTACTAGCCACTCGCCATTTTCACTAGCCACAATTTTGTTGTTGGGAAAATATATTTTATATGCATAAATTTGACTTTGGCATGCTAAAATGACTTGATTTAGATTTTGTGTTGTCCACATGTCTCCTCATTCATTTCACCTTTTTGTGTGTATGACCCTGCTCAATGTGCATGAGCAAAATGTCGCATTGCAATTCATTTTAATTTCACAGGACTTTTCAGAGCTCAACACTGAGGATTTACCAAATGTACCACACCAAAAATAAATAAATAATTATTTCTTAGCCACAAATGTTAAATAATATGTCAAAACATGCAAAATATTGCTGTATACATGCTCTTTTTATTCAACAAAACCTTTCTTAAAAAAACAATTATATTAAAAAAATTATTATTGCCATGTATCTAAAACTATGCACAGTAGCCTCTGTCCAGGCTAAAGGTATCTCAGACCACTAGTTAACTACACATACATGGAGAGTTAATCTCCTATTAAAGCAATGGTATTGTAACAATGATAATTAAACCATATTAAAAAAATTTGTGTAAGCAAAAGAAAGCGGGTGAAAAACATACCGTGTGATAATGAAGGATGATCACGTTCACATGGGTAACGTAGGCCCATAATGTTAAAACAAAACCGGTAACCGCTGCTGCTTACAAAAACACATTTTAGAAACATCTGGAGCTTTTGGAAGCAGCAGGACTGTGTGTGCACGAGCATCACTATTTGTCCAGTCTATTTGAAAGAAGCCGATCGCAGCAGTTGCGTTTCCTCGCACGGTTGCTTCGCGCCAGGAAACAGGAGCGCGCATGCCTTTTAAAACAGGAGCGCGCATCACATCACCTGTGCACGCGAGTGATCATCATCCTTTCATTCGGTATTTATCTGCTTTCCTTTGCTCACACGAACGCTATTTTTGACGGTCATACTGCTTTTCGATTCTAAGATAACATTTGCACACATGTTGGGCCCTCTCTATTGTCGAACCCTGCCTTTAAGATAACCATAATTTTAAAATGATCTTCAACCAGCCAAAGTGGCTAGTGAGAGTGTCTGTCTAACCCGCCACGGCTGAAATCTACCTGCATTTGGCGGGTTGGCGGGTGTTAATGTAAAGCCCTGGTTGTTTCATTAAAAGGTATGATCCCTAAGCTACCCTGTTAATAACCCATGTAGTTACTTCAGTAACACAGTACTTTCTTAGTACACTGTATGTTATTACACTTTAAAATAAAGTTACTATTAGTTACTAAAACGGCGATGCAGTGACGCAGTAGGTAGTGCTGTCGCCTCACAGCAAGAAGGTCGCTGGTTCAAGCCTCAGCTGGGTCAATTGGCGTTTCTGTGTGGAGTTTGCATGTTCTCTCTGCGTTCGTGTGGGTTTCCTCCGAGTGCTCCGGTTTCCCCCACAGTCCAAAGACATGCAATACAGGTGAATTGGGTAGGCTAAATTGTCCGTAGTGTATGAGTGTGAATGAGTGTGTATGGATGTTTCCCAGAGATGAATTGCAGCTGGAAGGGCATCCGCTGCGTTAAAAAAAAAAAAACGCTGGAAAATTTGTTGGTTCATTCTGCTTTGCGACCCCGCATTAATAAAGGGACTAAGCCTAAAAGAAAATGAATGAATGAATAGTTACTAAAACTATAAAATGAGCAATATCACACTCGTAGCAGTGAGATGTGGCTGGATATCGGCACTGGTGAGAGGTGTGCATTGGAACAAGGCCGCAGGATGATGTCTTGGTGTCCCACCATTGACGATATACAGCCACATCACACTGCTACAAGTATGATTATGTGTTTATACAACAGTTCGACGGCATAATCCTGTATATAAAAATGAAAATCAAACACGGAGAGTCTCAAAATCCTTTTGTAAGAGGAACTACTTTCTTCTGCCATTCATTCACATCTGCAGCTGACATCAGAACAGCAGAAACCGTTGCTCATTCACCAACGTCACTTTAGACCTAGTATTTGAATGATTCTCTGGCGTACGGCCTAAAGTGATGACAAAACGGATGATTTTGCTCACATTTTAAGATTATAAGGCTGAACAGCATGAAATGCCATCAGTCTACAGAGATTTCCCAGTATATCTGTGTTGCAATCGGAAGATCACAATAATTAACCCCGAAAAAGCCAAAGCAATGCAATCACTATCAGATTACTGTTGTGTTTGTGATAAGGAAAATTGCTAACAACATGCGGGCATTTCTTCTTTCTGCTTCTGCAGTGATGAAAACAGGAGACTCAGATAGCCAACCAAAAAGTAACTCAAAGAAAGTCATCTTTGGTTATACAAAGAATGGCCAACATAACATACAGTACATACATTCCTAATATGCGAGTCCCATCTCACACTCAACACACTACAATTATTCATTCATTCATTTTCTTTTCGGCTTAGTCCCTTTATTAATTAGGGGTCGCCACAGCGGAATGAACCGCCAACTTATCCAGCATATGTTTTACACAGTGGATGCCCTTCCAACTGCAACCCATCTCTGGGAAACATCCATACACACTCATTTACACACATACACTACGGACAATTTAGCCTACCCAATTCACCTGTACCGCATGTCTTTGGACTGTGGGGGAAACCAGAGCACCCGGAGGAAACCCACGCGAACACGGGGAGAACATGCAAACTCCACACAGAAACACCAACTGACCCAGCCGAGGCTCGAAACAGCGACCTTCTTGCTGTGAGGCGACAGCACTACCTACTGTGGCACTGTGTCGCCTAAACTACAATTACTATGGTATAAATACAGCACTATAACATACAAAAGAGAGAGAGAGATTGCTTAGAAAATCATTTACCAGTTATATAATACAGAGATATGATTAACAAAATACATACAGATCACAAGAAGTGCACAAGACAGACACATGCAAAATATGGCAGCAACTGAACTTGCGATTTTTTTCTTCAGCTAAAAATATGTATTTCTTTAACAGTACTCGCTGTTTTCATCTGACACCAGAAACAACCTCACCAACCCTGTAATTACTGTGACTTAAAAAATAAAATAAAATACAACAAAAAGTAGCAAAGAGCTGACTCTTGCTGGCCCGCAGTGATGGACATTTAGCTGTAATTTGAAGGTCAGGTCCCAGGAGGCATTTTACTAGCACACATAGATATGCAATTATACACCTCCCCTAACTCATGCTTGGTTTGTCCAAAAAGCGCCACAACAAGTCAAGCTTTAATAAACTGCCTCCCTAAATTCAGAAGAATTCACTTTGAAATACTGGCTTGTTTGTTACATGACAAACAAACTATAAATTAGCATTTCTTTAGACCAATATCCATCAAAAATCAATTCAGATAACTTTCTACGGGTCAGAGTGTATGAGTGTGAATGAGTGTGTATGGATGTTTCCCAGAGATGAATTGCAGCTGGAAGGGCATCCGCTGCGTTAAAAAAAAAAAACGCTGGAAAATTTGTTGGTTCATTCTGCTTTGCGACCCCGCATTAATAAAGGGACTAAGCCTAAAAGAAAATGAATGAATGAATAGTTACTAAAACTATAAAATGAGCAATATCACACTCGTAGCAGTGAGATGTGGCTGGATATCGGCACTGGTGAGAGGTGTGCATTGGAACAAGGCCGCAGGATGATGTCTTGGTGTCCCACCATTGACGATATACAGCCACATCACACTGCTACAAGTATGATTATGTGTTTATACAACAGTTCGACGGCATAATCCTGTATATAAAAATGAAAATCAAACACGGAGAGTCTCAAAATCCTTTTGTAAGAGGAACTACTTTCTTCTGCCATTCATTCACATCTGCAGCTGACATCAGAACAGCAGAAACCGTTGCTCATTCACCAACGTCACTTTAGACCTAGTATTTGAATGATTCTCTGGCGTACGGCCTAAAGTGATGACAAAACGGATGATTTTGCTCACATTTTAAGATTATAAGGCTGAACAGCATGAAATGCCATCAGTCTACAGAGATTTCCCAGTATATCTGTGTTGCAATCGGAAGATCACAATAATTAACCCCGAAAAAGCCAAAGCAATGCAATCACTATCAGATTACTGTTGTGTTTGTGATAAGGAAAATTGCTAACAACATGCGGGCATTTCTTCTTTTCTGCTTCTGCAGTGATGAAAACAGGAGACTCAGATAGCCAACCAAAAAGTAACTCAAAGAAAGTCATCTTTGGTTATACAAAGAATGGCCAACATAACATACAGTACATACATTCCTAATATGCGAGTCCCATCTACACTCAACACACTACAATTATTCATTCATTCATTTTCTTTTTGGCTTAGTCCCTTTATTAATTAGGGGTCGCCACAGCGGAATGAACCGCCAACTTATCCAGCATATGTTTTACACAGTGGATGCCCTTCCAACTGCAACCCATCTCTGGGAAACATCCATACACACTCATTTACACACATACACTACGGACAATTTAGCCTACCCAATTCACCTGTACCGCATGTCTTTGGACTGTGGGGGAAACCAGAGCACCCGGAGGAAACCCACGCGAACACGGGGAGAACATGCAAACTCCACACAGAAACACCAACTGACCCAGCCGAGGCTCGAAACAGCGACCTTCTTGCTGTGAGGCGACAGCACTACCTACTGTGGCACTGTGTCGCCTAAACTACAATTACTATGGTATAAATACAGCACTATAACATACAAAAGAGAGAGAGAGATTGCTTAGAAAATCATTTACCAGTTATATAATACAGAGATATGATTAACAAAATACATACAGATCACAAGAAGTGCACAAGACAGACACATGCAAAATATGGCAGCAACTGAACTTGCGATTTTTTTCTTCAGCTAAAAATATGTATTTCTTTAACAGTACTCGCTGTTTTCATCTGACACCAGAAACAACCTCACCAACCCTGTAATTACTGTGACTTAAAAAATAAAATAAAATACAACAAAAAGTAGCAAAGAGCTGACTCTTGCTGGCCTGCAGTGATGGACATTTAGCTGTAATTTGAAGGTCAGGTCCCAGCAGGCATTTTACTAGCACACATAGATATGCAATTATACACCTCCCCTAACTCATGCTTGGTTTGTCCAAAAAGCGCCACAACAAGTCAAGCTTTAATAAACTGCCTCCCTAAATTCAGAAGAATTCACTTTGAAATACTGGCTTGTTTGTTACATGACAAACAAACTATAAATTAGCATTTCTTTAGACCAATATCCATCAAAAATCAATTCAGATAACTTTCTTCGGGTCAGAGCCAGACACGCTTTGCTAAACAGATGCACTTTCCGGAGTGTTTGAGTGAAAAACAACCACTTGCAGCTTTCAATCACTGCATTTGACTTTCATGGATTTTAACAGAGCTGCAGAAAAGGGTTTGGTGAGACGCAGGCCCAGAGGTCTGGAGCTATATCCAAACACCCCTGAAGTCCAAGCATATTTAAGTTGCATTTTTTCTTCTCACAACATAAATAGTGAATGTCTTGGCTTCTTTCGTAAGTCCTTAGGGTTCAGTCTGGCAGTCGTTATATTGGAACTTTAATAAACAACTTTCACCAGGTCTATACAGTTGAAGTCAGAATTATTAACCCCCGGTTTATTTTTTCCCCCTAATTTCTGTTTAACGGAGAGACGATTTTTTTTTTAACATAATAGTTTTAATAACTTATTTCTAATAGCTGATTTATTTTATCTTTGCCATGATGACAGTAAATAATATTTTACTAAATATTTTAAGACGCTTCTATACAGCTTAATGTGACATTTAAAGGCTTAACTAGGTTAATTAGGTTAACTAGGCAAGTTAGGGTAATTAGGCAAGTTATTATATAACGATGGTTTGTTCTGTAGACTATCGAAAATAAATATAGCTTAAAGGGGCTAATAATTTTGACCATAAAATGGTTTTCAAAAAATTAAAAACTGCTTTTATTCTATTCGAAATAAAACAAATAAGACTTTCTCTAGAAGAAAAAATATTATCAGACATACTGTGAAAATTTCCTTGCTCTGTTGAACATCATTTGGGAATTATTTAAAAAAAAAAAAAAAAAATTCAAAGGGGGGCTAATAATTCTGACTTCAACTGTATATGCTGGCAGGAAACTGTTTTTACTCTGTATGGCATTATAAACATTTGTTACCATGAATCTGCATTTGTTTCATCCAGTAATGAAATCTAGCTGTTTTTCCATGAAGACAGCACAAGTCATTGAGTCACTTGAAGCCGCAAATACAAGATGAGCCTGCATCTCTTGCTGAAACTCAATCTGACACCAGTCCATTGTGTTGACACATCGGTTTTGGAGAGAGGTAAACATTTTCTATAAATGTGTGATGATACAATTCCACATTTTCTCTTTGGTTGATTTTCATGATGATTATGGTGGTCGATTTGAAATCGCACAATTTATAACAGTTTGCTCCTCATTTCAAACCATGAATTTGTCCTGTATTCATAAGCAAGAAGACAAAGGTGATGAAGGATCCATTTTCAAAACCGAAGATGAAAATCCACAACAGGAAACACGCATCTCAGTGTGCTGGGAAAAAAAAAAACAACAGAAAGACTGAAGGTGCATTTACATATTTTGGTAACACTTTAGTTTACATCAGAATTTATGCTATTAACTACTGGCTTATTACCTGCCTATTATTAAGATATTAAATATTCTTAAGTAGTTATAAAGCATGATCTTATTCTGCATCTCTAATCCTACCTAAAACCTAAACCCAACTACTACCTTTCTAATTATTAATAAACAGTTAATTAAAGTGATACCCATATTTTTAGTCAGTCATATCACAAAACACAAAGGATAGACATTATTTGCACAGTGTACAGTAAGAGTATATTTTGTTTGATTTGATTTTTGATTTGATTTATTAATTTCGAACCACAAAAAGAAATAAAATCATACACAAAGCAATTCTTTAAACAAAATACATTTCATCATGGTCGAAATTGAGCAGAAGGAAGCGCAAGCTTATTATTTTCCCCACCCCATTACCACAACATCATTCGTCTATTACTTCAAATGAGTTCTTCTTTTACTTATCTCTTCTTATTGTACATGAGACATACATAAGCTTTACATTAGACATATATTATTTTTTTGGCTTCTTTGACATATTGTATGGCTTATTCACCATTTGTAACATATCATATCATAACATAGAGCCAAAAAAACAACAACAAAAAAACACAGTATTGCAAATAGCCATAAGCTTAAATAATTTTGCTCATTTTTTAATCACCTCTATTCATCAACATATTTCTTTAATAATATAATTGTACATTTCTATACGTTTTCCGTATTTTTACAATCACTTTTATTAATCATTATATTCCTTTAACAATATATATTATACAACTTTTTAAAATGATCACTATCCCACTATCCAATCTGTTCCAGACAGTTAAAAGCTGTCCTCGTTTTCAACCTCCTAAGATTTTGTTCTTCTCTCAGATTACATCCCCCTTGTCTTTCTTTAAAAAAAAATTTGTATGCATTTCAGAAGTAATTTATTCCTAACTTTAAACATAAATTGTGCCGTTTTAAATTTAACTAAATCATTAAACTTAAGTATCTTCAATTTAAAAAATGTTTCACAGAAGAAAAAGTCATACAGGATTGAAAGAACATGAGGGCGAGTAAATGACAGATTTTTCATTTTAAAATTAGAAATCGTCATGGAAACTAACTGAAATAGTTTGTATGAAGTAACTGCAGTGTTTCAAAAAGTAAACATTATTAATGTGTACAGTTGATAATATTGGTAGAATTCCTGTGAAATTGTAATGCTTTTTCAATATTTTTGACAACAGTACATACATTTTTAAAAGTTATTTTGCAAGATACAAGCATTCAGTTTAAAAGTTTAATTTTTAAGGCGTAATTATAGGTTCACTACACTGTAAAAAAAAAAAAAAAAACAAAAAAAAAAACTTTGGGACATTTGAGTTGACTCAACTTTCAACCCAATTACTGCACTTGACTATTTAAGTTGAGTTAACTCAAAAAAAAAAGTCATGAACTTTGTTGGGTTAAAATTTTAAGTTTAGTCAACTTTGTTTTTTTTTTTTTTTATTACAGTGTAGGCAAGTCATTGAAAACCATGGTTTGTTCTTTAGCCAATCGGAAAAAAAAAATACATGTATAATATTAGGATTCCCACTCTTTCATGAACAGCAGAATAAATGACTTTTAAAAGCATCAATAATTTCAAAACACCATTGTAATTTACATCGCCAGCATATGTATGGCCATCCTTACTGTACTGAACATTACACTTAATGTTTACCTTAAAATGTCAGAGTAATGATGCTTTGAAGGTGTCATTTAAAAATAAATAAATAAATTCAGACCATTTGAAACAGTCATGTTGAAAAGACTTTTAATACAGGTTGTTGAATTCAATATTGGGAATATTCAAATGTGGTTTCTAAAACATTGTTAAAATGTGCATTTTTTTGTCATAGTTCTTGTACAATCTTTAAATTTAAGGATTTTAAATTAAGAATTTATCTTTTTTTTTTAAATCGTTTGTTCGTTTTTTGACAGCAGCTCAGTACAGAACACCATAAACAAATTTGATTTCTAATTTAATTCAAGCACTTTTAAGGACCTATGTTTATTTTCCAGGCCTTGAATCCATATGTCTGAAATGTAAGTACTTTGAATATACTGTGCTGTAATATATTTCTTAAGGGGGTGTAGGAATGCAAATTATCATATGCAATTGTTTATATTGCAAAACATGTCGTTTTCACCAAGAAAGTCCGTACAGATTCCAAAGGCAGATACTGATAAGTTTTTACGATGCGGTCACATGTTGATTGGTCAATATCTATGTCTCAGTATTTGGGCTTTGCTCACATGGTCAAGAAAGATATAAAAAAAGATGGTAAACGTTGCTCTGGTCTCTTTTCATGCTCTGCTCCTCTCTTGCTCTGGCTCTTCTTTGTCTGTCTCTCCCTCTCTCTCAGGTAACTTTATTTTACATTTAAGCTTAAGTGCAATTAATGTCATATGCTTATATCATATTGTCATATAATTTTATTGTCATTTCAATTTCATTTGTGAATTACTTTTGATTTAACATCAATACTTAACTGCTCCATATTGCAATACAACACAATCACATAATAGCAACACTCTCCCAAATGTGTAGCTATTATAACTGCCCTTATTTTTGTTTTGGTATAAGATTGCAGAATGATGGCTTGACTAGAAATGTACAGTTTTCACCATCATACTGATAACGTTTTTAGTCATTCGGCAAAACTACAGTTTGAACCGCTGTAGTTAAAATCCCATTCATTGCAGGGGATAATAATATTGACCTTAGCATTTTTTTTTTCAGCTAAACAAATAGAGATCACAGTTATCCAGAAGATAATATAAAAGGAAACACTGTGAAAAATGACAAAAAGTTTAACTGCTGTAAACTCACTAAGGAACTTTGAATATCACGCACGGAGGAACACACTTGGTTTAAAGCGGGACTCTTGAATGAGAAAGTTCTGCAAATGTGAAACGGCTGAGCGGATTCTGGAGGAGTGTCATTTACTCCCTCTCTCTGCACAGCTGCTGCATGCTAGTGCAAATTAAAAATGCTCATAGGCATATTTTATCATGCTACTCCTTACCTAAAATTAGCCGGGGTCAAATACAGTTCCTCTCATTTGCCTCTTCAAAGTTGAGGCTCGCCTGACCGTGGAAAAGTTCCATCTTCATTCATCCTGAAGTTCTTTAAGCTCATGAGAGACCGTAAGCGTTGCTAAAGGAGCCAGCAGAGCAGATGTGCAGCCCACCTGCTACATAAACACTCTTTCTGTTTCATTTGCTTCTTTCCTTCTTTATCATATTCCTGCTGTTTCTCCGTCTCTATTGGAGGATTTGGACTTGGAGCAGGTAATGCATGCCAGAGGTCTTTACACACACACACACACACACACACACACACACACACACACACACACACACACACACACACACACACACACACACACACACACACTTCTGACATGAAGAGAGGCAGTCATGTGGAGGACATTATGACATCTGGTACTTAAGTGAAGAACTGACATGGCAGCAAAAGTCTTTTGACGATGACTAAGCTTGGATACTTAACTTTCCATTAGGAAATCTAGGTCTTTTTTTAAATCTAAATGTACAGCTTGTACTTTTCCATTTGACTTACTGAGCATATACGTCATGTTCATATATATATATATAAGACTGATTTTTCTAAGGTTTTATGGACTGATGAAAAGAGAGTGAGTCTTGATGGGGCCCGTGGCTGGATCGGTAAAGGGCAGAGAGCTCCAGTCCGACTCAGACGTCCGCAAGGTGGAGGTGGAGTACTGGTTTGGGCTGGTATCATCAAAGATGAGCTTGTGGGGCCTTTTCGGGTTGAGGATTGAGTCAAGCTCAACTCCCAGTCCTACTGCCAGTTTCTGGAAGACACCTTCAAGCAGTGGTACAGGACGAAGTCTGCATCCTTCAAGAAAAACATGATTTTCATGCAGGACAATGCTCCATCACACGCGTCCAAGTACTCCACAGCGTGGCTGGCAAGAAAGGGTCTAAAAGAAGAAAAAAAATTGACATGGCATCCTTGTTCACCTGATCTGAACCCCATAGAAAACCTGTGGTCCATCATCAAATGTGAGATTTACAAGGAAAACAGTACACCTCTCTGAACAGTGTCTGGGAGGCTGTGGTTGCTGCTGCACACAATGTTGATGGTGAACAGATCAAAACACTGACAGAATCCATGGATGCAGGCTTTTGAGTGTCCTTGCAAAGAAAGGGGGCTATCTTGGTCACTGATTTGTTTTTGTTTTGTTTTTGAATGTCAGAAATGTATATTTGTGAATGTTGAGATGTTATATTGGTTTCACTGGTGAAAATAAATAATTGAAATGGGTATATATTTGTTTTTTGTTAAGTTGCCTAATAATTCTGCACAGTAATAGTCACCTGCACACACAGATATCCTCCTAAAATAGCTAAAACTAAAAACAAAAACTTCCAAAAATATTCCAAAAATATTCAGCTTTGATATTAATTAGTTTTTTGGGTTCATTGAGAACATGGTTGTTGTTCAATAATAAATTAATCCTCAAAAATACAACTTGCCTAATAATTCTGCACTCCCTGTATGTATGTATATATATATATATATATATATATATATATATATATATATATATATATATATATATATATATATATATATATATATATATATATATATATATATATATATATATATATATATATATACACACACACAACGGAGGATACGTGAAACTTCCCGGATGTGTTCTTGATATCGAGGACGCACCAATGCAGACTTGAGCACCGATCTCGCTCTAGAAGTAGGAAGCACAACATTTTATTCATTTTATTAATTTTCCATATAAAACGCGTGAAGGTCACGTGACCATCAGGAAGAACGCAGCATCTCATTTTTCACAGGACGCGTTCTCTGTTCTCGTGGTCTCCCGAGTTTGTTCTTCCGAGGACACCTGGCAAGACGAGTTTCGTTGAGTTTCGTCAAGCTAGGTGAACTCTGACCTGCAAAATCGCATCACTTGACTGCGTGAGACCACTCCAGGATCAAAACATAACCTCTCTGAACAGAAATTTAAAACATGGAGCAATCGCTCGCTTTTTAAAATATCTAATCATCTTGTTTAATCCCGCCCCTTTTCGCAGACCCGTACGACAGAATTTCGCAAGCTCAAACTCTAGTGTGACTTCGGCTTTACTAGGCTTTCTACAAACATCCTGACAGGTGTACTGAGGTAAGGTGGAGCTAAAATCTGCAGAACGCCGGCCCTCCAGGACTGAGTTTGGACACCCCTGCCTTAAAGAGACTTAATTCGCATGCAGTCCTGGGAAAACTTAAAGCTAAAAAATAAATATAGACTTTTATAATCAATAAAAGGGCTACTTTAGAATATGGAACTAGTATCTCTATTATAATAGTCGCTTAGGCTCTTTACTCAATGATTTATTTAACTTATTATAAACACTTTATTAAGTTGGATCATTTATTACAACCTGACTGGCTGAGTGGAATGTTTCTGGCTTCCTTTTACAAAACTGCGTCGTTTATAATGCATCAAATCTCCAGCCAAAATTTACTTCTCCTGACCATCTGCTCAGGAATTCTGGAGTTTCACATGACAGAAAAGAAGCACTTTTTTAAGCCCTCGTGAAAAACGTCCCATTTATAGCCCTTGTAACACAAACACATTATTCATCATGTTCCACAATCTTTAAATAAAACATTTTTATGAAGAAGAATTGGTTGTTGCGTTAGTTGCTCTATGCTACGAATAATATGTGATAAACAGGCTCTGCTGCTTTTAAATATATGGTACAAGCTCAAAGATAGGAAATCATTCTTCTGTGAAATGTTGATTTGTTGAAAAGTCATATAAAAAGCTTGAAATAACAGATTGCGTATTGGGATTTGTTGCTTATGAGAACACCAGTGCTTTGAAGATGAACACTGAAATTCAGCATGACTTGTAAAATGAGTTGAGATGCATCTGGATGAGAATTAAACATAAGAGGTTTAAATAAAATATAGTACTGTGGTTCTTGACAAAGTCTTAGAAGTGTAAGGAAACACGTAATTGGCAACATACCTTGGTTTTGAAAGTTTTTCTCAGGAGGGGTTGGGGGGGGGGTAGTATACAGCTAAAATTGAAAGTTTTCCACCCTTCACTAAAACAATCAATCTACAAACATAAGATTTTTTGAAGATCATCTAATCAACCTCTCTTCAATGTTGCAGTTAAGGCGTAAATTTACACAATGTTAATTCTGATGTTTGGAAGATCCAGTGTCAGAAAAGAGTCACGAATCATACGATTTCCTTCGTATTAAAATGTATGATTTTATACAGTAGGCATGGTCCCAAACCCCACCCTTAACCTAACCCCTCATTGAGTGATGAGCAAACTGTACTAAAATGTGCGAATGAGATCGTACAAGTGAATACAAAATAGCCATTAAATCAAAAAGTTCTGAATTGTGTGAGATTGCGTTGGAATATTGTGTCCACGCATGCATCACGATATATTTTTTTAGATGCAGTGATAGAGGCCGTTCATATTAGTGATATCCCGATCAGGTTTTTTTGCCCTCGAGTCTGAGTCATTTGATTTTAAGTATCTACCAATATCGAAACTCGATCCGATACTTCTACATAAAAAGAATAAAGAAGAGTGAAGAAACAGATCCAGGATGTTCCTTATTTTTTATTTACTTCACCTTATTTTAACATTCAACAACCCTGTTAACAAACAGAGCACTTCAATGAGGTAGCTTGAACAATCAAGTAATAAACAAAATAAATTCTTTACTTTTAGACTTTAATGCAAAAGTAAATAAAAATACAATGTTGTAGTCATCAACTTTATAATATCTCCAGAGAGCAGACATATTCGCGCTTTCCACTTTAAGCTGCTTCCATGTTCTACTTTGCCGGCATTTAACCAATAGAGTCTTTGCAACAAAATTATGTCATGCCGCACGCGTTGCTGTGTGAAGTCAAGAAAGAGGTCTAACTCTGTGCCACCGCATAACTATAGATGTGTAAAAAATAATGAGAATATATATATATATATATATATATATATATATATATATATATATATATATATATATATATATAGTACATACATACATACATACATACATATATATATACACACACAGACACATACAATTGAAGTTCAGAATTATTAGCCCGCCTGAATTATTAGTCCCAGTTTAATTTTTTCCCCAATTTCTGTTTAATGGAGAGAAGATTTTTCAACACATTTCTAAACATAATAGTTTTAATAACTCATTTTTCAATAACGGATTTATTTTATCTTTGCCATGATGACAGTAAATAATATTTTACAAGATACTTCTATACAACTTAAAGTGACATTTAAACTAGGTTAATTAGGTTAACTAGGCAGGTTAGGGGAATTAGGCAATTTATTGTATAATGATGGTTTGTTCTGTAGACTATCGAAAAAAAAAAATTAGCTGAAAGGGACTAATAATTTTGTTCTTAAAATGGTGTTTAAAAAAAACTAAAACTGCTTTAATTCTAGCCCAAATAAAACAAATAAGACTTTCTCCGGAAGAAAAAAATATTATCAGACATACTGTGAAAATTTGGGAAATATATATATATATAAAAAAAAATAATTATTATATATATATATATATATATATATATATATATATATATATATATATATATATATATATATATATATATATATATATATATATATATATATATATATATATATATATTCGAGTCCTGATTGGGAGGTAACGTCCAATTTGAGCGATTCAGAAAATGCGTGATTGGGCCTGATTTCGATCTGGACATCTATAGTTCATATGGAGCTTAAAATATACCAAAACATTAAAAATCTGAGTTTGAATCGTGTTAATTTTAATTAGTAACAATTTCAATTGAATAAAACAGAATATTATATGTCATTAAAAATGTCTTGAATTTGAATTTCTTAACTTGAATATTAAACATCTGTATTTTTACAAACCCAATATCTGCAATCTATGAATTCAGAACAAAAACTGAAATCTGAAGTTTGAAAATGCGTCTCTAAAAATCTGACTTAAATTCAGTTTTAGATGTTCAAAAATCAAGAAATTCAAATTCAAAACATTTTTAAATGGCATATAATATTCAGTTTTTTTTTTAATTACAACTGTTAATAATTCAAGTTAACACAATTCAAATTCAGATTGTTTTGGCATATTTTAAGCTCCATACGTTCACGAATTGTGTCTTTGCGTGCGCAAGTTTGTTATTTCCAATGGAGGCGCATGGCTTGCACACACATAGAGGGAGTGACCTGCTCACGCTTTCCAGGCGCACCAAGGTGAAAACATCTCAACAATTCAGAATGCCAAAAGCGCACTGCGAGTCACGTGACAAGAACTGACCAATTAGCTTCATAATTTGTTAGGAATATACACATTTTGGTAGACTAATTTTCTCAAACAAACACTGCAGTGCTTTATAATTTTCTCTATAAATAAGACTTGTATCAGAGCTGCAGCAATGTTTTGTTTGTCATCCTCTGAGAAAACGGTTGATAGTGGCATAGCAACAACAATGGAGCAAGAGCACCAAGTGCATTGAAAACAGTAAAGGAAGCATCAATCTTGGACTTTCCAAGTGCTTTTAGACACAATATGTGAACGGCACATTTTATGACCCTGTGTTACGCCGTGTGTGCAAATGATAAAAGTGAATAATTACTTTGACTCTGTCATGCATGATATCAAACTTCAAATAGACCTATATGACAGCTTGTTCAAACACACACACCTCACAAAGCCAAGCATCAATATGAGCATCAACAATTACCATGCAAGGTCTTAAATTGGAAAAAAAAACATGTAGAAGCTTTTATGACAGCAAAAAAAAATGCACCTTGTATGCACACATTTAATTAAACACATTTACCTTATATGTGTTAAAGCGGAGTCAAAAGAAGCCTTACAAAAGCTACAGGGAAGATTGTTTTATTACATTATGAAGTCTATGGCTACAAGAAGACACTAACAGTTTCTAGAGACACAGCTGGCAGCTTTATTCACAAGTGTGAAATGTGTTTTACCAGAAAACCTTTGAGGATGTTGTAGTAAAAGCAAAATATCATAAAGGGGAATGAAATGTTTGCCAAGCATTTGCCCTCAATTTACTGCCAAAGACTTGCAACATGACCTGATCAAAGGAAGAAAGACATTTCAATCCAGCATTGGGGGGGACACACACTAGACAAGCATGGCCTTCATGTCTCTGAACATTGCTCCTGACCATGAAGGCCAACTTGAGCATGCTAAAATTAAATTGGAAAGAGCCGTGAAGCTCTGGAAAAATGTTTTATGAGTTGATGCGACAAAACTGGAGCTTTTCAGACCTGTGGTGGGCCTAAAAAAGGTGAGACTTATGAGCTGAATAACAGCATCTCCAAAGCCAAATAAGAAGGTCTTGTTCTACCTAGGGGTAAACTTAGTGATTTGGGGACCCTAAGCAATTCCAGGTATGGGGCCCTAGCATTGAAACAACATCAAAACATTTCTTTCTCTATAGATTTTTTTTCCCCTGTAGATTAGTTTTTTGTTTGTTTGTTTGTTTGTTTGTTTGCTTTTTGTAAATAAATTGCATGTGGAACAGTAACATTCTTAATGTGAAATAAATTAAATAATTAACTACAATAAATTCATAAGTAAATTACAAGTTCACAAACTATGTACAGTTAATTAACCATATTTGTGATTAGATTTTAATATTTGCATGTGCAGTACGGAAGGAATGTTCCACTATTCATGAGGGCCCCTGGTGTTGAAAAGAAGTAATAACATTAAATTCCTAATGCTTACAGACAGATTTGACAACATATAGGAAGTTTCTAAAAGAGCTATATGATTAATATAAGCTTCTTGGCATTGATCGGGGCCCCCTAATTTCCTGGGGTCCTAAGCTGCTGCATTCCTCCCTTATTGGTTAAGTCTGCCCCTGGTTCTAGAGATGCACTGCTGTATCAGAAGATCTGCACTTAATGAAGGTCATCATAGATTCTTGGAAGTATTGGGAAATATTAAAGATTGTGATGCATAGACTATGGATTGATGATCTATGGACTTCCCAACAAGAATATCACACCAAAAAAAAAAATTAAATAATAATAAAACCAAATATTATGTGGCTCATTCTAGAGGATACTCTTAGGGATCATTCTAAAACATATACATTTAAAAATGCTTGATGGAACTTGAAGTGCAGATGTGAAAACCTGAATACCCAAAGTCATCTGAAAGTTTTTCAAGTGAGGATTGAGCCAAGCTTGTAAGTGCTAAGAGTCAACATTTATGGGAGGTTATAAAAAAAAAAAAAAAAAAAAAAAAAAGATTTTGTAAAATATATTCTCAGAATTTAGCTTTTGTGGTCAAATCTTTTATATATATACATACACACACACACACACACACACACACACACACATATGTATACAGTTGAAACCAGAAGTTTACATACACTGTATAAAAAGGCACATAACCATTTTTACCAAAGTCAGATGTTAATGTGACTAAACTTTTTCTCTTTTAGGTAAATGAAGAATGAACATTATGTAGAAATACTAAAGCAAGACATCAGCCAGGAAATTAAAACTTGGCCACAAATGGGTCTTCCAAACAGACCATGACCCTAAGCATACTGCCAAATTAGTTAAAATGTGCTTTTAGGACAACAGAGTGAATGTTTTGGAGTGGCCATCACAAAGCCCTGAGCTCAATCCTATAGAAAATTTTGTGGGCAGAGTTGAAAAAGCTTGTGCGAGCTAGACAGCCAACTAATCTCACTCCGTTACACCAATTCAGTCAGGAGGAATGGGCCAAAATTTCTCCAAACTATTGTGAGAAGCTTGTGGAAGGATACCCAAAACATTTGACCAAAGTTATACAGTTTAAAAGCAAAGCTAAAAAAATACCAAGGAAATGTATGTAAACTATTGACTGTCTAGAAATTAATAATAATTAATAAAGTAAAAATAATTAATTAATATTAATAAAGAATTCTAACGGACCTAAAATAGTAACCCTTTAGCATTATTTACCATCAGACATTTTTTTTAAATGGTTATGTTCCTTTTTTTAGAGTTTATGTAAACTTCTGGTTTCAACTGTATAACAATCTGACGGTTTCCTTTTTTTAGTCCACTTCAAACATATGACTTGTTTATAATAGTATTTTGTTAGACATTTTTCATAAAATTTTGTTCACGGCAACAAAATGTCTTGAATAATTTATTTCAATTAAAAAAAGTGTTTTTTTCTTTTATTAAACTGTGGCTTTTTTAAAATGTTGGCTCCATCTTTAAATAAATTAATTTATAATTACAAACACAAACAAGTAGCCTTTGGCAAGGTACAGTTTTTTTACGAAGTGTTGAACAGTGTTAAATAGGAGAGAAAAATGCATCACAAACACACAACCATCCAATCCAATCACAAAAAAAAATTAATTACAAAAATAAAATTTAATTTTGAAACCTGCCAATTACACACTAGTCTCCATTTTGTAAAAACATCCGTCTTATATTAATGTGGAGAAGTTTATATCAAACTGTATTGGCTACAATTTATTTCCTTATATGCATATACTGTATGCATGTGAAGAAGACTGATGGGAAACTTAAGATACTAGAAAGCGTTTGATTGGTCAGAAGATCTGATGGGAAGCTGAAGTGTTTAGTGATGCCATAAATAAACATTGATCCATTCATTCATTCATTTTCCTTCGGCTTAGTTCCTTTATTCCTCACGGGTCGCCAAAGCGGAATGAACCGTCAACTCATCCAGCATATGTTTTACACAGCGGATGCCTTTCCAGCTGCAACCCAGTACTGAAAAACATCCATACACACTCATTCATAAACATACACTACGGCCAATTTAGCTTAATCAATTAACTTAGAGCTTGTCTTTGGACTGTGGGGGAAAATGGAGCACCTGGAAGAAACTCATGCCAACAGAGAGAGAACATGCAAACTCCACACAGAAATGCCAACTGACCCAGCCGGGACTCAAACCAGTGACCTTCTTGCTGTGAGGCGGCAGTGCTAACTACTGAGCCACCGTGTTGCACCAACCTTGATCCATGTTGGCAGAAAATAAAAATATGCAAATTTTGAATGCTTATTTTTTCTAACAATGAATTGTTTTGGACCATGATAGCTAAAAGGTAACCTTAAGACTAACAATGATATTAACAGCCAAAATAATTACAAATTTGATATCAGGATGACTATAAAATCAATGCAGCGTGTCAGTGTCAAATTAGGTACTGCACAGGCAGTGATTAAAACATCACTTTTGTATCATTTTCTGAATTAACCTCTACAAAATCTGTATTAAGATGCCAAGTTTAATGAGCTGTGAGACCTGTACTCAAGCCTTCAAAACCAAAACCCACACGAAGGGAAACTGCATCAGCTTCTTTCACTAGTTCAGTAAATGAACCCTCTGATCCTCACACTGCCACACATCTCCAGGTCACTCTAGGAAGCTGACTCAGAAAGGTAATGGTGTTTTTGCCAGGTTTATCAGCACCTTCTCCTCTCCCCGTGCTTGTTCCACTTGAAGGATTGGGATGAATTGAGAAGGGATATATTGGAGGGTCAAGAACAGCACAGGAGAGCAAAGTGGTTGAGGAACAGTCCCGGCAATGAGCTGCAGTGTGCAGAAAATGTCATCAGAAGGCTTTAAAAAGAATCAATTGGACTGAATGAATTTCTTGCAAGTTTCAGCCATCAAATGTGCCATGACATCTCATGTGCAAGGCTTATTTCTACAGTTTCAGTTGCAAACATTCAATATTGAGATGAAGACAATGTTTTGTTTCTTAATTATTATTTAAGATTTTGAGAAAACAATTAAACATAGGGCTGGGCAATTGGTCAAAATGTTTGATGTGCATTTTGCCAATAAAAGGGTTCTAGTAAACCTCCAGCATGTGCATTCAGACAGAGCAGCATTTACTACACGGAGTAATAGCTCACTGCTAAGCTATGCAAAAATACTTTTTAAAATCAAATTTGATTTAAATGACATTGAGATATTCATTATGCAATAATGACAATGGTTTTATTCCATTTAACGATCTAGGCGCAAAGTCCAAAGTGCAGGGCGCAAAAGCATTAAGGGCGTGTCAGAATCCACTTTTGCTATTTTAAGGATGGGAAATTCCACTTTGCACTGCGGCACATGGTCTAACAGGGTTGAGCTTATTCTCTTAATGAGTTATGTGTTTGGAGAATAAACCAATCTCATCTCCCATTCCCTTTAAGAGTCTCGCCATAGCGCATTTGCCATTTACATGGCGGACTTTGTAAGTGGAAAAACTGAACGCTTCACTAGTGAGAAAACAGAGCATCTACAGCGCGTGAGCCTCCTCCTTCTTTACTTTCACTCTCGTGGATAAGGAAACATGTTGTACGCACAGACATCCATTAGCTTATACATGATTAATTTCGTTTGTTAAGCGCAAAGATTTGTTTCAAAACTATTTCTAAATTCAGTTCTAATTTCCAGCAAACGAAAAAATGAACAATAAAAATTATGTGTGGTCAAAAAACTTAGTTAAGTAACTTAAGTTATATCCAAATACACATGCTATGCCCTATATGGTCTAAAACCTGACAGGTGGGCAAATCTAAGCTTGTTTTTAATAAAACAAATATAAATATGCATATAATAAATAATACTACTACTAATAATAACATTATACAAAAGCAATTTGTCATGAATAAACTGAAAAAGCCCCCCGAAATGAAGGTATGAAGGCAGTAGTTTTTATATTTATGTAGGCTAGAAAAATAATAATTTTTGTAATATTTTAATCTTTTAATTCTTTTTCATTTGTAAAGATATATTGCTCTACATCCTGTGTGTATTAAGCAATGTTTAAGCTGACTCTTAAAATGACTCTTGCGTCGAGCTGAAACTAGCAAACAACGATTGCGTCGTGCCTTGCGCCGCATTGCGCTGGGTGTATGATAGGGCTGTGTAATCAAGGCTTTAAAACGCTCCAGTGTCCCTGAATCTGTGGTTACACTCCGTAAACAGCGGTGAGTTCGATGAACTGATGACCTTCACGGCCAATCACAGCCATTTCTGTTGAGCACGTGAACACAACGGCAAATCAGCGATGTTTAAGAACACACTCAACAGCGCTCAAATGTTGGCAGGAAATTTACTTTTTTACAATTTCAGTATCGACTGGTACCGAATTCCAGTATTGTGACAACCCTACTCACTTTTATTAAACAGCGGTTAGGCTGTTTCAAGAGTTCGCCCTTAGCTGATGATTGATTATAAACTGTGTTTGGCATGCTGTCCCGAGAGAGAGCCCTGAGCCCGTGAGATCCTCGAGCCCGGGGCTCCCTCCCGTTGCAGGGCGAGAGGAGAGTCTGAGCTCAGGTAGGTCTCCCCTGCTTGATAATGGTAAATGTGGATTATGAATAGCTATAGAGAGTGTATGCTGAATTCAATGCTTGTCTATGATGTCAATTTAGTTTTGTCAATTTACTTATGTTACATGTTTTTGGCCTGTGGGAGGAAACCCGAGAGCCCGGGGAAAACCCACGCAAACATGGGGAGAACATGCAAACTCCACGCAGAAATGTCGGCTTGGCCAGGTAAGATCCAAGCTAGTGACATTCTTGCTGTGAGGCAATGATGCTAACCATTGGGCCTCCGTGCTGCCCTGACAAGGAAAGGAGAGGAGTAGGGGTGGAAGGGGGGATTCTTCAAGACGAAGATGGCTAAGGTAAGATACTCTGGTTATTTATAGTGATCGGAATCGTCTGATTGGTGAATCGTGTGTTAGCTAATGAGGACCAGCTGCTATCAATCATGAGCGCGTGCTCCTCTCGAAATTAGTTTAGAAATAAACTTCACTTTGTAAATAAAAAATAAAACAATTAGTATTTGCTGTTTTACCCTCAGGGATTTTTGGCTAATTGTACTAAATCCAGTTAGGATCAACTTGACCTGATTTATACAGGATGTAACTAGAAATCAAAAGTTGTTCAATAAAATAAACATACGATTTTTTTTTGTTGTTGTTTTTAAAATCATGAATCTGTAATTAACATTAGCAAGTACTATTAAATGTACAATTATGTCGTTCTTTAAAGTGATTGAAAATTAGTTTTGCAATCCAAAGTCAAGCTACTACCATTTTTTTCCAAAACAAAGCCTAATAAATAAAACAAAATGTAGCAACATTTAAAAAGCCTGAAACATGCCCATATCCCTGATTTTGCTTGTTGTTTCTGGGAGAGATTTTCGGTTTTTGCAATATACCCATGGCTGGCAAACACAAATGCTCTTCTGTTCATTCAGTGGTAAATCCAATGCAGCAAAACATGAATAAAACAGCCAAGCTGGCATGTTCTTGTCCTGAATCATCTGGTGAACAGGTGAAACGAGCATGAGACTCACAAGCTTCAGGCAAAGAGGTGCCAGGAGAAGGGCATTTGATGAGAATGGGTCCTGATGGAGCTGATATAACATTTATTTTGGGAGCATATGGGACATTGCCTGGATAAGAAAAAAGTACACATGTAATAGTTGTAAATCACCCGCACTTGTCTTTGCCATTTTGAAGCTTCTGTGAAAGCAATGGCTGCACTACAAACAATCGGAAAAGCTGTGAAATGTATAGTAATGAGTCAGTTGAGGTTGCCAGAAATGTACTGTAAACGTACTGCAAACACACTTCATTTCGAGAATCAGAAAATAGGCTAATTTCACAACCCTTCCAGATTTAACAGTCGAGGTTTACCATGTTTTGAGGTCATTCAGCCAATCTCAGGGTAAGGCGGGAGTACTTTTAGCTTAATTTAGCAAAAATCATTGAATCAGAATATCACCTGCATTATTTTTGATGTATCTACCCTATATAATATGGCTGTGGTTACACTTATGGTCAAAGGAAAGGAGGAGCTAGAGAGGGCCTACTTTGAGCACATAGAACATCTGGTGACATGGTGAAGGAGAGTGCTGTCACTAAATACTTTGAGAACTAAGGAAGTCTAGTTCTAACTATCAGTAGGGAAGGGCAGCGTATATGTCATTCAGTTATTATTGAGGGTCAACATGTTGGGATTATAAACTTGCAAAGATTGTTAACACAGCTAGTAAGATCATAATGGACCCCCAGAAGCAGCTTGTGGAACTGTATACTGTATAAATCAGACCAGACGGAAAGCCTCACAGATAGTTTAGGAATCCACTCATCCTCTTTATTATGAATTTGAAAAGCTTCCTTCTGGTAGATGATACAGAGTAACCACAGCAAAAACAAATATTTTTAAGAAATATTTTATACCGTCTGCTATTATTATTGTTACGTGGTTCTGTGTTTTATTTCATTTATTTGTGCGGCTGTATGCTTGTGCCTGTGTGAGTTGTAGGTGGAGTTTTCAACACTGCTCTTCCAGGATTGGTTGACACTGGTGACGTCACCGGGATTTCCCGTATTTAAGGCTGCAGGCAATGGCGGCTCAGTCTCTCTCTCGCTCAATGTGCTTGGTGGTGGCCTGCGCTCGGGCGGTCTGGCTGGTGGCGTTCCGCGGGCCAGGATCGGTCTACATGCCGCTCTCTTTAGAGTTTTGTTTCTAGTTATATTCTTGATTCTTTAGTTTTCTCAATGTGTTTTCTAGTTAGAATTAAAGATTTATTGACAGGACGTCAATTAATTAATTCAAGCGTCTGTGTCCATTATGTTTCGGCTCAAACTTTGATGTTGTCATGCGAGCCAGTTTTGTGCCGTAACAAATATATTGAATAAATGACCTTGAAGTAGTTTGTATATTATTCTGTGGTTTCATAGCCAGGGTTGTGTGTTGGTAATCTGTGGTGTAGGAAGCTTTGTGTTTGTGTTTTGTATATGTGACGATTTGGAGGCCAAAAACGAATTCTCACACGTGTGGACAATAAAAATGTCTAATTCTAATTCTAATTAGACCAGAGATGCCCAAACATTTTCTTCTGAAGGGCCAAAAACCAAACTTGACTGAGGGTTGTGGGCGAAAGGTAAATATAGCTATCTGTATTCGTTAAAGTTGCCAATTTCCTAATTTATTTCATAATATTTACAAATAAATAGCCAAAATTACTTTAATCGAATACCTAATGTATTATATTATCATATAATGAATTTATTACAATAAAAACAAACAATTCATGTTAGAACACAATGGGGTTCAGTTCTGTATACACTAGTAAAGTTGCCGATGTCTTCTGCATTGTCCTCTATCTGTCAAGTGACAGAATTCACATAAAAAAACAAAAAATCTCATTTATTTACAACATTTATTTGAAATATTTAACTTGAGATAGCTTTTTTGTAGCTTAACAATAAAACAAACAAAATTTCTAGTTAAATCAGATATGGCAATATCTGTTAAATGTATATAAATAAATACCTGTCATTCACCCTTTCTTCTCAGATGGGCAGAGGACTAAATCAAATGTTACCATAAGCCAACTTTGGCCTGCGGGCCCTAGTTTGGGCATCTCGGGATTAGACCATTAGCATCTTGCTCAACTTAAAAAAAAAATAAATAAATAAATTCATAAATAAATAAAATAATAATAATAATAAGAGTTTTGATAATTATCCTATTTAAAGTATGACTCTTTAGTCACTCTGCAAATACATTGTGTACCAAGACTGACAGAAATTTAAAAGTTGCTATTTTCTAGACTGATATAGAAACTATACTCTCATTCTGGCAAAATAATCAGGGAACTTTGCTGCTGTACCATGGCTGGAGCAGGTGCAAATATATTAAGCAGTGCTGTTACCTAGTTATTTTCACCTACCTTTTTACCTAGTGCAGTGGTGTCCAAACTCAGTCCTGGAGGGCCAGTGTTCTAGAAAGTTCAGCTCTAACCCTAATCAAACACACCTGAACCAGCTAATCAAGCTCTTACTAGATACTAGAAACGTCCTGGCAGGTGTGTTCAAGCAAGTTGGAGCTAAACTCAGCAGGACACTGGCCCTCCAGGACCGAGTTTGGACACCCCTGACCTAGGGATTATTTTCAAGTGGTGCGTAATGTCATTGTCAGTGTTGGGGGTTACGCATTTCAAGTAACGTGAGTTATGTAATAATATTACTAAGTAACTAGTAAAGTAACACATTACTTAAAAAACTGAAAGTTTTAATATGAGTTACTTCTTCGCAAATGTAACGCGAGTTAGATTTTAGTTAAATTAATTAGCTTTTAAAAAATAAATTGCTGAATTAAAATTAAAGTAGTCACAATGAATCAGTCAATGAGAGATTGTGTTCATTATTTTGAATGCATCAAAGAAAAGGAAAAGGGGATTTTTTTAAAATCAGGGGTGTCCAAACTTGCTCCTGGAGGGCCGGTGTCCTGCAGATTTTAGCTCCAACTTGCTTTAACATGCCTGCAAGATTGTTTCTAGAAAGCCTAGTAAGAGTTTGATTAGCTAGCTGTGTCTGATTGGGGTTGGAACTAAACTTTGCAGGACAAAGTTCCTCCAGGATTAAGTTTGGTCACCCCTGGACTAAATGGACAGTGGTTTTACTTAAGACAAATAGTACAAAAGTAGCAAAAGCACATTGCTTTAAACTTTCAATAATCTGTATATACAGCATGTGTAGCTCTGGGGTCAGGAAGTTCTCGGATAACATAACCCCATTGTTTTTTTTTTTGTTTGTTTTTTTGTTTTTTTGTTTTTTTTGTTTTTTTAAGTGTAGGTTATGCAGTGCATTGTCAATTGCAGAGCTATTCTTTTAAAAAAAGAAAGAAAAAAACAAGTTCTGAAAGAGATCAAGCCTCAGCCAGGCAGTGGAGGAAAGAGTACTGAAAAATCATACTCAAGTAATAGTACCATAACTTACCCAAAAATGTAGTGCAAGTAGAGTAAAAGTATCTGTTGTAAATATTACTCAAAGTATGAGTAAAAAGTTGACCTTTTAAATGTACTCAAGAGTAATGAGTATTACGCTGGGAAAGGTTGATGCGTCAAATTGTGCGTGTGTGTGTGAAAACGTAACATTCTAGTGCTTTTAGCAACCGTTTAAGGTTATTTGGTGATTTCAGTCATCATACAGGCATCCACCACCTTTTCATCAGTGACATGAAGTCACACAGTCTCTTAGTTATTGCGTGTAACAATTTCTATTTTGAGGTTGTTCTGAATTATGAGATTTTCTATGTGTGATTTGATTGGATGACAATCACAGAACTGATTATTCTACTTCTATTTCTCTACTTCTACTTCTCTACTAGCGAATCACTATAGACAAGAAATATAATAAAGTAGTGCATACAGGTTGAAGGAAAATACTGGAGTAAATGTACCAATACAGCAATAAAAATGTACTCAAGGGAAAAGTACACCTTTTTAAAAGTACTTAGTAAACTCAATTACAGTCATTTGAGTATTTGTAATTTGTTACTTCACACCACTGCAGCCAGGTAATAAAAAGTAACACAAAAGTAACGCAAAAGTAACAACAGATTACTTACCACAAAAAGTAACTAAGTAACGCAACTAGTTACTTTTTTGTGGGAGTAACTCAATATTGTAATGCATTACTTTTTAAAGTAACTTTCCCCAACACTGGTCATTGTGCCTGCTGCAGCCTTGATTATTACACCATAATGAGAGTATATATCCTCGCCATATCGATCTAGAAAATACCAACCTTTAATTTTCAGTCGGTCTTGGTACACAATGTAACTACAGAGGAGTCTTATGAAAACTGAAAATTGGACAAGATGCTAATGTTCTAATATGATTCTATGACATATGCTAAGCTAAGCTAAAAGTGCTCCTGCCAGACCTAGAGATCGGCTGAATAAAGAATCAACTGTTTAACTTTAGGAGATTTTAAAATGAGCCTATTTCCAAAAAAAAAAAAAAAAAAAGTGGAGTGATCCTTTAAGTAATGGAGAAAGAATATTTTAGCTGGGTTGTTTTTTTTTTTTTTTTTTTTTATCAAATCAAAAAAAAAAAAAAATATATATATATATATATATATATATATATATATATATATATATTTTTTTTTTCTCTTAAAAATGTTAATGAGCTACAGCACCCCGGCCATTTCCAGAAGTAGGTCGAGTCTTCACAGATTACTAGTATTGCATGATACTGGAATTTAGTACCAATCCATACTGAAGTTTAAAAAAGTCAATTTCCCGCTAACATTTAAACACTACCAAGCCCGTTCTTAAACAGCGCTGATTTGCCATTGTGTTCACGTGCTCAACAGAAATGACTGTGATTGGCCGTGAAGGTTATCAGTTCACTGAACTCACCTCTGTTTACTGAGTGTAACCACCGATACAGGGACATTGGAGCGTTTTAAAGCCAAGATTCATCAGTCGATCGCTCGTATGTCAACTTATAGACAAACCAGATGATCAACGTGATTTTGAAACACTCCAGTGTCCCTTTATCTGTGTTTACACTCAATAAACAGTGGTGAGTTTGGTCAACTGATGACCAAAACAGCCAATCACACACACGGCAAATCAGCGCCGTTTAAGAATGTGCTCAGTAGCGTTCAAATGTTCACGAGAAATGGACGTTTTTAAAACTTCAGTATCCAGAATTCCAGTATCATGACAGCCCTAGATTATACCTGTTATTTTGGGAACAAACAAATTGCAAAAACTTTATCACAGTCTGCAAGCATGAGCACTGATATTATACAAAGGTCAATAGAGCAGAAAGCGCGTGACCCTGAGGACAATGTGCCTTTTGCGTGTCAGTACAACTGTTTCGGTCCATTTGAGAGAATTTTAAAAGGCCACAGAAAAACTTTGGAGAAGGGGTCTGAAATAGAATGATATCTCTGCCTTCATTTCTCCTCATTAAACACCCAAGGTCACTGAAAAGCACTGCTCGAGCCCCAAAGGGTTGCATCAGTCAGGAAACACATCGAGTGGCAAGAGAGCACCACAAGAGGCAGTGGTGGCTAGTGGACGTATTATAGTGTGTCGTTTCATTGTTGAGTTTGCACGTCCGATATCTGACTAGCTTTTTAAAATGTCAGGCCTGAAGGTGTTTGAATAAAACATCAGTCTGGCCGCTTGAGCTCATCTTCAGCTCAGCTTTCAGGGCCGTGGGCCATTTCCTAGCGGTGACCTCTATTCACATTAAGAGTCACTTAAAACACACCAACTCTTCAATGGCCCTCCCGAAGACCCATTTCACATTCTGATAAACAAGAAGACCTTGACCTGTGCCATACGTACCTACAAATGTGTTTATTCAAACAAGTTTATCCTTATATGCATCTGGTTAATGATAAACAGACTGCGTGCCTCTAAATATAGGATGTTTTCTGTAATGATGAGTAATGATGGACAACATGGCGAATGTAGCCAAAGCTCATTACCTCTAAGGCAACTGTGCATGTAAGCGCAGCAGGAGCTCGCTGCTAATCACTGGCCACGGTCTAACCCCTCTTTAGTGTTATGACAGTAATGGACGCATCTGATGGCATCTGTGCAGAGGTGAAGCGCATGCAATGTGGGATGATTCCTCAGTGCTAAAGAGAATATGAAGCTTATTGCTGGTCCTCAGCAGGCTTCATCATTAGATGCACCCGTCCAAAGGCTTGTTAAAGTCAGCATGAAATGCAAGTTAAGACGGACTTTTTTCCCTTATAGTGCTTGATTTCATCCTTTGGGAATTGATTGGATTGTTGGAAGATGGACGATGCAAACAAAGTGGAGGAAGATTTGAATACCAGTTTGCACTCAGTTGTGAAGGATTATTCTCTACCAGAAACTTCGTCAACAGGGGGGAGGGAATGGTATGGCATTTGTTGAAAGCAGTGTTTCCCAACCCTGTTCCTGAAAGCACACCAACAGTACACATACAATCAAACTCCTGAATCAACTCATCACAACATTAGAAATGTCTCCAAAATCTGAAATGAATGGGTCAGATAAGAGAAACATCCAAAATATGTACTGTTGGTGTGCCTTCAGAAACAGGGCTGGGAAACACTGGTTTACTGTAAAGATTGAGGGAAAACTAATTTTTACCAAATAATAAAAAAGCAGAGATACATCGTTTATAATGTATATGTATATATAATGTATATATACACATATAAAAATAAAGAATACATTTTGATTTCATGCCGACTATTATGCAAAAATTCAATCAGTGGCAGTAACTCGGTTATACTGTATGTGGTCAAGACGATCTGCTAAAGTTCAAACCAATCATCAGAATTGAGAAGAAAGGTAATTTAAGTGAAGTTGAGCCTGATCTGAGTATTTCAGAAACATACAGTATGTCCAACGTGGGGAGGGGGGTGGGGGTTAGCATGATTCAAAAGGCCCACGGCATTTAGGGGTCCCCAGAGATATTAGTAGGGGCCCACCAGTAAGCCCCGCTCTTCAATTTTGTCCGTAAAATCGACGGAAATGCTTTCATAGGGCCCGCCTGCGTCCAACCTTGAAGCAGATGAGTTACAACAGCAGAAAACCACACTAAGTATGAAACCTTTCCTCTAAGAAAATAGAATGGAGGATACAATTCACACAGGCCCAGGAGTTCCCTAGTAGTACCACTTGATTAGTGTTCAAAAGCTACAGCCGATCTCCATCCATTTATGACCAATTCAATTAATGTTTATTCTATAGCGCTTTTACAATGTAGACTGTGCCAAAGCAGCTTAACATAGAAGTTCTAGTAAATTGAACTTGAGTCAGTCCAGTTTTCAGAGTTGAAGTTCAGTTTAGTTCATTTGTGTGGTTTAATTTTCACTGCTGAGTGTCCAAACACTGAAGAGCAAATCCATCAATGCGCAGATCCACAAGACCCAAACCAAGAAAGGCAGTGGTGAGGAACAAACTTCACCAATTGATAAAAGTAAAGGTGAAAAAACTTGAGAGAAGCCAAGCATGACCATTTCTCCTTTAGCCAAACTTCTTGTGCAGAGCTGCAGTCTAGGCGTCAGAGGCTGGAGAATTCTGGATGTCCATCATGGAGAAAATGCAGGTCTGAATAGGTCACCTGCAGGTCCTCAGGCTGGACCACGGGATCAAAGCGGAGACTCGTCTGTCGCTGGGGTCTTTCAGGAACACAGTGTACCAATCTTGTGAAGCCTACTTCCAGCAGAATAATGTTCCATGTCACAAATCATCCTAATTTGTTCTCCACAATCAACAGATCTCAATCCAATTCAACGCCTTTGGGATGTGGGGGAACAGGAGATTGTATTGATGTGAAATCAACAAACCTGCAGCAACTGCTACAATATAATGTCAACATTGTAAAAACTGTAATGACAGAAAATCAAGATGACAAATATATTTGTTGCTTTAACTTATTTTAATAAGTGAATCAGTTTTCAACAAAGATTTCCAAGTTATACAAAGTTTAGTCAGTTTAATTGGTGTAAGTCGAGATAATTAAAAAAGGTTAATTTCATTCATTCATTGATTCATTCAATCGTTCATTTTCTTTTCAGCTTAGTCCCTTTATTAATCTGGGGTCGCCACAGCAGAATGAACCGTCAACTTATCCAGCATATGTTTTATGCAGCGGATTCCCTTCCAGCTGCAAACCATCACTGGGAAACATCCATACACACTCATACACTACGGACAATTTAGCTTACTCAATTCACCTATACCACATGTCTTCGGACTGTGGGGGAAACCAGAGCACCTGGAGGAAACCCACATCAACACGGGGAGAACATGCAAACTCCACACAGAAATGAACGGTTAATTTGATCTAACTTGAAAAAAAAAAAAAAAAAAAAGGCAGCAAGATTTTCTTTACAGTAAATAAGGTCTAAAAACTCAAAGGAGTGATTCCATCTCCTGTGAAGGAAAAACAGGGTCTAATCCAGTAATAGCAAAGTGTACCTAATAAAGTGGCCAGCAAGTTTAATCGTGCTCTTCTCTAGAGTTGTCTTATGTTTTCTCTGCTTAAAATATTCTCATTAATGGGAACAATGTCACTCTGAAACCTTATAATAAATGTATGCAGTGCAGAAAAGATCTGTCAAATAAAAATCTGCAAATTCGTGAGCTGGTTTCTTACAGTCACTTCTATTTCTGGCAACAAGCTTGGGTGGGTCGAATGAGCAATACATTTCTGAATCAGAAGTAGAACTTTGGAAGTCTTCAACGCTTCATTTTAACATCAAAATGTGGGTTTGTTCATTTACGCATGCGCTTGATCACCATCATCTTCACCAAAAAAAAGACCATCTCTTATTTTGCAGATGCCCAACTTTCCCTCTCCTGAAATGAATCAAGAAATTAAAACTTATAAATGGCAAGGTAATTAGCTCTAATTGAGCCTTCTGGATGAATTTGTGCTGAGAGTCATGAGGAGAGCAAATACAGACTTGGCTATTTGCAGTGCTTAAGGAAATAAAAGTTATTAAAAGCATCTCAAAATGAATTGTGATCACTGCTTTTCTGCACTGAAATTATAAATGGCAGCTCTGATGTGAAGCATTGTGTGCAAAACATCTGCTTTGGGACTTACTGTACTGTGCATTTCAATTACTGTGGTCTACAGGACCGCCTTATATTCCCCTCGCTCTACTACGCTACTCGCAAAGTGCCTTATTTTTCAACTAAAACTTGAATCTAAATGCAATGTTCCCTTTTTCCTGACATTTTGATTGACAGTTGGTGATGTAGTGAATTTGAAGTTGACAAGCCCAAGGCTCTATGTACCCATTCAGTCGACAGTGCTACTTTCTTTTTCTCGTCTCTCAGCACACCGCAATGGAGACAATGAAGAATGTTAGAAGAAAAATAACTTTATTCCATAACACAGTTTCCTCTGCTTCTTTGCGTCTCTTTTTTTTTCTCCCTCTCTCTTCCTGCCTCTTCCTCACACACAGGAGGGAGCCAGTCAACAAGTAGCCAGAGGTCATACCAACAATTTTATTTGCTCTTCATGTTTGCTCCAAATACATATGCTACTGGAAGACGGGTGTTTAAAAAAAAAGAGCTTAATAAATAATTAAAGCTATTAACTCATGGCCTGCATTTCCCGCTGGAATCAAATATTTATTTTGTGCCCTGGGTCAAGACTGTGCCTTGCTTTAATAGATTCTGTCATGATATTTTATGCGTTTGCCTAAGTTCTCTGTGAGGTGGAAGAAGAAAGAGGCACCTCAGCTGTCATGGTTGAGCTGGAGAAGGTCTAATTAAAATAAAGTTTAAGGAAAGTAGGTTATTAAAAACACTTTCACAGTGCTGGCATATTTACTTACATTACCAAATTTACAACACACATTTTACTGCTAGGACATAAAGTAAAACATGTATTATTCAAAAGATTATTTGTGTATACTCAAAATACAGAAAAAACACAACTTCTAATATACTTTTGACATAAGGTTTTTTTTTTTAAAGCACCAGGATTCATATTCTGGCTAATACTGAATGGAACATATTACTTTTATGCTATGGTAAACAAAAAATGGTAAATATGCCACATCACTTCACTTCCATCCGGGTCACGGCACCAACAAAATCCCTTTGTTTTGTTCAACGCTCCTCCAATCTTTACTCCCATCCAGAACATCGCACTTCTACTTAGGGATGTGCAGATTAGTGTTCTGCACTTTCTAAATCTCACTCCCATCCGGGTCACGGCACCATCGAAATACCTTTGTTCTATTCAACTCTCCTCCAATACCAATCAGTCCTGGAATTTTAGTTATACTGAGTAAACAGCGGTGAGTTCGGTGAGCTGATGACCTTCTTGGCCAATCACAGTCAATTCTGTTGAGCACGTAAACACAATGGCAATTCAGCACTGTTTAAGAACGCGTCAACAGCATTTAGATGTTAGCGGGAAATGGACGTTTTTGAAATTTCAGTACTGATTGGGATCAAATTCCCGTATTGTGACAACACTAGTGCAGAGCCAACAACACTATCCCCCGGTTTCACAAACAAGGTTTAAGGCTAGTCAAGATTAAATTGCATGTTTGAGCTGTCTCAACTCAAAATAACTTGCAGTGAGATGTCTTAAAATACATCAGTGTCATTTTTTGTCTCCATGTGCACGCCAGTAATATATTTTTCTGAGGCCATTTTTATAAATGTGGCTTAAATAGCCTAATTTAACTAAGGCCTAGTCCTGGCTTAAGCTAAGCCCTGTTTGTGAAACTGGGCCTATAAGTATTATCGCTGTTTGCAAACAGTATCATCTATGATGCATACTGCCTTTAATTCCTCAATTGGGTACTGGTCAGACAGGACTAATCCAAATATGTGCATACTTTTCAATGTCATTAAGCCAGACAAAAAAAAAAAAAAAAAAACAGCTAGGAAAATAAAGCACCATAGTGTTTCTGTGCTTTATGTTCCAATAGCTTAATGTGGGATACAGAATGCAAAATGTTTAAGAGACATTAAACATTTAAATATTTAAATGAGGGAAATATACCAACTCAAGATTGTAGCCAAGTGTATTTAATAGGGGTGTGACAAGATCTGTCCGAAAATCCGAATTGACCATCAAGATCTGCAGTGTAAATCCTCTGAAATTCTATAGGGAAAAGCCAGTCAGTAGAGTTTGCTATTTTTCATTTAAATATTAACAAATATTTTGCAGTGTTTGCATGTTCATTGCATAGAATTAAATTTAAACTAATATAAAAGTATTGCATACATAAAATTATGGGAATAATGATGGAAATTGTATACATAAAAATTGGAAGTAAATTCATTACAAGTTAATTAAAAAACACCTAAATGTTTTGCATTTAAAAATCTATTTTCCATTCATACATTAGCAAAATATTTGAATTCTAAGATTATTCCATTGATATTCATCATTAAGGATTTCTTTTAAAAAGTGTAAAAATCTCGTCTCGTTCTCGTGAACTCAATCTCGTGTCTCATCTCGTCTCGTGGAGTAGGCGTCTCGTCACACCCCTAGTATTTAAGATACAAGAGTGACCAACAGAGCGATAGCTAGATACATTCATTTAACCATAGTGACCTCAGAATTTAAACAACATTAACACAGTAAAAGTTCTGCTCTTTCAAGAAACCAGGTCCAAGATGACAAAAACAAAAGTCATCACAGAATTTCGGATAAGAGCTATATTGCTCAATAGTGTCAATTGTAGCAAGAGTTAACAAACAAAAACAATGGAGCTCAGTCCAAACAACGAACCAATGTCTATAACTGAACTGTATAACATCTGATGCAAAATCTACTCAAAATGTCCCGATTACTTTTGGATTTCAGCCAAAACGTAATAATTGAATTAATTAAATACTACTATAAAAATACTGCAATTCACAATAAGAACATTTAGTGAGAAGCGAAGCATAAATAACTTACATTAAGCTGAAGAACAAAAGACGTTTCTCAAACAGGGTTGCTGTCAAAAGCTGCATTGAGCAAATGGCCAAACCATGCAAACACAACTACCAAACAGGCTTCTTCTGCTTCTTCTTTTGAGTTTTATTGGTGGTTGGCATACAACTTCTAGGTGCATTACCGCCACCTGCTGGTTAGGAGTGTGGGCCATAAGCACACCTACAATCCATCCATCCAAAAAAAAAACTTCCTTAATAACTTCTATCTAAATTCTTTTATCTAATTTAGACATTTTCAAAAATAATTTCTATACAATCCTCATCTGACTTGTTTTGTAGCACTTTAACAAATTAAAATTAATTCGAACTCTTTTCAAATTTAAAATAAATACTTTCCCTATTGTACTATAGACTTTTATATTAATGTGCTCCACTGTTTCTTCTTTTACACAATAATCACATTTTCCAGTCGGATGTTGTTTTATTTTGTACAATGTACTGTTGAGTCCTGCATGTTCTAATCTAAGTCTTGAAATTATACCCTCCTATTTCTACTTGTTATTCTTCCTTTATCCACATTTCTTTGTATATTAAACAACCACCTCCCATTTTTCCTTCCTCCTATTGTTTGCCCATCTGTTATTTTAAAAATTGCTTGATTCGCTTCACAGCAAGAAGGTCGCTGGTTCGAGCCTTGGCTGGGTCAGTTGGTGTTTCTGTGTGGAGTTTCCATGTTCTCCCCGTGTTTGCGTGGGTTTCCTCCGGGTGCTCCGGTTTCCCGCACAAGTCCAAAGACATGTGGTACAGGTGAATTGGGTATGCTAAAATTGTCCGTAGTGTGTGTGTGTGAATGAGTTTCCCAGTGTTGGGTTGCGGCTGGAAGGGCATCCGCTGCATAAAACATGTGCTGGATAAGTTGGTGGTTCATTCTGCTGTGGTGACCCCAGATTAATAAAGGTATTAAGCCGAAAAGAAAATGAATGAATGAATGATTAAAACCTTCACTTTTACTATATTTTACTTCAATGTCTACAATTGATTTTCTTATAGCTTCTTTAGTGCCCTCATCTGCCAACTCATTCCCTGTTATTCCACTATGAGCGGGAACCCAACAGAACTTGACTTCTAATCCCATCATCTGAATGCAATATAGTGTTTGCAATATCTCAAGCAACATGTCTTTCCTGCTTTCAGAATGCCCACTCTCTAATGTCTTCCCATAGATATATACACCATAGATATATATCTATGTATATACACTAGATATCGCATACGGACCTTGAGCATGCGTCAATAGCGCCGCCACATTTGTACAGTGCTCCCAGGACAATTGTCATTCAGCTGCACTAGTCAAGATTAAAGCCAATGTGAAGATGCTGGATTTTAGCGCTGTGTACGGGCGTAGTAACAAGCAAACAAAGTACACAAAGCACAGACGCAGAACATTTCATAAGTAAGATTTTTTTTTTACGTTTTTGTATGTTATGCTAAACAAGATGGTAATGCATTCAATTACTGCCCTGACCATAGTTCATGCAGTTGAACTTGTCATTTAAATTAGTTCATTAAATCTTTCTAAGTTGAATCCTATTTTCCTGTTCTTTTTTGTGTTTCATTATTACTCTTGTGTCTGTAACGGATGTTTTTTTTGTTTTTGTTTTTGCTATCAGGGGTAATTAATTATGTAATTTTGGCAAGTTATAAACTTGTCTGGCGCCCGAAATCATATGTAAAATTTGTTAATATATATTCATTCATTCATATATTTTTTTTTTTGTGCCAGAGGTTGAAATCATTGGAGGGAGATATTACCAAACGATCCTACAACACAGCGCCATTGTGGATCAGTGGTCAGCGCGCTGCGTTACGAAGCTGCTGACCTGCGTTTGAACCTCAACTGAGTAGTGTTTTTTTTTTTTTTTTTGTCAAGACATATACTGTTGGGTTAATTATATAGGTCTACATATTTATATATTTTTTGTGTGTGACCACCGTTACAAGGCAAAGTAGCATCAGCTTGCTCTAAATACCAGGCTTATGTTAGTTTTATTGAATAAAATAAGCAAACATTGTAAATGAAATATGACAACAAGATGCTGCGCTGCTAGAAACTTGTATTATTGTCGGCTAAGTGAACGAGTCATTCATAACGGAGATTCATTTACAAACAAATCGATCCCTCCGTTAGAATTAGAAGTGAAAGCAGGAGAGAGTGTGTGTTTCAGCACACAAATTAGACCACGTTTAACAGGGAGGGAGGATAATATATTTCCATGCACACAAACACATCCTCTTTCTCAGGAATGCCTGTGCGATCACTTATCCATTGATGTAGAAAGTGATGTAAAATTATAATTTTCGTAATTTAAAAAATATTTGCATACTGACCACCGGGAAAACTCCCAATCGTAGATATACTGTATGTATACAGTATATGTGTATATCTATGGCTCTGGATGGCCAGTCCTCCACTGCACCTTGGTCCCACATTCATTTCAAAGGAGTACTACCTCTCCAATAGACAACAATAGGTGACATCTAATGTAAATATCTATGATGTCTACCAAAGTTGTTGCTAGATCGGATACGTTTGCGGCCGGAAGTTAACGGTAATTATTTATGTTATTTAAGAAATTTCTGATTTATTGTATTTTATTAACGTCTACCCCCACCCCAACCCTAAACCCAACCGTCACATAAGGGTAAAAACAGTAGTTGTACTGAGTATTATTTATGATATCTATTAAATTACCCAATAAATTGTATGTTTACACAGTACTGTAAAAATATAAATTATTGTTATACAGTGTCATAAAAAAATGCCGCTATATTAATGTGCATATCGCACTTCCGGCCGGCCGCGTATCCAATCTAGACTTTACCTTACTTCTGGCCTTGAAAAATAAACTTTACAGAAGAGCAGCTCCCCCTGAAGGTCAGGAGTGACATTACAGTCAGAATGAAATAAAACTATTTAACAGAACTGTAATAAGATGAAGTTGAAGGTAACATTTCTCTCAGCTGCTGTTGATCAATATCTGGATTGGATCCATTGTGAAAAAAAATTGTATAAGTACATTCGTAGTTCTGCTCATCCCACTACAAGCTAAATTTGAACTAGTGTGTCTGCCATGGGAGGTGAGCGTGCTTACAACGATGCTGAAGACACCAGCCTCTAGTGTCAATTGGCAGTACACCTTTGTGGGCCAAAGGATCCAAGTTCACTTGCACAGCTCTGACTAGTTGGCCTCCATTACACTCATTCCCCTAAACTCCCATCCAGGTCATGACACCAACGTAACTCATATAGTTCTCAGTGGGATTCAAAGCATTGAGGGAGGTGGATACACTAACAAGAACGCTAAGGACTATAGCCTAAGATACACTATCACATGAAACTTGCTTAAAATTCTAAAAAATATTTCACAGTATTATTCTTTAGAGTGCCTTTAATCAAACAAAAGCATTGTTTGTGAGCAAAAGAGATTTATTTCATGAATATTAGAAAGTTATCAGTGCCAAACAGAATGGGTAATCTGGGATTCCTTTCTTATATGTGAACAGATGCCTGATGATATCTGATGCTATCATAGTTTAGACAGTGATTTTATATGCATCACTAAATAATCTTGTCAATATGTTTGAGAACATTACGAACAGATTGCATTGTTGGTTTTCTGTCTGAAATGACACCTCAAAATGCTGTTAAAGGGCACCTATTCTGCTAAATTCACTTTTGCATGTTGTTTGGACATAAATGTGTGTTGGCAGTGTGTATACACAGCCAACCTACAGTGATAAAATTCCACGCACTCCTTTTTGAAATGCCCATAAATAATAATTAGTGTCTCCTTATGAGCTGATTTGAGAATGTGTAATGTGTGATGTCACACTTGTACAGGCCACGCCCATGGCTGCTGACAAACACTGGCGCTTTGGCATAGACTCCGCACTGAGTGAGGTGTACAAGTCCACACAGCTCTCTCCTATTTGTGTGTAGTTCGTTTATTGTTGCAAATAGGCTGAATTAACTCTACAAAAATGAAATATGGTTATCAGATAACAATTCCGAATTGTCTACTAGTGTGCTTATCCTGACATGTTTAAACACCACTCAATTTCAAATAAGGGAGGGGTAGAGGGGGAACAGCTAATTTGCATTTAAAGGAACATGCATTTACATTTAGTCATTTAGCCGATGCTTTTGTCCAAAGTGACTTATAATTGAAGCACTTACATAGAAACAGCTTGTTTTTACTCTGTCCAAAACATTTATATTTTCAACAGGGTATAATAAATTATCTGTAAGGAATGTTGAGCTGAAACTTCTTATGCACATTCTGGGTACACTACAGACTTAAGATATTAAATCTAAAAATGGGCATAATAGGAGCCCTTTAACGGTCCGTTTCCACTGAGTGGTATGGTACAGGTCAGTACAGGTCACCTTTATCAGGCTTGCGTTTCCACTGCCAAAAGGGTACCAATGGTAACAGAAAGCTTCAGTCGACTTCATTCTCACTCGAGTAAATGTCAAAGTAAAGCTGTAAGGGTCGTTCACATATCATATGAGAAGTACTTCTCACAAAACAGATGCTTTATGCACAAATACTCGTGTACAAATGTTCATTACTAACTTTTCTATGAACATGATTTGATTATAACTGCAGATCAATAATATAGTACTGTAACATCTGCAATAATATAAAATATATAAATAAATGCAACATATATGAACACATACTGTACAGCCCCTTACAGTCTCCGATGTGTTGCCAATTACAGAAAAAACTACACACAGCATACATTTAGTCCTTATTTGGCTTCAATAACAACACGCAACATATAGCCAACATATAGTGCAAACCTCTCATCTCTATCTTTAATCTTCACCAGCACATTTACCCTCTTGTTAGAGATTGTAGAATGGTACTTGGACCACAGCGGTTCGAACTGTAGTCTGCCGAGCGACTAAAAAGTTATCAGCATGATGGTAAAAAACTGTACATTTCTAGTCAAACCATTCTTCTGCAATCTTATACCAAAAACGGAAATAAGGGCAGTATTAATAGCTATAAATGTGGGAGAGCGTTGATATTATGTGATTGTATTGTATTGCAATATGGAGCAATTAAGTGTTGATGTTAAATCAAAAGTAATTCACAAATACTTGAAAATGAAATGATTTAATGACAATAATTCTCTATGGTTACAACTGAATTAGTTACAAATAACTGTCTAAAATGATAAAACATGAAATGATAAAAACATATGATATAAAATTGTACCCAGCTTACTGTAAATTTAAAGTTACCTAAGAAAGAGAGAGAAAGGGGGAGGGAGAGAGAGACAAAGAGAGCAAGTAGGCCTCAAAGAGCCTGGGAGCAGTAGAGCCAGAGAAGAAGAGGAGCAGAACAGTAGAGAAGCAGACCAGGGAAAGACAGACCAGGAAAAGAGACAGAGCAATGTTTACCAGCTATTTTGTACCTTTCTTGACCATGTGACTAAAGCCTAAATGCTGAGACATTCAAACTGACCAATCAACATGTGACCACATCGTAAAACCCCCAAAGTCAACATACCAGGCCCTGATCTTATCAGTATCTGCCTTTGGAGTCAGCATGGACCTTTTTTGGTGAAAAAGACATGTTTTGCCATATAAACAAATGCATATAATAATTTTAGACTCTTACAGTCCTCCCCTGGCACCGTTGTGACACATAAAGAGGCAAAAAGGTGACATTAATGATGAAAATATGCTTTGTGTTGTGTGCTGCTGTCATCTTCGGACTTCCTGTCCAGGCTTGTTGCGGGAGTAAGGTTAATCAGTCTTTCAGTCCTTCAGCCCTGTGTGAGAGGTTTAGTCGAATGGTGTTGCACTGCTTATATGCAAATTGTTCATACCCCCACAAGAATAGGTGTTGAGGAATGCAGGGAACCCCTGCTCTTCTCTTGAAGTAGATCACAAGACGTGAACCTTTTCTCCATAGATCCTGTATTTGAAAACAGCAAATGGCACAACAAACAGCAAAAGCAAACATATGGCATTTGTCATTGATCAATGGATTGATGTGGTCAGTTTGAGTTCTTCTCAAGCAAAATGCCCTTAAATTAATGTAATTAAAAATATGGTCAAGATCAAGACAAAATAAAAGCAAACAAGCTCTTTACACAATATCTGGAAACATCAAAATTAAATTGCATTTACAACAAAATTAACAATAGCTGGTTAAGAGTATCAGCAAAATATTCAGTGTAACCAAATACAGTGAATTAAATTAATCAATGTTCAAAGACAATCACAATTGCATTCAAATGGATTAAATACAAAGTGAACACAAATAACATTTGTTGTAGAGAAATCAATAATGTTACAAAAGCAACAATATTTCAGCATTTGGATTTAGAATCCCAATTTACAATTTGATATAACTTGTTGAAACAAATAATAAGTAACTGGTTAAATAATCAAAAGAAACCAAAAAACCCAAAACAAGATGAAAAATCCATAGTTATGATAAAGGCTGATTTAAAAGACTTAAATAACATGTAAACTCTATATGAAGCAGTGTAAGACAAATGTGAATTTGAATATGTGTGTGAAGATTTGAAATGTTGTTCTCTGTGAGGCAGTGTTCCAGCTGAGGCTATGTGTTTGTGTAAACATGCTCCTAACAAAGGGTGGAAGTTTTACGACAGTGTGTAAATTTGGTCCTGTTGTAACAGGGAGCCAGCATGGAATTTGAGTATGAGATGTGAATGTGATCTGGCTCAAAATACTTCCAAATCAATGTTTTTTAAGGAGCATGATAAAGTGCAATGTTCAAGGCTGAATCCTGTAAGAAAGCATTTTCATTGTTACTGCAATTATTACACTGAAGCCACAAGGCAATTCTTTACTCCTGTTTGTAGTTTAAACTGCAGCTATACTGAGGATAGCACAGTTTTCCACTTTTAGGAGATGAGACTCATCCAACATATAAACACAAGTACCTTAAAATTAATTTATTAATTTTAGCATACAGTTAATTCCTTTTTTATACATGACATGCGGTCTAGAATGCATCTGTGGCTTCTAAAACCTCAAACCTGAGTGTTTTTACACCTACAGTAAGAAAATCATGTTTTAAGGAATTACTCAGTCTATGTGTACATTATCACAAAATACTGTTGTGTTTTATGGCAATGAAAATGTATATAACACAAATATAACAAATTTGGAAATGCAAACAGGATCAGCAATTATTCACTTTTATTGCTATTAGGCTGCTAAGCCACCAGCAAAGGAAGTTAACAGTTGCAGGCCTTGTATTAACAGTGCAGTTAGTTCACTAAGAGTGTTATTAACAGATGAGTTTTTGTTACGTAAAGACCACTGATTTTTGCTCTTAAGTAGTTTCTGTTTTCTCAGAAAATATGGTGGAGGTCTTCCCTGTCCTGATGTCCAACATTGTTCCTCTCTGTGACCAAACTTTCTACAGGTCATACAAAGCCTGTTTTGTTTGTCTGAGGGTTGATTGCTGTGATCATCTGAGGTTTGAGGGTTTTTAAGACTCTCTAATGCTTCTACACAATGCGTCTTTGCTGCGCTATGGTGTGGCATCACCTTAAGTACTGAAACAGGCAAACTCTTTTGAGCTACGGCTTCTGAACAAATCATTTCAGATTTATTACAAGTAACTTCGTCTGAAAAGTGAACATGCTTTTCGATCCCAGCGCTGTTAAGCATTTTGGGAGACACAAACTTCTGTGCTTTCAGCATGGCTTTTAAATCTGCAATAGTGTCTTTTTGACTTCTGCATTTTTCAGCCAGGGCTAACTGTTCAGCGAGTAAATTATCAAGCTGTAACTGGAGATCTAGAATCTTCGCCTCTGACTTTTCTGCCTCTGATTTGTGAACAGCAAATTCTTCACATTTAGCCTTTACAAATGAAGGTATTTTCGACATAATGTTACGCAGTCCTGAGTAACACATGTAGTTTAATGCTTCAATTATATCGCCACGTTTTGATTTCTTTCCATTTTTGCCAATTACATCCCACCATGCAAACAATGTAGAGTCTGAGTCTGTTAACTCAAGTCCTTCTTTGCTAAGTTTACACAATGTAGGTTCAACTTTTTTAGTCCATAAAGCAAACAATACATCACTTTCTTTAGAAATTAACCCTTCCATCCTTGAGGAGGCAATCTGAAATTTACCAAATTGAACTATTGAAACAAATTACAGTCTTGTAATTTCTGTTTCATGCAATTTAAGCAAATGGAGGAACAATAAAAGCAGACTTACCCACTCTTGTGGTTAGAAGGCCAGTATTAATCCATTCACCAGGTCAGCTGTGAAAAATCCAGCTAAGACCGGCTAAAGTAAATTTCAGAAAACTCACTGCAAAGGATCCCGGGTTTCGGCACCATCTGTAGAATGGTACTTGGACCACAGCGGTTCGAACTGTAGTCTGCCGAGCGACTAAAAAGTTATCAGCATGATGGTAAAAAACTGTACATTTCTAGTCAAACCATTCTTCTGCAATCTTATACCAAAAACGGAAATAAGGGCAGTATTAATAGCTATAAATGTGGGAGAGCGTTGATATTATGTGATTGTATTGTATTGCAATATGGAGCAATTAAGTGTTGATGTTAAATCAAAAGTAATTCACAAATACTTGAAAATGAAATGATTTAATGACAATAATTCTCTATGGTTACAACTGAATTAGTTACAAATAACTGTCTAAAATGATAAAACATGAAATGATAAAAACATATGATATAAAATTGTACCCAGCTTACTGTAAATTTAAAGTTACCTAAGAAAGAGAGAGAAAGGGGGAGGGAGAGAGAGACAAAGAGAGCAAGTAGGCCTCAAAGAGCCTGGGAGCAGTAGAGCCAGAGAAGAAGAGGAGCAGAACAGTAGAGAAGCAGACCAGGGAAAGACAGCCCAGGAAAAGAGACAGAGCAATGTTTACCAGCTATTTTGTACCTTTCTTGACCATGTGACTAAAGCCTAAATGCTGAGACATTCAAACTGACCAATCAACATGTGACCACATCGTAAAACCCCCAAAGTCAACATACCAGGCCCTGATCTTATCAGTATCTGCCTTTGGAGTCAGCATGGACCTTTTTTGGTGAAAAAGACATGTTTTGCCATATAAACAAATGCATATAATAATTTTAGACTCTTACAGTTGTAAGACTGGATTTTACTGGATTTCAATCAAACAAACATCTCTTGCAATAAAGTCATAAAAACTCTGGAACCTGGGCAAGGAGACACGAGGACACCCTCAGAGCATCCTTCTCACCCCCTCCCTCTCCCCTACTGGTGTTGTTTTTTAATTATAATCATTCAGGTGTGGTTGGTAAACTGGTGAACTCTTTCAACTTTATTTACCCCAAACAAATTGATAAACCTTCGTCGGGAGTTAACCCAGAGACCATTCTTGTGTTTACAGATGTTAATGAAAAGATAAACTGGTGAACTCTTTTTGCACTATTTACCCAAACTCATTGATAAACCTTTGTAGTTAATTAACTCCGAGAACAAAGGACATTCCTGGGTTCACAGATGTTAATTAAAAGATAAACTGGTAAATGGTTTTTCTCTCCTAGGGATGACAACCCCTAATAAAGATCTCTGGATAAACTTTTTCACCCCAAACAAATATGTGATTTTTGGTGGTTAATTAACTCTGAAAGCCTAGTCAAATATTTGGGTGCTAAATATTCATGACTGTGTCATAAGATGTTAATGGGTATTTAAGGAGTCTTGGGAAACTACTTGGGGAAGCTTCTGTAGCCAGACTTCCCGCACAGCCTTTGTGTGTCTCTCATATTGCCAGGTATTCTGACTTTATCAAATTATTTTTAACATTGTATTTGTACTTGTGTTTATATGTTATGCTGATCAGTTGTGTTTATATTCCTTTCGATTCAATTTAAATGATGTTTTTACCTGCCTGGCAAAATAAATGTTAACCCTTTTGATTAATTCTGGAGTATTCTGAATTCATTGTATCCAGTAGATTAAGTGGAACCTTTTCGCTACCTTTATGGAGGCATAATTATGGAAATTATCAGACCCATAAACTATATGTAGGATCGCCCCCGTAGTTTGGAGATCTTTTTAATTCTATAACCACTGAGACTAGCAAGTTACGGATCTTGATTAAGTGAGATGTTTTCTTTTGGCACGAGTTAGTATTGTACAACCAGCCTAATTAAATATTAATTCATCCCGTATCCTCTGACTAATTTCAGAGTGTCTTCCATTCTGTCCGTGAGAAGAGACGCAACCCGGGGCGTTGAACTCTGAGCGGCGATTGGCCCTAATGAACGTACAATTAGAATATCAGACCCAAGAAAATATCAAATTCTAAATTATATCACAACTGCAAATATGATCAGCTAAACGTGAATGGTGAATTGATAATAAAATAGAATTGGAGTCAGATTAAATTATGCGTAAAGTCAGAGGTTAAATTGGTCAATAAATTTTAATGAAATAACAACTTTTCCAGAAGCGTCCGAAAAGACATACACGCAGATACCTTCGACCACGACACTGGATTCCGTCATTGGGCCGGTGGGTGGATTCTTACAGTGGTGACGTGCCCTCCGTGATTGTCCCAGGCGAGTGACGTCTTTTCGGCGCGACTATTCAGATCCAAACTGAGTATGAGGTTTGAGCTTCTCCTTCTGTCTCTCCAGCTATTGTGGTAAGTCCATTTTTGTTCTTATTCTAGGAAGTCTTTAGGGAAAGTTAAAATACACCCCATATAGACACATTTTTAGAACGGGTCGACATACCCACGACAGACCGGAGACCGTAGAAATCCGGTATAACCTGAGTTTAATAACAGACAAAATGGATTATCAGGGAAATGGTAGCACGAGTATAGACAAGGAGGTGATGGAGTCTATGGCCTCAAAATTGAAAGATCTCCTTTTCCGCTTGCGTGAAAACAATGGATTAGATTTTGACTGGAATAATGATCAAATTCTAGCCTGGTATCTTACCGATGGCCGAAAGCTAGAAACTAAATCAGCCTATCGAAAGCTAATCTTTGTAATAATCTATTTGCTACGTCGTAATGATATAGCAACTATTGCTGAAAACGAGCGCATAATCGCGTGCATAAAAGATTTAGAGATTGCGCGATCGGAAGAGCTGAGAAAACTCCGAGCACAAGTCGAGGCATCGGTGTACGACAAACAAACTTGGGCAAGACAGGGCGAGGCAATGGAAAGCCAAATAAAAAAGCTTGAAAAAAAGTTAAAATTGGGGAAAAATTACACCGCTGCGATCGAAGAATGCTGCAATTCTGCAGGATTCCCCGTAGCCGAGGTGAAATTGGCGGCTATAAATGCTAAATGTGGAGGCGAAATAGACAGCGATAGTGATGAAGATGATGGCTCCATTTTCGCGAGTAGCAATAAAGATCATCTTCCCATAAGCGAGGCTCGCAGTCGAGCTTCTAAGCCGAAGGGTAGTATGATGGTACGCGATTCCTCTCCGGAGCCTACAAACGATATTTATTATCGCCCAAATAGGCCCGAAGGAAAAGGCCGTAGCCCCATACTAACTAGAGCTAAAACTGGCGTCGTTCGCAGAAAGACTCAAAAAGTTGCTGTACTCAAAACAATGACCAACGCGGATGATGAAATAACTACGATCAGTCGCCCATTAACATGTGAGGAATGCACAAAACACAAAGAAGTTGTGGGAATGATGCCGAGAAGAGGCCCTTTCCAACCCTACTGGGACAACTTGATGCTGCAGACCTCAGTGTATAATCTAGAGATTAGAGACGCGTGGCAAATAGCCCTCCTTACTATCCCCGAGGAGTTAAAACCAAAAATGTCGCAAGAATTGAAAACCGGAGAAATCCTGGTTAAACGGGAAGATGAGGATGAAAAGGATGTGTATGAAAGATTAAGAGAAGCTCTGCTCGAGCTAAGGGGACCGACACACGCCGAATGGAATAGGATATTAGAAATAAAGCAAGCGAATAAAGAACCATTCGAAATATATGCGGAGCGTTTGTGGGTTACGTACAAAGAGCATTCGGGCTTGGAAGATGCACAGCGCGATCAGGAAGTTTTACTACAACTCCTGAAAAACAATGCAGGGCATCATATCCAACAAGCGCTGATACATGGAGCCGATCCATCAGAAAACACCTATCGGTCACTGGTAGATTGGGCTTCCAAAATAGAGACTCGACTTAAACAAATAAAATCTCATTCAGTTTCAACAACCCAATGGCTCGCCGAAGGAAAAGGCGCGACTACCTTCAAGCTAAATCCGCGGCCTCCCTGTCAGTATTGCAACAAAAACAATCACGCGACCCAAAACTGCTTCAAGTTACGCAGGGAAGGAGGCAATCAGAAAGTGCATTCTAAATCTGACAGTGAAATCCTGAAAGAATTGGAGGAGCTGCTTATCAAATGCAAAGCCCCCGAGGGCGATGAAAACCAAACAGGCGAACCCTCTAGAAATCAAAACGACCGATGCAAGCGCTTGCAAGCAGATATGATGGAAGTGCTCAGAAAATACAATTTCCAATAGGGGTGCGTGGCCTCCATTGCATTAGGGAGCATTATCCAGAGCGGCAACCGAATTAAAATAAGAGCTAACCTTGGAGGCCGGTTAGTTAATATTCTTCTTGACACCGGAGCCGCCTGTTCTTGCACTAATATTTTAATGCCCCTAAGCAAACGAACGATTCAAATTCAAGGGATAAACAACTCTTCAGTGACAGCGATTCAAACACTCCCGATCCGACTTGATTTAGGCGTTGTAGTGCTAAATGAGCCGTTCTGGTATTTACCAGACAACAGCGAAGGGACTGTGTTGGGAATGGACATTATGAGAAAACATGGCTTTGTTATCCACTGTTTTGAGAAATTGATCGAGGTGCAAACTAACAAAACAACCAAGACATGTCAGAACCAGAAGCAGGCCACCATTATGTCCATATCCAAACCAGACCCAGTCCAACTCCTCATCATCAAACACACTGCTGTGTGGGCGAATCACGAGCATGACTGCGGCCTCATTGACTTTGAAGTATGCATCGAGGGAGAGCCCCCTCCCCCGCAAAAACAATATCGCATCAAACCAGAGGCAGAGGCCGCTGTTCATGAAATAGTGAAGCAGCTTGAAGTGAGAGGGGTGGTTCGGCGATGTTGTTCAACAACAAACTCTCCGTGTTTACCCGTACCAAAACCTAACGGTAAATGGCGTCTTTGTATCGACTACCAGCGCCTTAACAGAGTTCTGCCCAAGGCAACTCCGATAGTGGCAAATCCTTCGACAATCTTATCACAAGTTTCAACCAATGCTTCGTGGTTCACAGTGCTTGACATTAAAAATGGCTTTTGGTCTATTAAAGTCAAACGCGAAGACCAGTGGAAACTGGCGTTTACTGTGAATCAAATGCAGTATACGTGGGAACGAATGCCACAAGGCCTTCATAACAGCCCAGCCATTTTCCATCGAGCGGTGGCGGATGTACTCGGTCCCTTGCTAGGGACTGGTGAAGTAGTTCACTATGTAGATGACATCTTGATAGCCACAGAGGAACCATTCGAGAACCACTTGCAATTGGCTGACAAAGTGTTGCAGACGTTAGGTGATGCAGGATTCAAAATGAACAAAGACAAAGCTCAAATCGCACAAAGGGAAGTACACTATTTAGGGTATTCCCTGACACAAAATCATAAAGCCTTAACGGATGACAGAAAAAAATGTATCGCCGAACTTCCCCGACCCCACACTTTAAACTCACTGCAAAAGGTATTGGGTACAGCAAACTATTTACGAGACTTTATTCCCGACTTTGCAAAAACCGCAGCTCCCTTATACTCTCTCTTGAAAGGGAAAACTAAACCGAACGATGTCCTGGAATGGACAGATTTACACGAACAGGCGTTTACCGATTTAAAACAACGATTGTGCGCCGCGCCAGCCCTGGGTTTGCCCAACCCGTCAAAAACATTTCACATCCAAGTAGATGCGCATGAAATTACAATAAGCGGAGTTCTAGCTCAGGAATGTGGCGGAAAACTACGCCCAATCGCTTATTATAGCCGGAAAAAATCACTGGTGGAGCAGGGATTCGATCCCTGCACTCAGCATGTTCTCGCGGTGCATTGGATGTTAAAAACAACGGAGCCCATGGTGGGGTTTCAACCTATTGTTTTGCACACCATGCACACGCCTGTACGCATGCTGATACAGGGCCGAATTAAAGGAGTTTCCTCTCAAAGATTAGCGAGGTGGCTAGCCGACATTCAATCACGCGAAATCATAATAAAGAATACGCGAATTCTGCCACATCTGCTTGGTGACGTTGAGGGACACCCCCACACGTGTCAGCCTGAACAAGAGACACAAAGTCTCGTATATGACCGGTTGTTGCCAGGCCAAGTGCAGGTATATATAGACGGATCACGATTTTGTCAAGATGGTCATTTCTATGCAGGCTGTGCAGTGTGGTCCCCCCAACTTGCAGAGACAGATGCGAAACGGCAGCTATTATTCAAACTGCCGCCTAACATATCCGCACAAGAAGCTGAGCTCATTGCATTGCTTGAGGCGATCAAAGCACACCCCGAACCGCTTTGCGTGTATACAGATAGCCGCTATGCGTTTGGGGTGGTAACTGATTTTATGGCTCAATGGCAGTTGAGGAATTTCCTCACTTCTGCCGGGACACCTATCAAGCATTTCAACACCATAACTGCAATTTGGAGTGCGATACAGATGCACGAGAACCCCGTCTCTGTTGTGAAAGTGCGCGCGCACATAACCAAAGACCCGGATGTGCACGAGAAAAACAATAACATTGTTGATCAAATGGCTAAGCTAGCAGCCGTGAAAGGCGAGCAATGGAAAAACGACACATCTGTATCTGTGGCCAGTGCGGTTCAAGTCACTCCAATCGACTTAATACAGTATCAAAAAGATCTGTGGGCTTCTGATGGAGAACTTGTGCCGTACTTAAAACATGATCGGATGATAAGTGTGGCCGAAGGCATTATTCTCCACGATGGAAAATTTGTCGTTCCGGAAGCCCTCCAAAAACCGGTAATCAAATTATATCATGATTATGCGCATGTGTCAGCAGCAAAAACAACCCAGCTGATACAAAACCAATTTTGGTGGCAAGGAATGGCAGCTGACATTGAGAGATGGTGTAACTCTTGTTTGGTGTGTGCCACAGTTAATCAAGGAAAACAAGGCCGAACGAATCTATGTAGGCCTGAACCACCTAAAGGGCCCTGGGAGTCCTTGCAATTAGACTTTATTGGTCCGTTACCCAGTGCAAAAGGGGGATATCGCTACTGCCTTGTGATAATTGACAAATTTTCAAAATGGGTTGAAGCAATTCCTACTCGTAATAACACCGCAAACACAGTGGCGCGTGTGATGGCGAATCAGATCATCCCTCTCTGGGGAGCACCAATTCAAATCGAATCTGATCAAGGGACTCACTTTACCGGACAGATCATGAAAGACATGTGTAAAATCCTAAACATCAAGCAGAAATTTCATATTCCATACAGACCACAAAGTTCTGGAATGGTTGAACGAGCAAATCGCACCATTAAAGAAAATATCTCTAAACAGATAGCTCAACACCAGAATCAATGGATTAATGCACTACCAACTGTTTTGACTGTACTGCGAGCAACCCCTTCAAAAGCCACGGACATCAGTCCATACGAGCTTATGACGGGAAGGGTAATGAAGTTACCCATTGACCCAGAAATTTCCCCAGCAGATCTAGGGCCTCTCATACTCGCGACACAGCAGACAGTGTTAAGGCAACTGCAAGAAAGATTAAAAGTGTTGTACAACCAGGCTGACTTAAAACGACAACAGTCAGATATGGCCAACGACGCACATTTTAATCCCATCTCAGAGACAAAATTTTCAGAAGGAGACATGGTGATGATACGAGTGTTTATAAAACAGAATGCATTTTCCCCTCGTTGGCACGGACCATATGAAATTAAAGCTGTCTGTAACAGCTGTGTTGCAGTGACCATAAAAGGAAAATTAAAATGGCACCACATGTCTCAATGCAAATTGTTCAAGGGTTCTCTGAACTAATGTTGATTTTCTTTTTCATAGGATGGCTACTGCAATCCCATGGAGACCAGATGCCAGAACAGTATCTGGACCCACCTGCATTGAATTAGGACAACGAATCACCCTCACACATATCCTAGGATGCGGGAGATGGGTATGGAAATATTTCAAGGGGCCATCCACATCATACATTCCAATCACATATAAGGATATAGTCATATGGCCTCCCGGTTTATCGCCGGATCAAAATTGTGCAACACGAATTTGCTGTAAAATAGGGTCCAACCTTCTCCCAGACAGAAACATAACCGGATACACAAAAGCACCGTCACCCCACCATAACATTACAGCCTGGTATAAACTTAAAGAACACCCAGGATCTAATATTGGCAGTATGTACACTATGTACGAAAACAATAATTATGGCATTGATCCAAGATCATGTTATTCTATCAAGGATCTTGAACCAGCGACATATAGATGCACACACACAATAACGCATAACAAAACCCACTTAACATTCACTGAAATGTTATTTAATTTGACACAACCTCGAATAGAAAACAAATTAAAGACATTTGTTTGGACCGGAAGAAAAGATGGTACCTATTGTGTGGGTAAATGTGAAGCAAGTTTGGACAATTACACAAGCCCACATAATTGTTCATGGACTCTACATCACTGTTTCAATTTAACCACGTGTGGATATCAAAAACCCACACAGTGCCCAAAAACCTATCCCACCCCTCCGGGTGGTTTGATCAAAGGAAATGTAAATAAAACCTTGCTACATGATGTTAATTTGGTAATAGCACATGTGACGTATAACATTTCTAATATTTTATCTGCGTATGTGAAACATTGCAATCCCAATGATAGAACTTATACATGGCTACAGTCACGCATCGATGATTTAGTTTCTGATTACAAAAACAGACTCGCAGTCCAAATTACACCTGTCCGCACAAAACGAGACCTGTTTGGAAATATAGCAGGTCTTTTTGGCTCAATTAATTCTATCTCCAACACTTACAAAATTACCGGACAATCTCAATTTTCAACATGGTTGGCAAACCAGGTGGCCACTGGTTTCCAACATATCACCAATAGTAATGAAAATATTATTAAAGCAGTCAGATCTGAAGCGCAGGCGCTTCTAATGACTAGTCAAACAATTTTCAATCAGACCCGTACCATCGAGCATGACTTAGCCTGTAGATTGTATGCACAAGATTTATTCACTACTGCAAGACAAGAAATTTTAGATCTTCGTCTCCATAAGACACCTAGGCATGCCTTGAATGATCTCATCGACATTTTAGATTTGCATAGATGGCTCACATCCGAGAAGATGAAAAATATTAACTATCCTGAATTATTGTCTACTTTAATGTTGTATACTGGAAATGAATGTGTTGGCTGTATTGGGTTTTTTGCCAATTTTCCTTTAATTCACCCAGATCAAGTTTATCAAAATTCCACCACCATACGGTCTATTGGCGTTGTTGTGAAAGATCAAATTATCAAATGGGACCACCTGATGGGGTATATGACTTTGAAAGACAATGAAACCTTATTTACCACTCGCACCTGTTGCCATGAAACATCTAGTTATGTTATTTGTACTTGCAACACCTTGCAACCTTTCTCCCCACATGATTCCAAGCTCATCAACGTCCAGTCATTGCATGGCCATTCAGATGCTGTTCAAGTCTCTCACACCCAATGGTGCATCGTCAGCGAGATGAATTCCTTCAACTATGGAGGCCTGACATGTCCGGCAAATCATACCTTCTGCTTGGAGGTTAAAGAGGACTTTTCAATGGGACAGATAAACATTCTTGGCAGGATACCACTTGATACAGAGATTTCTCCCTGGTGGGAGGACACTTTTTATGAACGAAGTACACAAGATTTGGTCAACACAATGGACTTGGTACGAGAAATCATTTTTAAGACTGAATACCATCTTAACCAAGCACAGGTGGAAGCAAGCCTGGCTAAAAGGACTGCAGAAATCTTGTCCAGTGCCTCCACCCGCTCAGCACAATATGCTTACTCCTGGTGGGACTGGATGTTCCGCGGATGTGCCATTGCCAGTGTCCTTGTTTTGTTGTTTTCCATCTGCCAATGCTGTTATTTCAGATGCCTACTCCGAGCGATGCGCAGTTCCACCAACATGGCTATCGCACTAAGCCCACTACAAGTGCCAGTTCTGCAGAAACTGTAAATGGACTTCAAAATCCATGAATGGCCTCTTGAGGACTGATTCTGCCCCCAAGTGGCCAGGGGTGGAGTTGTAAGACTGGATTTTACTGGATTTCAATCAAACAAACATCTCTTGCAATAAAGTCATAAAAACTCTGGAATCTGGGCAAGGAGACACGAGGACACCCTCAGAGCATCCTTCTCACCCCCTCCCTCTCCCCTACTGGTGTTGTTTTTTAATTATAATCATTCAGGTGTGGTTGGTAAACTGGTGAACTCTTTCAACTTTATTTACCCCAAACAAATTGATAAACCTTCGTCGGGAGTTAACCCAGAGACCATTCTTGTGTTTACAGATGTTAATGAAAAGATAAACTGGTGAACTCTTTTTGCACTATTTACCCAAACTCATTGATAAACCTTTGTAGTTAATTAACTCCGAGAACAAAGGACATTCCTGGGTTCACAGATGTTAATTAAAAGATAAACTGGTAAATGGTTTTTCTCTCCTAGGGATGACAACCCCTAATAAAGATCTCTGGATAAACTTTTTCACCCCAAACAAATATGTGATTTTTGGTGGTTAATTAACTCTGAAAGCCTAGTCAAATATTTGGGTGCTAAATATTCATGACTGTGTCATAAGATGTTAATGGGTATTTAAGGAGTCTTGGGAAACTACTTGGGGAAGCTTCTGTAGCCAGACTTCCCGCACAGCCTTTGTGTGTCTCTCATATTGCCAGGTATGCTGACTTTATCAAATTATTTTTAACATTGTATTTGTACTTGTGTTTATATGTTATGCTGATCAGTTGTGTTTATATTCCTTTCGATTCAATTTAAATGATGTTTTTACCTGCCTGGCAAAATAAATGTTAACCCTTTTGATTAATTCTGGAGTATTCTGAATTCATTGTATCCAGTAGATTAAGTGGAACCTTTTCGCTACCTTTATGGAGGCATAATTATGGAAATTATCAGACCCATAAACTATATGTAGGATCGCCCCCGTAGTTTGGAGATCTTTTTAATTCTATAACCACTGAGACTAGCAAGTTACGGATCTTGATTAAGTGAGATGTTTTCTTTTGGCACGAGTTAGTATTGTACAACCAGCCTAATTAAATATTAATTCATCCCGTATCCTCTGACTAATTTCAGAGTGTCTTCCATTCTGTCCGTGAGAAGAGACGCAACCCGGGGCGTTGAACTCTGAGCGGCGATTGGCCCTAATGAACGTACAATTAGAATATCAGACCCAAGAAAATATCAAATTCTAAATTATATCACAACTGCAAATATGATCAGCTAAACGTGAATGGTGAATTGATAATAAAATAGAATTGGAGTCAGATTAAATTATGCGTAAAGTCAGAGGTTAAATTGGTCAATAAATTTTAATGAAATAACAACTTTTCCAGAAGCGTCCGAAAAGACATACACGCAGATACCTTCGACCACGACACTGGATTCCGTCATTGGGCCGGTGGGTGGATTCTTACAAGATTAACTCCATCATTATGAGTTCATAATACACCAAAAGGTGATGATACTAGTTAAACATGCCAGTTTGTTCATGTTTTAGGTTGCTGAAAGAATCATTTGCTCCTCTGTTTTTTCCAGCTTCTCCTTTGTTTTTTTGCGCATCACTCTCACATTTGTTCAATTCTAAAAGGATAGGATGTCAGAAGCACTTCAGATAATCACGCACACGTTATTATCATGAGCTCAAGAAGTTCGTTATTTCAAATATAAAAGCACGGCGAGCGATCGCGAGCTCTCTGGAGAAAGTGAACCCACTCGTGCTTTAGACGGCCTCATAAACAATAACAGGACAACAGGTTTATATTCTTGGCTTTGTGGCTGTTCATCAAGACGACAACAAGGTTTGTTTGTGCTCAGGTCAACCACGGCTCATTATTATATGTATATATTATAACAATGTAATTTCTCGGCTGTGTATTTAAAAATGTTGCTTCCTTTGTTTTCATTCTCCTGGCTTTTACACATGCTTGTGACGTTTCTCTGTAAACCAATAGCATTCAGCTGCGCCTTTTGGTACCCTTTTGTTGTCCTAGGTACCCTTTGGAAAAGGTACCCAAAAAATGGTATGGTTCACTTTTTGGTACCTTTTGACAGTGGAAACGGACCGTACCGTACGTACCATACCGTACCACTCAGTTGAAACGGGCCGTAAGGAGCCCCCTGTTTAACAGATCTCAACCCCATAATTCGAACACTATGTGTAGGCATAACTCCCCCGCTTGCATCCTCACAAGAAAGACCCGTCCTTTTGAAATGACAACAGCAGAGTGCATTTCAGTTGGTACTCTTTTATATGTAAATACGCTGTTAGGAATAATAAGCACAAGTAAAATGAAACGAAATCAAGGTTGAACAAATGGAGTGGAAGATTTAACATTCAGATCATTAGGTGTTCTACTGAATAACTCAACAAATTAACATCAGAATCTAAAAGTCGAGATGAAAAACAGCCGAGAGAAATAAATAAATACAATATATTCTTCTTTTCTTTTTCTTTTTTTGCATATGCAGCATAAGACACCCCCGACACGGAGAAGGAAAGACCCTAGACTTTGAAGTGCTAATAGGTTAGATCATTACCCAGCCGCCGCTGACAGATGACTGGCTTCTCAGATGCATTTGCAACAGTATGTTCTCTGTGTTCCAGCAGCATTAACAAGTTCATTCTGGTGGTCTTCCAGCCTTTTTTGACACTCACTTGTTAGTGCACATATCATTAACAGATTTGAGATGCCTTATGAGCAAGTATCACACAATTCCCTCATCAGTCGCCTTTTTTTCAGCCCTGCATTCAGCCATCTGTTTGAAACAACAGATAAAAAAAAAGAGTCGCAATAGTTCTGACTGACATGCATAAGAAGTTGCGACAAAAACAGCATGATAAGAGAGAAAAGGGAGAGCTGAGTGGAGACAAACTCCCTATCAGCTCTGTAATCCGAACGCGCAGCTTCTATTTGCTTCTAGAAACATAGTATGAGGTTGCTGTGTCTAGAGTGCCCCCTGCTGGCAGTAAGAAACAATTCATCTGCATCCTGATTAGAGGGATGTAGCAACACACATGCTACATGCAAACAAAACCAAATGAAAGAGAGCCCAAAAATCTTCGCTCTGCTGAAGCATCAGGATCACACTGTTCCCCAGATTCATTATGGCACGTCCCTGACTTCACCTGTCTTCACAACCCGTCCTACCATGTGGAACCGAGGCCGGACAGAGATTTATGTGTGGAAAATATGCACACCCTCCCTGCTGAGATTTTTTTTATTCTTCTCTTGCTCAAAGAGATGATAAATTCTTGAAGGTGCTCAAAGGCTCTACTGGTGCAGAACCCTCTGTCAATGTAGGGCATCTCATTTGCAAGCTGAACCAAGCCCATGTTATGATGGCATCAACAAATAATACACACTCCAGCTTCATGCCTGTCCTCAAACAGGAGGAGCGAGCTGTCCAGATCTCTGCATAAACCCAAATACGACGGAAACCCCCAGAAGATTAACCCTCATTTTACCAGCTGCAATCTATCACTGCTCCTGCGGATGCTGCCGGACATACTGTATAATAAAGTTGTGCAGGTTGTTATGGCGCATTGGGAAACGTCTTCATCTACACATCTCTCACAGTATATTTCTGGCAAATCAATGCAGAATCTCCAACGGCAGGTACGTTTTCTGACTGGCTGGCCACGGATGAATGGGGTTGTAGACCAGAGCGTTAAATCACGACAGTAGTAGCATGGCTAAGTGCTGAGTGTGAACACAGGTCAGCAGGCCAGGAGAGCGAGGCTCTGAGAAGTGTTTTATAGTAACAGCAGGAAGGGACTTTATTGAATGATTCATCAAGCGATTGGCATAGAAGCGGGGCTAATATAGACTCTTAACACGCTGCATGGATGGTCAGCCGTCCATGGCAGCTTTAAACCAAACCTGCTGCTTTTGCAATTATGAAAATGGCAGAGTGCAAGCATAGACACCGCACCGTTAATTACCTCATGGCGGATTCAGCGCTGTGTGTCCTGCACCGGTTTACAGCACACACTGCCGAACCTTCACAACGTCACTGAAAATAAAGCATATTTTTGCTTGATTTGAGGCTGTTGGTTTGCAGTATTAAATGCGAAGTATAAGCAGGATGCTGAAAATCAATGGCAAGAAACATAATTCGTTAATAAAAATATTATGATGTGAAAACATTATGACTTGTTTGCATGTTTTCCACATGTTGGCGTGGATGTCCTCCAGGTGCTCGGGTTTCATCCACAGTCCAAAGACAAGCGCTATAGGTGAATTGAATAAACTAAATTGGCCGTAGTGTATGTGTGTGTGTATGGGTGTTTCCCAGTATTGGGTTGCAGCTGGAAGGGCATCCGCTGTGTAAAACAAATGCTGGATAAGTTGGCGGTTCATTCCGCTTTGGTGACCCCTGATGAATAAAGGAACTAAGCTGAAGGAAAATGAATGAATGTTCCGTGAAGATATTTAGTAAATGTCCAACTGTAAATATATTAAAACCCAATTTTTCCTCAATATTCAATATTCATGTGATGTATAAGTCTCAATTTTCATAAATTGACACTTATGACTGGTTTTATGCTCACATTTAAGACTCCTCTACACTGAATCTTTAAAGTGAATCAAGAACACCAGGGATGTCCAAACTCGGTCCTGGAGGGCCGGTGTTCTGGAGAGTTTAGCTCCAACCCTAATCAAACACACCTGAACCAGCTAATCAAGCTCTTAAGCCGCGGTCACACTGGACTTTTCCCTCCATAGACTTCCATTCATACGCACGCGAATGCGTCAGACTGGAAACGCAGGGTCATGCGTCGAGTTTCGCAGGTTGTTGCAGTGCAAAGTCCAAGCTTGGTGAACTCTAACCTGCGAAATTGCATCACTTGACTGCGTGAAACCAATCCAGGATCAAAACATGACCTCTCTGAACAGAAATTTAAAACATGGAGCAATCGCTCGCTTTTTTTAATGTCTAATCATCTTGTTTAATCCCGCCCTTTTTCACAGCGCCGTACAACAGAATTTCGCAAGCTCAAACTCTAGTGTGACCGCAGCTTTACTAGATTTACTAGAAACTTTATGGTAGGTGTGTTGAAGCAAGTTGGAGGTAAAATCAGCAGGACACCGGCCCTCCAGGACTGAGTTTGGACACCCCTGAAGAACACAGAATGTTAACAATGTAGTCTAATTTCCCTGAACATGCAACTCCTATGAATTGATTTTTTTATTATTATTATCAAAACCCACCTCACCACACAACCCAACACAATCTCACGATAGTTCGTAACTTTTTGATTTAGTGGCTATGAATTTGTATGAATTCATACGATCTCATTTGTACAATTTAGTAGGATTTGCTTATCCCTCAATGATGGTTGGGTTTAGGGGCGGGGTTGGGTGCCACGCCTCCTTTTTAAAATTGTACATTTTCGAACGACTAAACTCGTACAAATTTGTATGAATAGGGTATATGCACAGCTAGGGTTTCTTCCCATATTTATAAACTTCCGGTGAACGGTTGATGTGACTTTTTTAGAATTTATACAGTTCCTCAATATTGTAATGTAATTAAAATATAATCAGTTAAATAGACTTCAGCATTCATTTATTTGTTAAAGCGTAAAATGAGATGGAAAAGCTGTTTACACGCACACAGGCTAGCGCAGAAACTCCATTGAAAATTTTGGGGTAAAATAAATGTTCATATTTTAAAAACATGCCGCGGAAAAATGTAATTTAATGCAGTGTTGTACATTCTAAGACCCATTTTATATCGTATATCACTCAGCCAGTGATTATCATTGATTTTTAAAGAAAACAGACCTTAAACGCGCCAACTTTGTAACGGCATACAGTTCACCGCTTGACCCAGGTTACTGAAAAATTAAAAGTCCTTCTGCATGCTTCTGCATATACCCTATTAGCCTCTAAACTGACAAAACGTAAAATACTTACGTTTCCTCGTAAGATCAGGCTGCACAACCAGTGCTTTCTGTTCCTTAAACAAATTATTCTCAACAATTATGTATTGCTAAATGATCAAAAACATTTAACATAACCAGTGATATATGATTTCCAAACAAATAATTTGTACAAACTGGCTCCTGTGAGATAATCAAAACACACAGCATTACCATTATAGTCTGATACCCAAACTAATCTGAGCACTTTATTATAAACAGATCATAAATATAAAATATAACATGATGCTGATTCCTTTTAGAGAATCAACAACAACTGGACATCCAGTCTGATTCACAAATGAATGACTCTTATGAACCAGTTGTTACAGTGAATCATACCCCTACTATCCCACTTGTGTTTCTCATTCCAAAATGAATCACTTTTATGAAAAGCTAATTTTAGTGCATCATAAAACACCTCACAATCCATATTCTGATACCTAAAGTAATGATTCTAATGAACATGTGTATGTATTGTAATGATTCATTAATGGATGATTGTAATGAACCGGTTAGGGAATCACTGTTAGAGAATCAAAAAAAACATCTAGTTTGCTGTATTAATGCTTCTTATGAACTACGTTTTAGTGAATCTAAAACATTCCACACAACCTGTAGAGTCTGATAGCTGAACAAATTATTCATTGGTAGTGGATTAAAATCTAACATAACCAGTGTAATCTGATTCCTAAATACAAATGATTCTTAATACCCACCATCTAGTCTGACACCCCAGTCAATGACTCCTATGAACCAGTTCCTATTAGTGAATTAAAAACCTTCAACACAATTTGTGTAATCTTATTATAATGAAATCGGAATTGCATACTGTACTCATATATTTCTGATATATATTGTAAATAAGTATTCCAGCATGAAATTCCAAATTCAGCAAAAGTGTCTGAGTCTTGAATGAACTGCTTAATGAATCATTTAAAACATGACTTACCCAACTGAATCAGTCAATGAATCCTTCAGTGAATTGAATCGCTCAGTCAAATTTTTTTCTGTTAAACATATATTCTTTCAATTAAACACAATTTAATGATATTGATGAATATTTACAACACAGTTTGTAAAAAAACAATGAAAATGTTATATACAAACACACAATCAATACTAGGGTGGAACAGAGTTATGTAGGAATGCCTGATTTGATGTCTGTTGTTTTTTTAACAAATATATATTTTATAATGAATGTTACGCTTATAAAACATACAGTATATCTGTTTCAGTGTCTTGAGCACTTTTATAGAGGTTTTCTCATGATTTTTTATCTAGCACTACAATATGAGAGGAAATCTCAGGAGATCCTACTGTAGGTTTCACTGCATGGAGAAGGGTTAGGATTTCACCGCGCACACACACATTGAGCCCAAAACATCAAGTACAAATGTGAACACTGATCAGCCATTCCAGTTCATTGCATTTTACATTGGAAGGGCTTCGCTATAAGGGGAGATAAAACATTTATGGTGCAATTTGTGCCTGTTTCGCCAGACTAAACAAACAAAATGGAGACAGACTGAACAGCTACAATGGCACAAGCTGTCCAGTGCTCAAGTTGTCCATAATTTTCATTGATGGCATCAGCTTGTTTGGATAATCTGGCTGTCAGTAAAAGTCAAATGATCCAGTTGTGAGTGTCTCTTCCTGCTTTTAGAAGTCCACGGGCCGAACCATCATGGTGGTCATGGTTGCCATCCAACTTGGCCCTTTCCAGTAGTACCATTTTATACTGTTATAACGTATCACGTTAGAGTTTCCAGAATAATATATCCCGTTGAGATTGGAAGGCCCGCAAGCTTCAAACCACCATCCTGCAGAAACAAGGATGGCAAGCAATTTTAGTTATATGTTAATTAAATCAAATTTCTTGTTAAAGATATTGCATTAAAACAAATAAAAAAATGAACATTCTGTCATTATTTACCCACCCTCCACTTGTCCCAAACTATTTTGAGTTTTTTTATTATGTTAAACACAAAAGAAGATATATTAAAAATGTTGGAATCTGGTAACTATATATACAGTATATATATATATATATATATATATATATATATATATATATATATATATATATATATATATATATATATATATATATATATATATATTGGGGCCACAGACATGCGATATAATTGAATTGGATGAACTCAATTAGCCTTAGTGTTTGAGTGTGGAGTGTGTGGGTGTTTCTCAGTACTAGGTTGCGGCTGGAAGGGTATCCGCTGTGTAAAACATATGCTGGAATAGTTTGCGGTTCATTCTGCTGTGCCGACCCCTGATAAATAAGGGACTAAGCTGAAAAAAAAATGATTGAATGATTGTTGTATATACACTATGAACAGCAGCTATGCTAATTATTCTCCTTATTCTGTATTTCCACCTGGGGGTACTCATCTCGAGGCCCTCAGACTATGCAGTGCCACTGACGTGATCTGAGACCAGCGACGAGATGATCCCAAGGTTTTCTGGACCAGGCCATATCCTGAGCAGCTGCTGTGGTGGTCTTCATGGAGTGAGAGCATGACAGACTCCTGTGATGCTCCAAGGACAGACGAGTCTTTGCTGAGGTCCAGCTTCCTGCGCCTAGACTGCAGCTCTGCACAAGACGTTTGGCCATAGGGGAAATGGTCGTGCCCAACTGAGCCAGGTTTCTCTCGAGGTTTTTTTAAATCTTCGCTTTCACCAATTGGTGAAGTTTTTTCCTCGCCGCTGTCGCCACTGGCTTGCATGGTTCGGGATCTGTAGAGCTCCGCATCGATGGATTGCTATTCAGTGTTTGGACTCTCAGTAGTGATTATTAACCCACACTGAACTGAGCTAAACTGAAATGAACTTAATCTCTGAAAACTGAACTGACACTGTTTTAATTCACTATAACCTTCCATGTGAAGCTGCTTTGACACAATCTACATTGTATAAGCGCTATACAAATAAAGAAGATGAATTGAATGTATGAATCTGGTAACCATTGACTTCAATAGTATTTTTTTTCCTTCTGTGGATGACAATGGTTACAGGTTTCCAACATTCTTCAAAATATCGTCTTTTGTGTTCAGCAGGAAAAAGAAACTACAGGAGATAGTGGTTTGCAGCAGGAGAAAGTGGTTTGGGACAAGTCGAGGGTGAGTAAATGATGACAGAATTTTCAGTTTGGGATTTACTTTATTATAAAAAAGGGCAGTGACGACTCGGTGGCGCAGTGGGTAGCACTGTTGCCTCACAGCAAGAATGTCACTGGTTTAAGCCTGGTCTGGGTCAGTTGGCATTTCTGTGTGGAGTTTGCATGTTTCTCCCCATGTTCGTGTGAGTTCGCGTTTTTTGATGACGTTTAATGCCTCATGACTAAATAAAGGGTGCCAATGTGATCGTGCACACCAACGCACAAAACAGCAGGCATAAAATAGTTATTTTTAAAGAAATGCTTCATGCTTGTTTTTTTGTTTTGTTCACATGCACAAAGCTGCTGAAGTTGCAGTACACCACTTGGATGCACTCAAGTGCAAAACTGTCAATTGAAGAAGATGCCCAAAGGTGATATGAACGTGGAGCATGCCATCCATGCTTGTTGGAAATGAATCGCCAGTAACTTTAACAACAAGTGTGTCAACTTTCTCTCTTCTTCTTCTGTGTTACAAGTAGTGGTTGGCAAAGCGAGGCACTGAAACAGTCAAAGCAAATGTGTCGAAGCTTCGAAACATTTCGAAACCCGTCTCTACAGTGACACCTAGTGGTCATTTTTTATGTATTGCTCTGGAAGCTTCAGCAAAGATACAGTTAAGCAATTTGAGGTATTCAACCCCACGTTGTAGAGCTAAGGCTTCAAGTGATTTAGCGAAGCGGTGAGAGTTTCAGACTAGCATGCCGAGGTAATGGTGGGGTGATGCAGCTATGGATATTAGTTTTTAAATGCTTTGTTCTTGTATTGTGTTTTGTTTTAACATTGGTCTGACAATAAACACTTTGTGACAAAATTTTTCTTGTTTTGGTCATAAAAATTAACATGAACAAAATACATCAAGTCATAATTTTAGAATATTTGTACAAGTCGCGATTCGAACTCGGGCATTTGCAGCACAGTTACACTGTGCACATGCACAGTCCATTAGGCTACATAAGATAGAGATTTTTCTGACCTGTCAGTCAAACGCAGATTCACCAGGTCTCAAAACGCTTCTGAAATGACCGATGCTTTAAATCGCTTTAGTCACGTGACCTGGTGCTTTAAAACACTTTAGTCACGTGACCTGGGTGTTTCGAATCAACTTAGTCGTGTGACCTGGGCGTTTCGGATCATGCTTCAGTACAGTGTTTCGGAAAACTTGCACTTCGGGATCTCGACACTGTATCGAAACGTCAGTTTCACATCAGCCATCCCTAGTTACAAGCGGGTGTCAGTAACTTAAAGTTGTGTAGCGCCACCCTGTGCACCGAGGTTTTTTTCTGTTTTTAATTATCAAGGAGTGATTTTGCATATGAACGTGGAGCATGCCACCCATGCTTTGTTCGAATCGCCAGTAACTTTAACAACAAGAATGTCAACTTTCTCTCTTCTTCTGTGTTGCACTGGAAGCTTCGGCAAAGACACAGTTAAGCAAATTGAGGTATTAAAGCTCATGTTTTGTACAAGTTGGGATTCGAGCTCGGGCCATTTGCAGCACAGTTACTCGTGCACAGTGCACAGACACGGTCCACTAGGCTACATAAGATCTGACCTGTCGGACAAACGCAGATTCACCAGGTCTCAAAACACTTCTGAATGATCGATTCTTTGAATCGCTTTTATCACGTGACCTGGGTGTTTCGGATCATGCTTTGGTTCAGTGTTTCGAAACACTTGCGGAGTGATTTTGCATACTCTACTGCTCGACGCCAGTGAAAATTGCTTGGGCTTTAAAAACGCAACAATAAACGCAAACATACGTCCCAGTGTGTATGAGCCTTAAAGTATTTTTTTTTTTTCCGTTTACTCTTATCATCTGTTCTTTGCATAGTTTTATTTTCAGTTTCATAGCAATTACAACACTGCACATAGGATTAGCATGAACATGCCCTGACTCTGCATTACACCAGCTTGGACACTTGATCATATATTTTTACACAAGCTTCTACTGTTTTGTTTTACCGTAAGCAGCACACAAGGGATGGATTCAGGGATGTTTGTGAGAAACCTTTACCTGTTGGTGGTAAGAAGGGAGCTTGGTTCCAGCTCCTCTGATCTGTGGCTCTGCTTTACTTTAGTAAAGAGTGTCTAAAGTTTATTTTTAACAAGGTCCCTGATCAGCCCATCCTTATCCATCCGCCCAACACATTTCAGTTTGGCTTGTTTTGGGTTTCTGTCATAGTTTAATGCAGACTTTGGGAAAAAAAAGCTGCTATCAAAAGAAAACTATATTGAACCCAACAAAAAAACTACTCATAATCCCTAAGGGCAAAACAATAATATACTAAAAACAAATTATAATCCGACCCCTTCGAAAGCTTGACTGAAACAGATTTTGATTATATTTTGTTTGGATCAATGCCATTATTTAAGCCAAGTGAAGTCGAACTGCTGTTTTATTTAAAAGGCAACAATACCTAGACTTTTTCAGTTGCCATGGAAATACTTAACATTATAATACTATATAATATAATGTCTTTAGTGATGCTGGAAAATAGCTTGCCATCAGATTGATAGAGAAAATGAGTAATGTATAATAGCAGATGAGATGTGATACCTCCGGTGGCCATCTGAGCACACTTGCAGCTGCACTGGTCATTGTCTTGATCTTTAGTGCTGAATTGGGTCCCCGAGTGGGTAAGACTGCTAGTGCGTCCAGCTGTACCACTGAAACCCCTGGCATGGAGACTGGAGAGAGACAGACAAATACTGAATATTTCAACAAATGGATGGATACAGAATATATGATATACTGCAGGTTTGTTAACCCCCTAAATATGTCAATCCCCTTGTGACCCACTTACTGTACATACAACCACAAATCAGAAAAAGTTGGAGCAGTATGGAAAATGCAAATAAAAAAAAGAAAGTAGTGATTTCTAAATGTACTTTGACTTGTATTTCATTGCAGACAATACAAAAAATATTATTTAATGGTTTTCTCATGATTTTTATTGTTTATTTCAACTTTGGTTCATGCACATTTCAAAAAAAAAAGTTAGGACAGGAGCAATTTAAGCTGTGGTCACACTAGAGTTTGAGCTTGCGAAATTTTGTCATACGGCACTGCGAAATGGGGCGGGATTAAACATTAAACAAAAGCAAGTGATTTGTCCATGTTTTAAATTTCTGTCCAGAGAGGTCATGTTTTGATCCTCGATTGGTTTCACGCATTCAAGTGATGCGATTTCACAGGTCAAAGTTCACCAAGCTTGAATTTTGCAAACTGCGAAACTTGACGCACGAGTTTGCATTTCCGGTCTGACGCATTCGCGTGCGTATGAATGAAAGTCTATGGGGAGAAAAGTCCAGTGTGACTGCAGCTTTAGGGCTAGTAATCAGGTAAATTGGTTAAATAATGATGTGATTTGAAACAGGTGATGTCAACAGGTGATTGTAATTATGATTTGTTATAAAAGCAGGGTGTCAGAGTGTTTAAAAAAGTATTAAAAGTTGATAAACCAATTATGAGAAAATTAAGGTAAAAGGTATTAAAAGGTCTTAGTCACGTTTTTACGAGGTCTTAAATTTTGTTCAAGTGTTGTCCAAAGTGTTTGACTCCAAAAAAACATAAATATATTGATTTTCCTCCTAATATTAACAGCGGCGTGCTCGATCCACGCGAGTGGTTTGGGCCAGGGCACATTCAGCCAAGCTTCTCCGTCTGGGTGATGTCACATAATTTGAGACAAACGCGGGAAGGTGATGTGACGAACTCTACATGTAGTGAAACCATAGAGCAAAACAGATGACAAAATGGGAAAATGGTTTGCGTACTCCTGGTAGTGAGAAAGACAAGTTTAAACAGTGGCTGAAGCATGACGCTGAAAACAACCACGTAATTTATTCTTTCAAGCTTTGTTTCCTCCGAGCTTATCTGAGTTCATGGTTGTGCTCCATTGATTTATTTAACACCAACGGTTTATTAACTACTGTTTATTAAGTTAAACCTTTGATACTGATTAGAACTTGAAGTGGCGACGAGGTCTTAAAATATTCTTTAAAAAGGTATTGAAATAACCTTTAGGATTCCTGCATATACCCTGGGTCTAGTCTTCTAGGAACAAAGATGGGACGAGGATCGCCAGTTTGCTGACAAATACGTGATAAAATGATTGAAATGTTAAAAACAATGAAAGATAGTAAGACATTTGGATATTTTTTTTATTTGTGTTTTCCATACCTTCCCAACTTTTTCTTATTTGAGGTTGTTGATATAAAGGCGAGTATCTGTGCTATGATTAGAGTAGGGGAAAAAGTAAAAACTGATAAGTTTCTTGTGAACAAAATCAGCATATTAGAATGATTTCTGACGGATCCTGTGACAGGAAAGAGTGCACTAAAAATTTATATTTGCCATCACAGGAATAAATTACATTTTAAAATATGGTAAAATAGAAAACAGTCATTTTAAATTGCAAGAAAGTTTCTTAATGTTCTTTTACAGATTTTTCTTAACCATAAAAAACCTTACTGAACTCAGACTTGATAGATTTTATGCAAAATGCTCTTAGGAGCGGAGGGGTTGGGAGAAAAGATTTCTGACAACTGACAAGTGTAGAATGAAACTTTATAATTTCGCATTAATAATAATAATTATTAATGCACAAAACCTTTACCTAGTCCATTTTGAACCTCACCATACAAACACTGGAAAACAATCCACATTATAATTCACACTTTTCTGTCAGAAAACTGACGTGGAGTCCTGGAGGTCAAAAATCTATAAAAATTCGGTAGAGACCTGTCAAGCTTCCATTTGTTTTAATCCTTTGATATGTAAATTCTGGACCCTTACAAGCCATTAAGAACACCTGCTGCAGGATTTCAGTTAATAAAACCTCATTGAATATGTACAGACAGACATCACCGGCCACTTTATTAGGTATACCTTACTAGTACCTCTTTGGACCCCCTTTTGCCTTTAGAACTGCCTTAATCCTTCGTGGCATAGATTCAACAAGGTACTGGAAATATTCCTCAGAGATTTTGGTCCATATTGACATGAAAGCATCACGCAGTTGCTGCAGATTTGTCAGCTGCACATCCATGATGTGAATCTCCCGTTCCACCACATCCCAAAGGTGCTCTATTGGATTGAGTTCTGGTGACTGTTGAGGCCATTTAAATACGGTGAACTCGTCATGTTCAAAAAACCAATCTGAGATGATTCGCGCTTTATGACATGGTACGTTATCCTGCTGGATGTAGCCATCAGAGGATGGGTACACTGTGGTCATAAAGAAATGGACATGGTCAGTAACAATACTCCGGTAGGTTGTGGCAGTCAAACAATGCTCAATTGGTACTAATGGGCCCAAAGGGTGCCAAGAAAATATCCCCCACACCATTACACCACCACCACCAGCCTGAACTGTTGATAAAAGGCAGGATGGATCCATGGTTTGATGTTTTTGATGCCAAATTCTGACCCTACCATCCGAATGTTGCCGCAGAAATCGAGACTCATCAAACCAGTTTCTGAAATACTGAGACCAGCCCATCTGGCACCAACTACTATGCCACGTTCAAAGTCACTGAAATCACCTTTCCTCCCCATTCTGATGCTTGGTTTGAACTGCAGCAGATCGTCTTGACCATTGCTGTGTCCCAATTCACATACTTATACTATGCCCTAAAAGTATGTACTTTTTTGTGAAGGAAAAATATATACTTTTGAGTGTGTAACAGAAGAGTACGCAACCTTTGGAACATACTACTTCCTCGTTACACAGATAGCTGTGTTGCTTAGTTTAGAGCCCTGTCAATCATCCACATTTCTGTCTTATTTAATTTCCTACCTTATTGGAGAAGCAGCAGCAAGATAATCTCCCATTCACGAGTCTTTCATGCAGAAAAATCTCCTCAGGTCTTTGGATAATTCTGCATTCAGACGGTAATTTCCAAACACATCTTTATATAAGTTCAGTATTGTTGTTGCAGATGAAATATAACACAGACAACACCATTTAAATATTCTCCAGTGGGCTAGATATTAACTAACAGTCATTACTGAAGCCTCTCTGCTTGACGGTTGGTCTCTCCATCGTGTTTGAAGTTTGTTTACACTTTTCACCTGTAGTTCTTTTGTAGTTCTAATCGAATTCACGTCCAACGTGCAGTGTACTGTGGGCAATATCAGCGGTTAGAGTATGGACGCTTCTACACTTCAAATTTTGACCGGAATTAGTAAATCATCCGGGAATTTTTGGCATACTCTTTTCAACATACTACGATTTGGGAGATGCTAATTCTATTTCCACATACTATTTAGGACGGATAGTATGCAGTTTGGGACGCAGCACATGTCTACATGCCTAAATGCATTGAGTTGCTGCCATGTGATTGGCTGATTAGAAACTTGCGTTAACGAGCAATTGGACAGGTGTACCTAAGTGGCCGGTGAGTGTATTATATAACTGCATGTTAACTACGTTTACATATAATAACTTTAACTTATAAAGTTATTAGTGATTATTTATAAGTTAATTAAAGTTATTAGTGATTATTTATAAGTTAATTAAAGTTATTAGTAACTAATTAAGTTATAGTAACTAATAACCTTTTCTGATTTTGACTGTGAAGCAATAATGTGCACCTTTTGTAAAGCTGCTTTGAAACAATAATTATTGTGAAACGCACTATACAAGTAAACTTGAATTGAATTCACCTGAATAAAAACAGAAGGACATATGAAAACACTTATTGTGTCTTTGTACATTTTGTATCACTGTATTAAAACAATGAGATAAAAAGTGATTATGATTATACATAATACTGTATGCATGGCATGTCAGAAGTCTCATCTCAAACTAATTTCTTGTACAATACAGTATGTTCACTATACTCCAGTACCCAACACAGTCACCAGATTTCAATCCAGCAGAGCACCTTTGGGATGTGTGCGGTGGTCTATTGCAAAAGTTGTGCCAAGAAACCTTCCACATTATTTTAATTTTTTTGGCACTTCTTGAGTTCCAGCATTAGCTTTTTTGATCATCTCAGACACATATCCGGTTTTAAATAAATTAGCTTAAATACAATACACAAAGGAGTGCTTTAACTTAGATTGTTTTTTTTTTCTTACATAATCTGATGAAAGCGTCTACATCTATTACATCCACCGTTAACCCCAGTAATTGGACCGGCTGCGAGCCCGTATGAGATACTCCTAAGTGATTTATCTTTTCCTCTTTCTTATTTCAGAACGCTCTAAGACTCATTAATACGCATTCCAAAGATATCCAGCCTCCATTATCCACAATCCATTGTTGACGATGTCTCACCAGGAAGGATTGCGCGCACATGGTGCCAGATAGAGGACCACACACAGCTAGAGACTGCAGGAGATTGCGTTGGCAAGAAAACACCCCTGCGCCATAGGTTGCTTGGCTGCTTAATCCCAAACGGGCCCAACACCCTCGAGACCATGCCAGGATTCTCAGCATGCTAATAAAATGCACACTTACCATATGAGGTAAACTAGAAAACAAACATGGTGGGATTTGGCAAGTGTTTGTTCTGCTATTTCCCCTACCTGCTTACACGCACACAAACACACACTGGCGTCCTCATCTGATAGCAGTGCTGCAATACTCAAGCCATTCTGGAGTTGTATTCCAAATCATTTATTTTGAGTTCACTTTAATATTTCTGGTTCTGGTTCATTCGCTGTATAAGTATGCCCAAAAGCAATGCTCGGTGTTTAATTGCATCCCTTAAGAGAGGTGTGAGATTTGTTTAACTCGGCAGTTTTCTGGCAAAGCCTAATGCTTGAAATTGTTTGCCCTGTTTCTCTCTGGTAGGCAAATCTTCTCTTGGGATTGGCAGACCAGAGTGATGCTGTGAGGAATGGTGGTTTACCCTAAATGTAGCCCCAAGGATATTGCCTTGAAAATTAAAATGATCAATTTTTGGAAGTATGGGGAGATGATTTATCAAAAATTTTCAATTGGGGGAACAGAAATTTGACAAAAAAAGTCCAGTAATTTAAATGACAGGATGTTAATGTTGGTGATTTCCATTGTAGACCGCCTGTCAGATATTAAATATTTAGCTACTTTCATACTATCCCACACACTTCAACCATTAAAACTGAAGGTTTGTATTGGAATTCCAGTTTGGAATCAAGCAAAGCTCTGCATTCATGTTTATAATAATGATGAGCCCCTCAAATAGACCAACATAAACATTTAAGGCCCAGGACACACCAACTGTGCTGTTACCTACACTGTAAAAAAAAATCCGTGCAGCTGGGGTGCGAAAAAAAAAAACATAAAATAACGGCTGTTGAATTACAGTCATTTACCGTAAAATAACAGACAGTAAAGTACATAAATTTCTGTAACTTACTGTCTGTTATTTTATGGTAAATGTCTGTAATTTAATGGCCGTTATTGGCACCTCAGCTGCCGAAAAAAAAAAAAAAAACTAAAATAACTAATAGTTATTGTATTAGTTATTTTATTAATAGTTATTTTTTTAATACATTTTTTTTACAGTGTAGCATCAGCTGCATCTGAACCAAATATCTACACATAAACACACTGCCAACCTGATTTCACCAAATAAGACACGTTCGTGGATTAACATCTTTCCTGGAACAACATTCCAATCAGTGTTAAGGGATACGTTTACGTTCAGTTTAGTCTTACGATTAGGTTTATGCATTTATGATTGTTATCCCACTATTATTCCCCTCTTATTTTGGAAATAATGTACAGTTATGGTTAGGATTAGGGGTAGGGAATTGGTATGGATTACATTTTCAAACAAAAATGATGTTCCAGGATTAAAATAGATGTTAATCCAGGATCACATCGTACTTGGCAAAGTCATGATCTGCTAAACACCCCAAGACATTCGACTGTATCTTTCCATATCTGCAAATATGTATTGTAATTTCACAAAGAGAAACCGAAACTAGTGCTGCACACATACAAACCGCAAAGAAAGTAACATTTAAGTACCATTTTCAAAGTAGTTATTGGTCATCAGAGAGGGATTTGCTTGTGCAAATATGTCTGAAAATCTGACAATATTTAAGAAATGTGACCAATCTGCATTCCCTCCTGACTTTTTTTTCTAGTTTTGCTTAGTTTCGTCACTTCGATTGTTGTTCTTGGGATCTGATTCACAGCTGAATAGCCAATCAGAGATCCTCCTTTTACTGACAGCCAACGCTGATTCTACAAGCTGAATCAAGCAAACTCCCTCCCACATGAGGTGACAGGTAAAACATGCAAAACCAGCTAGCAGCCCGACGCTGCTGTGTCGCAGCCTTAAAATGAACATTCTGTCATGTTAAAAAATAAACAGTGCAGCATCAATTGATTAAATTGTGGTTACTTACTCTCAATGTTAAAGTACAAATGAAATCAAAACTAACCATCTGATTTTGTTAGCTCACATTGCTAGTTTTGTGGTGAGCAATTCATCTGTGCATGTCATTAAGAAAAAAAAAATGGTTGCCCATGTAATCTTTAAATGAAATCTAAAAATGCACTTCCTGTTTTTTTTCAGTAAAATTGTCATATTATGTATGTTTTAAGTATTGGGCGTGGTTTACATTCTTAACCACGCCCCCCCCCCCCCCCCCCCCAACTATCAGTTTTGAAAACAAACAGAAATGGTGAGGAGGAGGAGTCTGTTAGGTTGTAATAACGCTTCTAAAACCCATTTCCCAATCTTTCCGTATGAAATGCCTACTTTACTAAAACCCTTCAGTTCGCAGTAGAAAAAACCAAACCATGCCTATAGTTTTCTCCAAACCAGGCTCATTCTGAAAACATACCCCTATATACATTACTAGAGAGCGCCAAATATGTCCCAGAAGGTAATTTTGTGCAATTTTTGGTTTCGCGAATCCACCAGAGGCCGCTGTGTATGCTTTTTGAGATCTCAAATTTCTCTCGCGAGGGCCATTCGCGCCTGCTGTTCTCGCGTAAATCCACCAGAGGCCACTATCAACTGACTGACTGAACGATCGACTGACCCACCCTCCTCCTTCCCTAAACCTAACCAATAGTGTTTTCAAAAGCACCGAAACTCCTCTCTGCGTCTTAAGTCCGCCGACATACATGGCGAGCTAAATGGACAAACTGGTAACAGTGGGAAAGCCGTCCACACGGAGGTGACCCCCACCCACCGAAGCTAAGCAGGGCTGCGCCCGGTCAGTACCTGGATGGGAGACCACATGAGAAAGCTAGGTTGCTGCAGGAAGTGGTGTTAGTAAGACCAGCAGGGGGCGTCCAACCTGTGGTCTGCGTGGGTCCTAATGCCCCAGTATAGTGACGGGCACTCTATACTGCTCAATGAGTGCCATCTTTCGGAGGAGACGTTAAACCAAGGTCCCGACTCTTTGTGGTCGTTAAAAATCCCAGGGTGTCCTTCGGAAAAGAGTAGGGGTTTAACCCCAGCATCCTGGCCAAATCTGCCCACTGGCCTCTGTCTATCATGGCCTCCTAACCATCCCCATACCATAATTGGCTTCATCACTCTGTCTCCTCTCCACCAATCAGCTGGTGTGTGGTGTGCGATCTGGCGCAATATGGCTGCCGTAGCGTCGTCCAGGTGGATGCTGTACACTAGTGGTGGATGAGGAGATTCCCCCAAAAATGTGTAAAGCGCTTTGAGTGTCTAGAAATGCGCTAGATAAATGTAAGGAATTATTATTATAATCGGTCAGCTGGTAAGCACGAAAAAGAACGACGTCATACCGCCCCGTAGCGTTCGAACTATACGTACTTTCATGATCTCCAGAAATGAGCCTGTGTTGGTTTTCTCATTTAATATTTTGTTTCTCTAGGAACTGTGTCACAATATGAAAAAAAAAACACAGTCGAAGCTTCTGGTTCATGTGGACTTTAAATGTTAATAACAAAAAAGGAGCCAAAAAAAGAGCCAAAAAAGAAACAAAATGCACCATTAATGGTTTTAAATGAGCTGAATATGTCATTCCTACTGCATATCTAAATACAAATCAAGTTTTAAACCAAGTCTGAATACCACAAAATGACAATGCTTATGTGTATTTGAAACTGAACATAATAAATTACTTAAATGACACATGGTATTCATAAATAAACATCCTCACTTCCACCAGTTCAGCTCAGGCCTGCTTTGACTAACTCACAGAATGAAGCCAAGCTATGATGAAAAAGATTTTATCTCATTCTATTTAATTTCTTCCCCCAATTCAATTCAATCCACATATATTTAGCCGGTAGTATGTGAGTTACTGCCATGGTCGATTTTATCCCCCAGCGCTCTATGTAATAGCTCACGTCTAGGATGCTAACACGTAAGAAGCTTCTTCAAATGTTGAGCAGGAGTTTTCAATTTAGCGATTGAGTATTATAATGAGCCTGCTGCAAGAATTCATCTTTTTTTATGTTTTGTTGAGTGATTGTTGCAGTTGCGATCAGTGGAGGAAAGTGTTTGGCGGGAATGTTCTCTACCGCACGCAGCTCTGCCACCTCCCTTTCACTTTTCCACAGCTTGTTATCCGTTCCTGTTAAATCACAAAACAAATCGCAACCAAATGTGTTCCTGCTGCTGATAAACATCTACTGATGTACAGCTGCAATTCTGATTTAGTCAAATAAAAGGTTATGCTGGAAAAGCCCTCACACTTAAATCAAAAACATTGCCACTAGACCAATCATATCTGACCATATCTGACCCCATGTTATCTCAAATGAACAGAAATGGGTGGGAAAATCATCAAAAAAGAAAAGCAACTGCTGTGCTATTGAAAGTAGTTTAACCCATCTGCACACTTTTGTAGCATTCTAGCCTTTATAAAATAGGCATCGCTTACAACATTTAAACCATGGGTATTATTATTTACCTATATAAATAAATTTCGTGGGTTCATTTACGAATGTTGCATCCATTGAGCACATCACAACAGTTAAAGACAACCCAGGCTCATTCTGATTATGTACCCCTATACACATTTCTGGAGAGTGCCAAATACGTCCCAGGAGCTACGTTTTTTGCAGTTTTTGTTTTCAGGAATCCACCAGAGGCCGCTGTGTACGCTTTTTGAGATCTCAAATTTATCTTGCGAGTGCCATTCGTGCCTCCCCGACTTGCTTTAATCCACCAGAGGCTACTGTCGACTGACTGACTGACTAACTGACCCACCCTCTTCCTTCCCTAAACCCAACCGATAATGTTTTTAAAAGCACCGATTAATCTGTCCACCCACTTCCCTAAACCCAACTGACAGTGTTTTCTAAAGCAACCCAAAAAAATAAAAGCCCTCACAGCAGCCAGATTTTTACCACGTTTTCTGATTTTACCATGTTCTCACCCAGTTATTTACTTGTTTATTTAAATTTACAATAATTTAAAAAGGAACAACGTCATATTGCCCTGTAGCGTTTGTTTTAAAGATGAAATGCAGCCTTACGTTCCTCTGGCTACATAATTTGCATTCACCAGAAATGTATATAGAGGTACTTTTTCAAAATGAGCCTGTGTTGGTTAGTTAACATCTAAAGTCAAGAGAACATGGATGATATCGGTACCTATACTTCTTATCTTCTCCGTCAATGTAGAAAGTGTCGTACTGAGAATAAGCCTGGTGTTCCTCTGCATCTTTGAGGTGAACCTGAAGAGTGTAGTCTTTTGTTGTGGTGAGCACGTGTATGACATCATTTCCTAACCAGTGTTCTCCTGACGGATCTCCAAATCCCTGATGAAAAATGATTACAAACAAAAGGTTAATGATGCTTTATTTGCTTGACAAACATCATCTCATCTCCAACAAACTTCAGTCACTCATTTTGGTCACACCTTCAGGGTTTATACACATTTTTACTACTAAAATTCCATGATTTTTTCATGATTTTTCCAAGACTTTTAAGTCCATTTTCATGACCTAATGTTTCATGCAATGTCTACATATGATATAAATATAAATTTATATCTATGTAAAATTTATTTAGATAATGCTTACACCCCACTAATAATTTGAGAGTATGTGATTGGCCAAGGACAGAAAAAGAAGTAAAGACAACTAACCTATATTCACATAAACAGATATCTGTTTTCTGTGGGTTTTTCGCTTTCTGTTTCTATTCCAAAACTTTTCCTGGCCTAGAAAAAGCCATGTCAAAATTCCATGACTTTTGCTGGTTTTCCATGATCGCATGAACCCTGCATCTTATATTAAGTGGCCATAAATATAGGTACTTACACTGTAAAAAAAAATGCAGGGTTCCACACGATTCATTAAAGGTGTCCCAACACAAATTGATTAAGTTAACTTAACACTTAAATTTATGTGGACTGAACATAAAAAATTAAGTTGTCCCAATGAAATCTCAAGAATTGTGTGGTTTCAGCTCATTTTAAATAAGTAGTCTGAATGAGTTTTTTTTTTTTGAGTGTACATAAATAAGTACAATGTACTTATTGTGTTCATACTGACCTTATTCTTCACGTACAGTATGAGTGGCCGAAGCCATTGAAATCTTTTTGGCTTAAGACTTCCCAGTCTCATTCACTTCCATTGATTTTTAGACGTTAAAAACTACACATTATGCTGCTTAATGTTTCAAACTGATATTTTCATATTATATTATTCTACTTTTATAATTATGAACACACTTATTTGTAGAGCAAGTAGTTTGACCATTTTCTGCTGTTTATTATTTGTAGTCATTTTTCCCATAGGGAAAGGAATCAGAAGTTCTAAAACAATCACAAAAAAAATAACACACTTCCATATTGCATAAATAAAATCAATGTATCGCACAACATTTTGCTATAAAGGTGGGATATTGTCACAGTTTGCCTCTAACAAAAAGCACAGGTCACAACAATTATCAAAAACAAACTATTTATTTAAAATATTTATTTACGAAACACTCACAGGACCACACAAAGAACAGCATGAAGACAATACAATACCGGGCAAAGAACTACTGAAACTCAACTTAAAGACATAATTAAACTGAGTACATACAGGGGTGTGACACAAGTGGAACTAATTAAACTAACGAATGGCGGGAAAACTTAAAGGAATCACATGACAATAACAGAAAGCACATGCACCGGTAAACAACAGGATCATGACACATATGAGTAAGGTTAGAGACAGGGGTTTGGTTGTATAGGTAGGTTTTAAGGTGTTTTAAGGTGTATGGGGTCAGTAAACTGTGTAGTTCTAAATGTAATTATAGAAATGAATAACAGATGTAACTACAGTGCATACAGATCATTTTAAAAATGTTCAATGCAAAAACGTGTACATAATAAGTGCATTGGACCAAATTATCAATTTAAATTAAATATAATGGGACCCCAATCTTTATTTAAGAGGTGCATGGAGTTCCAATTATTTCTGTAAACAGAGTTTCAACCTGAGCTTTGTGTGCTTTAAAATGGTATTTTTGCTTGAACACATGTGGTCTGGTAGATGCATGAGTTATATTAGAATCAAAGGTAATAGCACACTATGTAAATTATTAATATTTTTATATTAAAAAGTTAGTTTTTAAACACTGTGGGGTCAGATTTTCTAACAGGGAAAATTAGCTTGAGACCAAAATCTTGTAAAAGCACCAATAGGAAGTTCAGCGGGTGTTTCTAAGTGCAAATTTAGGAAACCAGCAGCAGCTCATTTACATGATTACCAACACAAAGAGAAAACAATACATAACACAGGCCCAAAGTGGGTTGAGGCAAGCTTTTTTGGTTGTTAAATAGTGACACAAATACCAGTAAAGTGAGTACAGCAAAGCTTTGCATATCATATAAATACTGTCCCCCCGGTAAATAAATGTGCATAAATGTCATCAATAAAATAACTATGCCATTTCATTACAAACTTTGTCTGTTTTTAGTAAATATTAAAAAAAAAAAATGCTGTTAAAGTGATAGTTCACCCCAAAAAATGAAAATGTACTTACTATTTACTCACCATCAAGTGGTTCCAAACATTAATGAGTTTCTTTATCCTGTTGAACACAAAATAAGATATTTGGAGAATGTTAAAAACTGGTAACCATTGACACCCATAGTAGGAAAAACAAACACTATGGAAGTCAATGGTTACCGGTTTCTGAGATTTAAAAAATATATATTATTTTGTGTTCAACAGAAAAAATGAAACTCAAACAGATTTACCTGTTTAATTCAGTACATCAACATACTGAATTAAAAATAATTTCCGACTAACGCTGACCTTAATCTTATTGACCTTCTTCTTCACAAACATTCAACTCTAAATTTCTAAAATACAAAGTTCTAAAACAATCACAAAAAGGAGCACACTACCGCATTGCAGAATAAGTTATAATAATAAATAATAATGCTTGCTTTAAAACAATATACTGTATGGAGTACTCTATAAATAAACATGACAATTTGCAGAGCTCATGCAAACATCGGATGCATTCATAGCTTTTGCAGCTTTAGTAGTATGTTTAATCTAATGTTTAATATTATGTATTGGTATATTTCGTTAATTTAATGGGGTTGAGAGGAGAGCGTGCTGTGCATAGTTGCATGTAGGCATGGGCCGGTATAAGATTCTGACGGTATGATAACCTTCGATAAAAATATCACGGTTTCACAATATCACAGTATTGTGATTACTGCTCTAAAATATGTTCTTTTTAAAGGGCCATGAAACCCCCCTCCTTTGGTTCAAGTCTACCTCAGAATTTTTTCAAAAAATGCTTCATAATGGCCGTGGAGCACTGCGAGCAGAGGGAGGAGTGGGCATGGCTAGCAGAGCAGGGGGAAAAAAGGAGAGCGAACAACTGTTGTCAGTTAGCTCACAAAATGATTTTTTAGTTTACAAAGTTAAAATGTACAGAAATAAACAGTAATTTAATGCCCTGCTACATAGGTTATTCGTAATTTCACATACACATAACCACAATTTGTTATATCATTATAAAGATAACCATGTAAACACTATAAATGAGGAGGACTTCTCTCCTCCTAAATCCCCAGGTCTGAATGCAGACACAGTGGCTAGCAGTGCAGCAGGTCTCTTGCCCTATCTATTCCAACCATTAGCCCTGCCGGTAATCTGGAGGATTTTAAACATAGGCGAACACATCAGCATGGATATAGGCGATGTGTCTGAATGGTAACAAACTCAACTGATAAAAGACAAAGTCCTTCATTCTCTAAATTTCATACAGCTCTCTCGACAAAAATGCTTGCTGCAAACCAACAGCTTTGCTGTATCAGGCCTGACAGAGAAAAACATGCAACCCTGTGGATCATAGAAACAAACACATAAGGTTACGACCCTTCATAAATGGCTAAATACTGCTTGCTGTATGCAGACGCGGTCTCACCCAATCATTGGATCTCACAGCTTGGCAGGTCTGCCTTGCCTTCGGAAAGCACATGCTCTCATGAAAAATTAAGAAGCAGGGTCTTCTCATAGGATAAGAAAACTCAGCTATGAATAATAATGAGAAACCGACGCGTCATCTCTGCACTAGCAGATTTGTGCTACATCACTGATTTTGATCCCACCCCAAAAATTATTTTAAACCCAAAAGATGAAATTACCTGAAAAAAGCTCAAAATTATCCAGTTTCCCCCACAATTCAAGCTGACAGGCGCTAACGTTGTCTTAACTGATGCTCAACACACACAAACCTGTTAACATTTCAAAAAAGTACTCGAGGGTGTCTTGAACCTTTAAGTGTCTGGGTAAAAAACAACAACTTTATATTGTAATTATAACAACAGTATATTTTATTTCAACATTTCAAATATTTTGAAAGAGTTAACATGTCAGGCCATATCATTAAAATAAGTCATTGACTTCTGCTGTCTCCATTAGTTTTAAAAACACAGATTTCTTTACAACTTGAAAGGGCATCTTTGGATATTTTTCTTTTTATGGATTAAGTAAGTCACTGCACTGTTCAAGTCTACAGCATGCTGGATGTTGGTTTATAAGCAATTTGTTTCTCAGATGTTTCCTGAATCATGGACTGACCAGTATAGCTTTTGATGTGGAGAGTCCTTTTTTGCTGGAGATACTGTTGCCCTAAAAAAACTCGGTAAAGTATTTGAAAAAACATGTAAAAAAAAAAAAAAAAAAAAAACTTACAAATACTTTAGGAGTGGTATAAAGTGGTAAAAGCCTTGACTTTTCAAAACCACGGTAAACCTTAAAACCAGTTATTGTCCCATGCCTAGTTACATGACTAAAAGCTGCAATAATAATAATAATAATAATAATAATAATAATAATAATAATAATAATAATAATAATTTGTTACATTTATATAGTGCTTTTCTGGACACTCAAAGCGCTTTACACATTTGGGGAGGAAATCTCCTCATCTACCACCAGTGTGCAGCATCCACCTGGAAGACGCGACGGCAGCTATATTGCTCCAGTCCACACACCACACACCAGGTGATTGATGGAGAGAAGCCAATTATGAGGAGGCCATGCAAGGGCGTAGAATTGGCATGGACGGAAGGGACGTGTCCCCACCAATATCCACCAAATACTGAAATGCCCCTACCTATAATTTATTTGACTTCAAAATCAAGTAATGCTCCGTCAACTCTTAACCTACATGTGCTCCAAGTCAAGTTCGCTTCTAGTTCACTGTAATACTATTAACCAAGGCAATGCAATTAATTAAAATTTTCTTTTGATTTTGGCCTCCATGATTATGAGAACAATAATCGGTATAAAACAGTTAAATTGCATCACATACCTATCTAAATTTCTCTACATTTATACCTCCTACAAGCCCGACTGCAGTAAAATCATGTAAATTGAATTTTGCAGCATGAGAGGAAATGTTATTTGTATTATTAAGTGTTTAATTGATATATAGTTAAGTACTTTAATCATGTATGTAAAAGCGCAAAACAGAATATGCGCGCTAGGGATGTATGTCCCCACCAATGACAAGACCAAATCTACATCCTTGAGGTCATGATGAACAGAGGCCAGTAGGTAAATTTGGCCAGGCCCTACTTAACGTCTCATCTGAAAGATGGCGCTCACTGAGGAGGATAGAGTCCCTTCACTTTACCACAGGTTGAGGGCCCCCTGCTGGTCTCACTAACACCACTTCAGGCAGCAACCTAGCTTTCCCATATGGTCTCCCATCCAGATACTGACCGGGCACAGCCCTGCTTAGCTTCAATGGGTGACCATGTGAGTTGTAGAGAGCTAGCTGCAGGTTTAAGAATAAAAGAGAAGTCGGCGCAATAGCCTAGTGGATAGCGTGCCGACATATGGTGCAATAGCACGTCAGGGCGTCCCGAGTTCGAATCCCGGCTCGAGGACATTTCCCTACCCTACCCTACCCCCTCTCTCTCCAACTTCGCTTCCTGTCTAAATACTGTCCTATCTAAAAAAGGCCAAAAATGAATCTTTAAAAAAAAGAGAAAATAACTTCTGTATGAGTATATAAGGGCCTTAAAAGGTGGAATGGGTCAATCATTTGCACATTTGTTGAGAAAATAAAAGGACATGGCTTCTGAAGGACACTCCTGGAGTCCTTTATCACACACTGGTAAACATTTCACAAGACCCACTCTATAACCAGAGCGAAATGCCGCATTTCCATCTGCTTGGAGCAGCAAATGAGATGGCACTTTGTGAACACTGTGAGATGTGGTAATGCAGCTGGGCATTCAAATGCTTCGATGCACACGTTATCAGCAATCTACAGGGGCTCCCGACTCCCACGCTCCATCTGGGGCCAAATATTTATCATTCACTTGTAAAAACATTTTTTCTTGGAAAACAAGGGGAAGAGAAAACAAAACTTGTGCCATTCTAAAAGCACTCCCAGAGCAGCCATAGCAATTTGTCTGCTGAAGTAGCACAGGTGAGATGAATTACCAGGGTTTTTTTGCATTTAAAACTCAATAATGGTATTTTCCAAACAACTCGGCTCTTTGGGGAATATAATATGCTAATTTTAAAGCAGCCATTGCTAACAGCATCCTCCACTCCTTGTATTCTGTAACTTGCTTTCAATGATGGACGCAAAGTGTGAATAATGACGTCCAATTCAAATTCAAGTCTTATCTTTTCACTTCTCGAGACTTCAAATGACCCTGTGACCGAATTAATATATACTCTTCCTCCCAGACCGGGAGGGAATGCAGGTGTAACAACAGAGAGAGACGTGGGAATTCAGAAACGGCCAATCAGAAGTCTCTTTCTAAAGGAAAAGGTCAACGGGGGTCACCAAAGCATCGGTAATCTGCATTTATACTCATCAGATGCCACAAATGAGGAGTAGACACTCTCCATCAGCGCAGGTTAAATGTGTGCTTAAAATGTTAGGCGCTTCAGATTAATGGTAGCAGGCGTTTGCATAAGTCAAGACATCTCAATAAGGGATAGACGGGCTCACATGGAAATTATACAGTGTGTCTTCATTAAAAGAAGTGATCATGCTTCATTGTCTGAGGCAAAATCGAGAGAAATGATTCAGAGGAAACTTTAACGATGGCACAAAATCTAATTCCTGTTATATATTTGTCAGATGTGAGTAAAAACATGAAATATGTGCTATTTTACTAAAACATGACTGATATTGTAGAATTTATCAGAAAGTTTTTATTGTATTTAAAAAGATATTCAGTGCACAAAGATCTGATTAATATTGATGGCTGCAATGAAATAAATGATCTGAGACAAAGAAAATTGGGTTTTTAAAGGAATTTAAAGCCAAAATGCAGAAAGATAACCACACTGATTCCTAAAGGAAAGACAGGAAAGATTCCTAAAGCTATCCTCTTGTTATATGGTTAAACAAATTAAATGGGAAAAAGGCTCTAATTGGTTTTGGACAAGATGTTCTTACCAGTTTGTAATCATTCCAGTCACGGTTGAAATCGACTGATCCATCATAGCGATGCTGAAAGACAGTCCAGCCTCCTCCTTTAGTTTTCATATCACAGAATACCTGGTCAGAAAAAAAACACATTCATTATATAAATATACACATATTCTTGATCATTTTACTCTTTTAACAAAAGAGAGATAATACTAGTGTGACATCGCTGTCAGATGCTAATCTTGAGTGTCAAAATCTGCATTTTATATATAATTTAACACTGTCAAAAGTTATAGTATGTGAGGACATTCATAGGGGAATGTTTGGATTTTATTATCCAGATTATCATATCTGGAATAAACACACACACACACACACACACACACACACAAAGTATGTGATTTGAGATAACATAGCCTTGCATCAGATTCCAATCTGACAGGATAATTGAGCCGTTGGCATGTAAAATAAGTACAACAGATTACATTTTTATCATTCATTCATTTTCTTTTCGGCTTACTCCCTTTACTAATCAGTGGTCGCCACAGTGGAATGAACCGGCAACTTATCCAGCATGTGTTTTACACAGCAGATGCCCTTCCAGCCGCAACCCATCACTGGGAAACACGCCATACACTCTCATTCACACACACACACACACACACTACAGACAATTTAGCTTACCCGATTCACCTATAGTGCATGTCTTTGAACTAGGGGGGGAAACTGGAGCACCCGGAGGAAACCCACGCAAACATGGGGAGAACATGCAAACTCCACACAGAAATGCCAACTGACCCAGCCGAGGCTCGAACCAGCGACCTTCTTGCTGTGAGACGACAGCGCTACCCACTGCGCCACCGTGCTGCCTATATATTTTTTTTTTTTTTTCGGGTGATTTTATTTTTACAGATTTTTTATTTTTCATCAGGTAATTTATTTTTGGCTATAGGTGCTCATTTTACCGTTCTTGAATACAGCTGACCAAAATTTTGTGCCATAAAACAAGAAGCATGCAAAACATATTTCAAAAGTTCAATATTTCAAGAGTTCACAGCTCACTGTACGGCATACTAAATGATCATACACTGTGCCAATTTGGTTTATTTAGTTCACTTATACCGCATGTCTTTGGACTGTGGGAGGAAATTGGGGAACCCGGGGGAAACCCATGCGAGCACAGTGAGAACATGCAAACTCCGCAAAGAAATTCCAACTAGCTTGGCTGGGACTCCATTGACTTTCTTTCTGTGAGACGACAGTGCTAACCACTGAGCTGCTGTGCCACCCTATCCTGAATTAATCTAGGAAGTGGATGGGGAGATTCTTCAAGACGAAAACAACTAAGGTAAGAAAATTTGGTTATTTATTGTGTGTTTGGACTCATCTGATTGGTAAATCATGTGATAGCTAATGCGGGACCAGTCGTGATCAATCACAAGCACGTGATCCTCTCGAAATTAGTTTGTAAATAATCTTCATTTTGAGCATATGCACTGAAAAAAAATATTTCTGCAAAACTGTTGCAAACTATTTATAGTTTATTGCAAACAAAGACGCTCTCATTCACTGGGGAAAACTCCAACACATGGCGGCTAAGCTAGGAAGCTATAAGCAAGCTCACACCAGCTCACCACCTCTCACCGTGGGCAACTCCAGAGTAGAAGAAAGTCCGGCCCTTCTCAAGAAGTTGAGTTCCAGAGCCCCAGCTATGCATGGAGGTGAGCCCAACTATCTCTAGTCGGTACCATTCTACCTCCCGCACAAGCTCGGGCTCCTTTCCTACCAGTGAGGTGACATTCCATGTCCCAAGAGTCAGTTTCTGTGCCCTCGACCACCACCCGTTCCACAATGCACCCTTATGGCTCCCCCTGCAAGTGGTGGGCCTGCAGGAGGATGGTCCCACATGGCTCCTTCGAGCTAAGCCTGGACGGGTTCTGTGGGAAAAAACCCGATGACCAGGTGCTTGCATACGAGCCCCAACCCCAGACCTGGCACCATACCGGGTGACGTCACAGTCCTCGCTGTTTTTGCGCTCATAAAGGGTTTTTGAACCGCACTTAGTCTGAGCTGTCGCCTAAGACCTTTTTGTCTAAGGAGACCCTACCAGGGGCATTAGCCCCTGACAACATAGCTCTTGGGATCACTCAGGCACTCATGCGGTTCATGGAGGATAAATTTAGTAACTTAATTTGTTTGTTTAAATTCAACCAAAATAAATTGTTTATAACCACTTAACTTAATAAAAATAAACAAATCCAAGGAATCATCTTTGAATCTTTATTTTTGTCAGTGTGCTTAGGCTTAATTTGACCATTACATAAATTAAATAAAGTAAAAAAAATCTTGAAAAAAATCAATAGCATAACAAGCATAATAGTATAATAATGCTCAAAAACACTCTGGGAGTCAGCCTATACTATTGTTTACAACATATACATACAGTATAGTTTTATGTCTTATCCTTCTTAAGTAATCTAAATATACAAAAAAACATGGTATTAAATTATATCAGCCAAAAAACAATAAACTACTTCAGCTTAACATTTTTAAGGCAATGGTTGCCTATTTTCTTTTTTTATAAATAAAAGCTAATCTAAGCAGTGGTACTGCTTTAATGTTCTTAAAATGTGCAAAAAAGCACACATCGATTCATCAAAAGATGCCTCCTGGGTTAATAATGAGCTCTTTATACTTCTGTAGGCTGTCAGCACTGACAAAATAAACTAAATGAAAACCTAAATGAAAGGCAAAATATCATATGAAGTTTATGAGTTATCACAGTTTTTAATGAAAAACGATACTCTTCCTGAACCCACAATCTTTTTTGAGAGCAAGAACTGGATCACAAAGCACCAAATTTGGCTTTTTGATGCAGGACATTCTGTTCTTATCCTTGTTCACAGTGAGATGTCAGTCCTCTGTTGGGTTTGTTTTTAGTATTTAACTGAGCAATAAACCAGCCTTACAAATTATGAAATGTCACATTTTTAACCCCAAGTCCCAGAAAGACACGTTGAGCTATAAACACACTGGTCTAGATGCAGTTTGAGCACTCGATTGTACACTTAGTGCTTTTTGGTGATTCCCTTAAAACTTTTTCTAACCATTGATTTGCTATTTAAAGCCAAACGGATTAATAATTTATTTCTTTGTGGAGAAAACAAGGAGTCTGTTTGAGCTGTGAGCAAAATCATGTAATAAAAATTGAATTCCATCATCCAAATCTATCAAAACTAATTAAAGCCAATCCCGTAAAGGATTTTCTTCTCAAATATTAAACATTTTGAGCCTGTGGGTGTCAAGCGAAAAACATTCCAAATAAATATCCTCTATATGATTTTTGTCCAATTTTCCCAGCTGTTTCTGAGAAGAAATAAGCTTAAGGAGAGGGCTGAAAGCAATAAGATCTTCTTGGCAAAAACATAAAATGGGATAACATACATTACCATCCCTTTGGCGGGACCAGCTCATTTAGCAACACAATAACACTGGTCTTGAGACCTTCCATGGTCAAAACTTTAAACAGCTAATCAGGGTTTACAGACAAAGCACTCTCGCATTAATGACAGCTGTAGAGAGGTTTCTTTTGGGAAGAATGAATGGATTTCATTGTTATTCAGCAGAGCCTATCCTTCTGTTTGCATAACAGATGTGAGATGTTCTTTGTTTTCTGCTTCATGGCTATACACATCAAAATGACAGTCCTTAACCTGAGCCAAATATTTCACTATTATTTTTTACCTCTTGAGACTGTCTATTTATTACCATATGCACATTTACACAAATCTAATTTATACGAATGTACAACACAACTCTATCATATAAATTCTGGGCTGTGTCAGGGCTGGTCAAAATGGAAGGACGCCATAGAAAAAAGGATAATAAAGGTAAATGTAACTTTCTTTCTTTTTGCACTAAATCGCAAACAAATGTAAAACTCTGAATGGTAAGTACGTAACTTGGAGATAAAGTTACTTAATCTTTCTGAGTTTTAAATTTCTTGCAATTTAGTGGGAAAAGAAAGAATTTAAATGAATCAAATTCTAATTCCGACATATATACCGACATCAGATATGGCAATGTTTTCTTAATTGTGAGATACATCTTGCAGTTTCAGGTTTGCATTTCATTAATAATAATAACAATAAAAATAATACATTTTATTTATAATGCACTTTTCTAAAACCCAAAGCACTACAATAGAAACTCTAGCAATAGAATGGCCCAGCCAGTCACCTGACTTGAACCCAATAGAAAATCCTAAACAAAGATCAGATTTGAAAGACGAGACCCACAGAACCGTCAAGATTTGTACACTCTGTTGAAGTTTGGGGATGCATGTGACTTCATTCTCCATATGAGAGGTGTCTTTAATCCATCACCAAAAAAGCCTTTTATATAAAGTACTAAATACATTTCAGTAGTTCAGTACTTTCTCCTTGTGTCATTTCATTGTTATTATTTGTTTTGTTTTGTTTTGGTTTTAGGTTTGCATTGTTTGGGTTTTTACCAAAAACATGACATGTTTAATACTTATTTCCCCCACTGTATATACTGTATATATGGATACTGGGGAAACAAAAGACTTTTTTCAATATATACAGTTAGGCACGGGCCGGTATAAAATTCTAACGGTATGATAACCTTAAATATAAATATCACGATTTCACGGTATTGTGATTACTGCTCTAAAATATATTCTTTTAAAATGTCTGGTTAAAAAACAAGAACTTTTTTCCGCTTTGAACACAATGGCTGTGTCCGAAATTGCATACTTCCATACTATATAGTATGCTAAAAACAGTATGTGAGCCAAGTAGTATGTCCAAATTCATAGAAATCAAAAAACAGTAGGCGAGAGGTACCTGGATGACATATTACTTCCGGTGAGATTCCGAAGTGCACATCCGATGAATGCTATGCTTTCCCATGATGAACCGCAAGAGAATTCATGAATGAGAGTGAAGCGTGTGTGTCACAGGATCATGATAAAATGGATAAAATGTAGTATAAGTCCGAGCTCCATTCATACTACTCACATTAGTGCTGGGCAAAGATTAATCGTGATAAATTGCATCCAAAATAAAAGTTTGTTTTGACATAATATATGTGTGTGTGTTATGTATGTTTCTTATATTCATTCATTCATTCATTTTCTTTTCGGCTTAGTCCCTTTATGAATCTAGGGTCGCCACAGGGGAATGAACCGCCAACTTATCCAGCATATGTTTTACGCAGCGGATGCCCTTCCAGTTGCAACCCATAACTGGGAAATGTTTATTATTCATTCATTCATTCATTTTCTTGTCAGCTTTGTCCCTTGCGGGGTCGCCACAGTGGAATGAACCACCAACTTATCCAGCACGATTTTACGCAGCGGATGCCCTTCCAGCCGCAACCCATCTCTTGGAATTTCCACACACACACATTCACACTCATACACTACGGACAATTTAGCTTACCCAATTCACCTGTACTGCATGTCTTTGGACTGTGGGGGAAACCGGAGCACCCGGAGGAAACCCACGCGAACGCAGGAAGAACATGCAAACTCCACACAGAAACGCCAACTGACCCAGCCCAGCCGAGGTTCGAACCTGCGACCCAGCGACGTTCTTGCTGTGAGGCAACAGCACTACCTACTGCGCCACTGCGTTGCCCATGTTTATTATATTATATATTAAAATAATAAAAGTATTTGTGAAAAAATGATATTCCTATATAAAATATATATGCATTTGATACAAATTATATATGAATATGTATGTAACAAAATAGTTTTTAATAGTTTTGCTTTTATGTATGTGTGTGTATCACATACACAATAAATATAAATGATACTCAAATGTGACGTGAATAATCTACATTAATGTGTATGATTAATCAAACAAAGTGAGGTTTAAAATAAAACTTGTTTGAACTCTCCAAATGAAAGGAGCCACCCAGCATGAGGTATTGAGGGGTGGCACATTATAAAAGGGTGGTGAAACTACACACTGGATACCAGCTCACTCTCACTCACTGCATTAAACCCTGTGCTGGCAGGAAGCTCTCGAATCATTGCCAAACACCTGGTGGTGATACCCACAGGAAATAGAGTGGAAGACGAATGAGTGCAAAGGAAAATAATGAATAACAAAAACAATTTTAGCCACATTTTAAAAATGTTCATCACCCCAAGAGCCTCCCAGAAATTAGATTTGACTCTGGAAGTCAAAGGCATAACACAAATCGTGGGAGGTTTGCTTGTGGTTCAGTATAGGGCAAGACTTTGAAATAAATACGGGTGCATATTCACAGTGAGATGCACAGAGATTTGGCCTGAAGGTAATGTTTCTCTGACTTCTTGATTTGGTTTTGTGATTGACATGACATTTTCATCTTAGCCTTTTTTTTTTTTTTTTGTAAAGACGTACTGAAATTGCATTATAATGAAACATTCTGTCCTTCCAGATTATAATTTAGTCCTCAAAAACAAAACACTAAATGTCAGCGGAGCTCAGTTTCTTAATCAAGATACATGCCAGAATTCATGCTTTACAAGTCGTCTTGGTTTGCATGCAATATGCAATCTATTTTTCTTTTTTTTTTTTGTAGTTAAAGTGACCCTGCTTTTATCAGATAATATTGTACCCTTCATAAAAGTAAAGGTGCCAGGAATAACCAAATAGGGGTTTTCACATTGATCCCATAGAAGAAACTGTACTGATTCCTAAAAGAACCTCATGTGAACATTTCTTCAAAGAACAACTCACTATAAAGTTTAATGATCACTATAAAAATTGCTGGATTCCACACAATCCCTTCATGTTGTCGCAACACAAATCAATTAAGTTAACGTAATTGTTTTAACAAACCGAAGTCGATTAAACATAAAACAATTAAGTTGTGCCAAAAAAAGCTCAAGAAATGTTGTTTCAGTTCATTTCAAATAGGAAGTTTGAACTAACAATAAAAATGTGTTTGGAGTGATATATACACAGTAGAACCTCCTTTCCAATGTAAAGAACATTTGTTTTTTTGGAAATGGTCATTGTTGTAAAAGGTTTTTTCTCCATGTTGTCTGTCCATACACTCTATAAAATCTCCATTGATGACCCTGTCATTGTTTGCAAGATCACCATACTGCCTGTGCCCACTGGCCTAGAAATATATGTGTAACATTGTTAACCTACAGTGCATCTGGAAAGTATTCATAGCGCTTCACTTTTTCCACAATTATTTATGTTACAGCCAGTGCTTAATTTGTGAATTGCGAGGTCCCGGAACAGTTTTGGGTAATGGATTCGGCATGATACCCGAGGATGGAGAGGTGTCGCGCATGAAAGTGGAGAGTGTTGGGGAGTCTCTGAAGAAAGTGAAAGTGAACAGCGGATGGGGGAGGAAAGAGGTTGAGAAGGGGAATCGGTAAATTCAGGTATCGGGATCCGGCGTGTTACGGCACAAATTAAGCCCTGGTTACAGCCTTATTCCAAAATGCATTAAATTCATTTATTTCCTCAAAATTCTACACACAATACCCCATAATGACAATGTGGAAAAAGATTTTTGAAATTGTTGCAAATTTGTTACAAATAAAAAACCCAGAAAAATCAGATGTACATAAGTATTCACAGCCTTTGCTCAATACTTTGTTGATGCACTCATGTCATTGTCCTGCTGGAAGACTGTCGCCCCAGTCTGAGGTCAAGAGCACTCTGAAGCAGGTTTTCATTCAGGATGTCTCTGTACATTGCTGCATTCATCGTTCCCTCTATCCTGACTAGTCTTCCAGTTCCTGCTGCTGAAAAACATCCCCACAGCATGATGCTGCCACCACCATGCTTCACTGAAGGGATGGTATTAGCCTGATGATGAGCGGTGCCTGGTTTTCTCCAAACGTAACGCCTGGCATTCACTCTAAAGGGTTCAATTTTAGTCTCATCAGACCAGAGAATTTTGTTTTGTATGGTCTGAGAGTCCTTCAGATGCCTTTTGGCAAATTCCAGGCGGGGAGTGGCTTCCGTCTGGCCACTCCGCCATACAGGCCTGATTGGTGGATTGCTGCACAGATGGTTGTCCTTCTGTAAGGTTCTCCTCTCTCCACAGCAGAATGCTGGAGCTCAAACAAAGTAAGCATCAGGTTATTGATCACCTCCCTGACTAAGGCCCTTCTCCTCTGATCACTCAGCTTAGATGGCCGGCCAGCTCTAGGAAGAGTCCTGGTGGTTCCAAACATCTTCCACTTATGGATGATGGAGACCACTGTGCTCATTGGAACTTTCAGAGCAGCAAAAAAAATTCTGTAACCTTCCCCAGCCTTGTGCCTCGAGACAATCCTGTCTCAGAGGTCTACAGACAATACCTTTGTCTTCATGCTTGTTTTGAGCTTTGACATGCACTGTCAACCCTGGGACCTTATATAGACAGGTGTATGCCTTTTCAAATCATGTCTAATCAACTGAATTTACCACAGGTGAACTCCAATTAAGCTGTTGAAACATCTCAAGAATGATCAGTGGAAACAGAATGTATCTGAGCTCAATTTAAAACTTCACGGCAAAGGCTGTGAATACTTATGTACATCTGATTTTTCAGGTTTTTTATTTTTAATAAATTTGCAATAATTAAAAAAAAATTCACTTTGTCATTATGGGGTATTGTGTGATAAATATATGATGTATGAAATAAATAAATGAATTTAATCTATTTAAAAAGTAAGGCTGTAACGTAAAAAAAATATGGAAAAAGTGAAGCGTTATGAATACTTTCCGGATGCACTGTATGTATAAAACTGGAGGAACTGATGTAACAATGGGTGTAAAAACTTTTTTTTCTGTCTTTTGTCTTTTTTTTTTTTTTTTTTGCCTTTTTTTCTGTCTTTATAGTTGTTGTTGCTTTTTGTATTGCTCTGTGTTGCTTTAAAGTTAAAATAAAACATGATATTAAAAAAAAAAAAATCCCCATCGATGCAGACCAAGCGGCAGGGCTTAATTTGTGCCGGAACGCGCCAGATCCGGAACCTCTGAAATTTGATCCAGCACCTAATTTTACCAATACGCCTCCTCAACCACCCTCCTCCCCAGTCCGCTGTTCACTTTCACGTTCTTCCGCGACTCCCCAACCCTCTTCACATTTGTCCGCGACACCGCCGCCCGCTCACTTTCCGGGGCACTGCCAAGCAGCAACCTCCTGCTCTCCCTCAGGAAGCTAATACGGAAGTAACTGAAACTGCAATTCATCGAAATTCCGCTAGTCCTGGCTCCATAATAGAGCAAATTTCTATTGACCCCACTGTTAAAATGGCCAACTTTACAGCAGAAAAAAAGGTATTTACAGCCTGGTACAAAAAACGATTTTGGTTCATGTAGCTAATTGTACCCTTCATGACAACTGTGAGGGGGTGAATTTTTTATTACTCATCCGTCTCGTTTTTATTAAGTTATATTAAGTCTGCATAATTAAGGGCGGGGCCACTTGAGTGACAGGTCTCACTGGTCGCTGTCACTTCACCTCAGCTGATTCCGGCTGATTAGCCGCTGAACTCTGCATATGTCGTATTTTTGTTTTGTTTTATGTGGCTTTACACAGTCAATTGCTTTTTAAAATTCCTACAATTATCAAATGATACAGCATGCTGTGTGCACTTAATTGTGTTCACAAACCATTCACATGGCCTCCATTTCCCAGGTGAGTGAAATTATATACTTATATACCATCTCTATAAATGTATTTGTTTTATTTAAGATCATTTATCATTTATATTTTTCTTTAGAACTTAAATGCAGATTGATTAGCTGTAGGCTATTGAACAGTCATCTGAAATGTTGTCATACAGTGTTATGCTTGGATTTCATAAATAGCATTTACTAACACAGACTATAATTTAGGTGTTTGGAAGTAATTTGCGTTTTCCTCCTGTAGAAAAACATCATAAGAACAATGCTTAGTAGCTCAATGTATTACAACAGTGTTTTTAAAAGACTAAACACTTTATTGATATAATGTACAACCTAGCACATGTGGTCAGAACACAAACAAGTGGCAAGTAATAAAGTATCAAGCATTTCTCCCAAAGAAAAGCCTGTCTAAGCAAAATGCTAGCAGGCGTCTGTAGCTCCGCTCACGCTCCGCCTCTTTGCCCTTATTTGGTTACCGCCGGTCGGTGCGATGACACGCAAACAGAGTATTAGATACTACTATTTCTATTTATTAGAAATGTGTATTTATTAGATACATGCTTGTTCTTTTGATACTAGTACCTATTAATTTGATACTAGTACTTATTAACTATTATACTCTTACTAGTAAAAAAAAGTAGATTGCCATTGACTTCTGTGGGTATCTGTCATTGAGATATCCGGTTGATTTCATTTTCATTTTTATGCACAAGAAGTTATTTCTTTAGGTCCTAGTATTATTTTTTATACAGTATATGCGTGATAAATATACGTACTAGTATCTAATGTATGTCTAATGTATGTCTAATACGTACTAGTGTCTAGTATTAAGAACCAATATAGTCAATTGTTCAATGTACTAACCTTAGTTTTCTGGGTGGAATTAGGAAGATGAATGCTGTATATACCACTTTCTGTCACTCCAGATCTGAATATCTCAGCACAGTCTCTGAACTTCAACATCTCCTTATCAATTGGAGTGGATATATCTGTAAATAAATAGGATATGTTTTAGGTTGCTGAAAAAAAGAAATAAAAGTACTCTGACACATTGATTTACTACACATTGATTTACTTCAGTCTTCCTGGAAAACGGATTGATAGATGGAAGAAGAAGAAGAAAAAGAAGAAGAGTGATTTGGATTCACAAAAATGCATGTCAGTTGCTAATGGCACTTATAATAAATATATAAATTAATAAATAAAACATAAAGGTGAACAAAATGCTTGAAGACAGCTGTAGATGTGTTCAGAACCATTTGCCAAGGCAAATGTTGCAAATAATGATCAGTTTCTTCCACAGACCTAACGTTTCACTTCATGAAATCTCAATGAATTATCTGGAGCCATGGGTATTCATTTTATTTTGCTGTATATTTTTTATCACCCTCAACGTGACTGTAGATGTCAGGGATTTCAACAAAAATCATCTTTAATGTTCTTCTGAAAAACGAAATTCACCTACTGCACATCCTTGTAGGGGTGTAAAGGTACACCGGAGTCATGGTTCGGTACATACATTGGTTTTGGGGTCACAGTTCGGTACGGGTAGGGTACAACAGGAATAATAACAAATCCCCAGTACTTGCTTTTTCTGTGTATTTTGAACTAGCAGAATTGTTTTGTCACTATCAGCTACAGAACTGAAGAGCTTCTAGTGATGTAAAAGTACAAAATAAACACAATAATGAAAAATTAAATTGTATAATTAGGAAACTGTGCATTAAACTTGTAACTTTAAAGAGGCATTTGTTACATATCAAAGATTAAGCTCAGAAGAACAATAATTGTGTATTAAATTTAAGATTCAGAAAGCTTCAAACCTGAAATTTCTTTTAATGAAAATGCATAACTGTGTCCGGACGACAACGGTTCAATATTATGTGTGTGTGTGTGTGTGTGTGTGTGTGTGTGTGTGTGTGTGTGTGTGTGTGTGTGTGTGTGTGTGTGTGTGTGTGTGTGTGTGTGTGTGTGTGTGTGTGTGTGTGTGTGTGTGTGTGTGTGTGTGTGTGTGTGTGTGTAGCACTCACACATAGCACACAAAGCACTCATTTACTCACTGACTGAGTTTCGGCCTCACAAGATGAGACAATATCTTCTATTTCCATTGCTTGACGGATTTGTGTGACTGTTATATACTTATGCATTTACTTATACTTAGTCTTTTGCAGCAATCCATTTTTTAGATGCCGCGTGAAGATAAAATCATTTCAACTTTCACATATAGCAGCATTCATTTCTCAGACTGTCAGTTCCAGAGCAGTGGACCAATCAGCAATTTGGGGTAGCAATTTGGCCAACATAGGCTGATTTTGAAAACGTAGCCCAATAAACATTTCTGAAGATCGCAAATTATGTAGCCTTAGCTACGTATGGCTGTATTTCCTCTTTAAAACAAACACTATGGGGGTATGATGCTGTTCCTTTTCGCACTTACCAGATGACCGCTTACTTCTGTATTGACGGCTTACCCGCTGTTACCAGTTTTTCCGGTAGCTTAACATGTACGTCGGTGGACTTGAAATGCAGAGCGGAGTTGACCACGACAACGGGGTTCGAGTTCGGTAAAGAACAGTTCCAGAAAGCAGGTAAGACAAAAACGGAAGCCAAACAGGGTGAGAATGTGCTAAAATCTGAAAACGCTGTAAAAATCAGGCGAGGGCTTTTCTTTTTCTGGATTGCTTTTTAAAACACAGTCGGTTGGGTTTAGGGAAGAAGATGGGCTGGTCAATCGATGCTTTTGAAAACACTAATGGGTGTGTTAAGGTAAGTGGGAGGGTGGGGAAATTGGTCGGTTGGTCAGTCAGTCAGTAAGTCAGTCAGTCGACAGCGGCCTCTGGTGTATTTACGTGAGAACACCAGGCGTGAATGGCAATCGCAAGAGAAATTTGAAATCTGAAAAAGCATACACAGCGGCCTCTGGTGGATTCGCGAAAAAAAAAACTGCAATAAAACGTAGCTCCTGGGATGTATTTGGCTCTCTCCAATGATGTATATAGAGGTATGTAATCAGAATGAGCCTGGGTTGAATTTGGCATGAAAACTGCAACATGGTGAAATGGCATTTTCAGGCGTAAAGACGAGTTCTTTGTGAATGACTCCTCGTCTGGACTGACTATTCATCATAAGTGCATGAACCAAACTGTGAGCCTCATACCATGATGGTTCAGGACGAATAGATTACACCCCTACATCCTAGTGATTAAGTTAATACAAAGATTTAATTTTACTATCCTTTTGAGAATCTGCCCTGGTTAGAAAGACCCTATTGTTTCCTTTATTCAGGTAACATCCAACTTAACCTTTGATAATGTGAAATTGGCACTGACCGTTACAGTGAGTGACCATAGCCAGCAGCTGCTGCACAGTGTCAGTGAGCGAAGCCTGCTGCCGCTGAATCAGTGTGCTGTTACGAGTGGAGCTGGCCAGTTCTCCTTCCAGCAAACTGACCAACTCGTTCTGTCTGTCCAGAAGCTCCAGCAGCTGCTGCTTCTCCTGCTGGATGGCCTGAAGCTCTTGGCTGTGCTTGGCTTCTATGTCTGCAAAGCGCTGTTCCATGTAGCTGAGAACGAACAAACAGACTGGTTTACATGTATAGTACTAATCACAGCATGCAAAGAGCACCGTGTAATTGTACAGTTGAGCAATTGTTTGGAGTCATTAAGCAAAAAAGGTATAAAAAAAAAAAAATAATAATAATAATAATAATAATAATAATAATAATAATAATCGCATATTATGAAACAATGAAAGTGCTTTTTGACCTTGTGTGCATGTCAACCTGATATAGCGGACTCCCAAAACCAAAATATGAACTTTTTATAATTAATAATAGGGGCACTTTAAGACATGTGACAGAATTAGAGATATGGAAGAATAAGAAACATGGTGGGGGCTCAGTGGCAGTGGTTTTGGCAATATTGCCTGAATTAATGGGATCGTAAATGGTGAATTGTAAAAAGTACAGACATGTTTAAATCCATTGTGCCATTCCTTATGAAAAACACCTCATTGGTAATGGTTTTAGTTTTCAGCATGATAATAATCCTATACACACTGCTAATCATATCATGTAATCATATAATTTCTCTCATATCTAAAGAAAAAAACAAAATAAATCTCAACATTTCAGATAACCTGATTGCTGATGTAACAGTTGAACAGCACTTCTTTTTTACTGTTTGTGTCACTTACTTGTCTGTACTTGCATGTTCCAGACAGACTGTCAGGCTAAGCATTAGTTATGAGGATTTTGTCTGAAGGTTACATCAATGGTGCATTGACGTAACCTTCAGACAAAATCCTCCTACTGTAACTTTAGTCAATATGTGTGTGTCATTTAATGCTGTAAAGCCTGGCAAAAAATGTTATACTGTTTAGCTCCAATTACCAGGACTTTAGGTCCAAATATAAGTTAAAATGTCCAGTAATCAAGTAGTTACAAACATAATACCTGATCGGGGGAGGGGGGGTTGTCTGTCTGAATAACACAGCTAAGTAACTGTACTATGCATCGGGTTTTGGGCAGCCGCTACGATCGGATACTATACCAAAGTCGGCAATCCGGGGGTGTTATAGTTTGTACTAAAAAGCTGAGGAAGTGAAATTACAGGAGTTTTCTGGGAGAAATAACAAAACGGGAGGGTGGCAGGAGATGGGTCTGAAATACGGGAGACTCCCGGAAAAAACGAGAGTGTTGGCAGGTATGACAAACATGTAAATTTTTTGCCTTTTTACATGACATTTAACTTGATGTTTTGGGTCAGTCCAATTGGTTTTTGATTCAATTTACTGAACACATTCAAGTACAGCAAGATTCTCACTTATCAGACAACAGAGTAATCCTAAATGTAAAAACAGTTTTACAGTGTTTAAAACAGTTTTACTGTTTGTATTAATACAAAATGATGAAGCAAAGCAGTAAAGTAAATTCTTCAGAAATGTTACAATGTAAATAATATCAATTTATTAACAGTTTTCATATTGTGTGTTTCATTAATGCTCTCTGTGTATTTAAAGTTATAAATTGCATTATGGGACCTTGATCTCTGCTCTGTCTACTTTTGATGTTGACCTTTATTGACATTTTGGTAGCTTGAAACAATCATTTGTTCAGGAAATAACATCGAATTAAAGGTGCTGTATGTAAGCTTTTGATTCTTCTAAAGCATAAAAATACTATATGTATGCAGATATTTAAGAAACATGCTAAGTGAACATTCTTGTTTGTCTGAAAAACAAATGCTGAAGTCAGATATTCTGCTTTGAAAATGTGAGTTACGTGCCGGAATTGCTGTCTTTGTTTTTGCTGTCTTTTGTTTCTTTGTTTACGTGCCGGAATTGCTGTCTTTGTTTCATGCGCCCGTGACTGAAATGCAACCTCCGGTGGACAGTAGCAGACCTTGAAATGAGACACAGATTCAGAGTTCCACACGAGGTTATTAATTAGCAAATAATATAAATATTACGAATGTAAACATTAGGTGAGCAGGTTACATTGTAACACTGTGTCCTAACAACACGCTATGTGACAAGATTTGCAGTGATAAGCAATTTGGCTGTTTGCACCAGACGAAACATGACAGAAATGTAAATACAGCCATTCAGAAGCACAGAATAGTGCACTTACTACATATTAAATACATACATTAATACATATTAAACATCTTTAACTTTATTAAATGTAGATGCTGAATCACTGATATTTGTTTAGTTCTAAAGTTCAATTTCAAACAGTTTATTTTATTTTCAAGATCTGAGGTGAACTGAGGTGTCTGCTGCTGCTTTCAGTAGTATGGCAATACATGTCATGTAAAATGGCATTCAAACTCACATTGTTAGCATTTAACACTGAATCACCTGAGGTGTACCTGAGGTGATCATTGTCAGTTTATCCTTTTGTTCAGCTGCAAGAAATAGAAGCCGTTTATAATATATCAATTTCAGGTGTTGGTTAGAACAAAAACTCCTTTTAATATGGAAATATTCCTTCTATCGCGTGCCGTTGCTTTTATTTAAAACACGATTTAAATCAGCCTTTACTGTAGGTTTGATCGTCAGACTCGCTCCTGTTGGTCCTCAATCTGGAAACCTGCGCTTGTGTTTGTTTTGATCCAGGAATGCAATACCTCAACCACTGGGTGTCAAATTTACATACTGCACCCTTAAGTAATAGATTAAAAAGTACTAGCAGATTATTACCTGGTTTTTGTATAACTTAATTTACAATACCAACACAGACAACAAATCACTTCAAACTAATAGAAATGTCATTAAAAGTCACTTTTCCAACATCAAAACTTGTTGAGGGAAATATCAAGGACCCATAATGAAATTCAAAAGCATAAATAAATGCAAAAAAAAAACATGAATCACAAAATACCAACTGCGCCACCACGCTGCCCACAAAATACATAAAACTGTTAATTTATGGAATTTATTTACAGTGTAGTTTTAAATGTACATAAAAATCTTGTCTTCCTTAACTATCATATCAAATCCTGCTTTTTCACTTCGCTCTGTCATTAAACAGCTCTTTGTTGGTTCATGTGGCTCTCCGCACAGATGAACCCTTGAACAGGCCTCTCATATTCCACATCACAACACGTCTGAGAGGCTGGTAAACCTGTAAACACCTGGATCCCAGTGCCATTCGCAGATGGTGTTGTTGCCTGGGCTTCTCCATCAAAATCAAAATCAACAACATTCTGACAGGCTGTGTGAGCTGGCATCTTACCAAGCTCCAAATAAAGACAATAAATCCCACAGGCCTGATCTTTATGAGTCCAACTAATGACTTTGCCGCAGTTTTTTTATTGAAACAATCCACCCACACAGATTGAACAAGCTACTTTCAGCGAGTTGAGAGAAGCATGCACTAAATCTTTTTTCTAGCATGCATGCTTTCAAAGATATCTACACTTGAGTATGCAACCCAGGCTCATTCTGAAAACGTACCTCTATATACATTTCTAGAGATCGTCAAATACAACCCAGGAGCTACGTTTTTTTTTGGCAGTTTTTGTTTTTACCAATCCACCAGAGGCCGCTGTGTATGCTTTTTTGAGATCTCAAATTTCTCTCACAACTGCCATTCGCGCCTGCTGGTCTTGCATAAATCCACCAGAGGCCACTGTCGACTGACTGACTGACCCACCCTCCTCCTTCCCTAAACCCAACCAAAAGTGTTTAAAAGCACCAATTGACCTGCCCACCCCCTTCCCTAAACCCAACCAATAGTGTTTTCAAAAGCACCAATTGACTCGCTCACCTGATTTTTACTACGTTTTCAGATTTTACCACATTCTCATCCTGTTATTTACTATTTTAAATTTTTTGACTTTTATTTTTGTCTTACCCGCTTCCTGGAACCGTTTTTTTGCCAGACTTAAACCCTTTCATCGTGGTCAACTCCTCTCTGTGTCTCAAGTCCACTGACGTATATGATGAGCTAACTGAACAAACTGGTAACAGCAGGACGCCGTCCATATGTATGCGGTTAGCTCACAATATCTACCCCACAAATGAGATTGTATCTAAATTTAGTATTCCTAATTCAAATTGTGTCTCCTGTAACTCAAGTATTGAATCAATTGATCATCTTTTTGTCAAATGCCCACATGTTAAAGTGTTTTGGTCTGATTTCTCCGTCTTTTTTTACATCAAAATGTAAGTTTAACATTGATTTTTCCATGTGTGATATAATTTGTTACTTTTGTCATGACAAACATAACAGAGAATTTATAGGCAATTTATTTGTTTTATTGGGTAAATATTATATTCACAAATGTACATTTTCTTCATCTACCTAATTTGCTGAATTTTCTTTGTGACTTAAATTGTTTAATTACTATACTTTACAAAATGGTTACAGCAAAAAAAAAGTGTAAAAACTGTGAAATTTTTTAAGGACTTTGTAAATATTATTTTATTTGATAGTTTGCCTATGTACCCTGTTTTTTATTATCTTATTTTGTTATTATTTTTATTTGTTTATATATAATTTCCTTGTTTATTATTGTACTTGATGTCATCCATTGTTATGGTTAATATGATTGTATTGTTAAAAATAAAAATAAAAAGGTAAGCGGTCAGCTGGTAACTGCGAAAAGGAATGGCGTCATACCCTCCCATAGCGTTCGTTTTAAAGACAAAATGCAGTCATATGTACTTTGGCTACATAATTCACAAACTCCAGAAATGTATATAGGGCTACGTTTTCAGAATGAGCCTATAGTGTGAGTATGCGTGGCCAAATGGTTATTAAGATGACGTTTCTTAGTTGTCTTAATTTCTGGAGAACATTGTTGCTTGACACAGTAGTTCACCAAACTTGACCAAACTTTAATGGAACCATTGACTTCCATAGTAGGAAAAACAAATATTATGGAAGTCATCCAACCCAGGCTGAGTCTGATTACGTACCACTATATACATTTCTGGAGAGTGTCAAATATGTCCCAGGAGCTACGTTTTTTGCAGTTTTTGTTTTTCGCGAATACACCAAAGGCCACTTTGTATGCTTTTTCACATCTCAAATTTCTCTCAAGAGTGCCATTCACGCCTGCTCTTCTCATGTAAATCCAGCCGAGGCTGCTGTCATCTGACTGACTGATCAACTGACCCAACCTTCTACTTCCTTAAATCCAAACAATCATGTTTTCAAAAGCACAGATCGATTGACCGTCAATTGACTTACGTAACAGTGGCGGTATAAAGTTCAGTATGTCATTTGTTTGTTTAAAAAATGAAGAAAAAAATAAACCAAAAAAAAAAATCTTTGTCGAGTCGGAACCAAACCCACGTCTCTTGGGTTGTGCTCTGCAATGTAACCACTAGGCCACGTGACTCACTTAAAAAAAAAACTTTTTTTACAGGAATGTTAACTTTTTTGGGGGGCAATACGGTGCACCAAGAAAATAAAAATAACAAGGTACAACAGGTACCAAACGTTCAAGACATTCACAATCAGGACAGATGGTTTACAATGACAATGAAATTTTCTGTAACACTATTTTGTTTTTCTCAAAAAAAAAAATTTTTTTCAAAAAAAGAGTCCAGAGTCAAGTCAAACAGTTCATAAATAAAAATAAAAATTGTTGTGTTAATTCAGTCAAACAGTTCAAGGGTGTTGAATTTCAGAGTTCAAAAATTCCCCAAAAAAAGGCAGTTTTTTTAAAGTGATCAGGTCCCTCTTTTCCTATGTATACAGTATATAAAGATCTCACTTTCTCCTCTAAATTACCATTGCTCACTGATTGGCTGACTTAACATAACATGTGAATTATGAAACAATTTTTAGCTCCAACTTTCGCTTCACTTCAGTCGTCGTGGTCAACTCCTCTCTGCGTCAAACTGGTAACAGCCGGAAAGCCGTCCATACGGAGGTAAGCGGTCAGCTGGTAAGCCCGAAAAGGAACAGCGTCATACCACCCCATAGCATTTGTTTTAAAGACAAAATACAGCCATACGTAGTTCTGGCTACATATTTTGTGATCTCCAGAAATGTATATAGGGGCACGTTTTCAGAAAGTGTTGCTGTCAACAGTTTTAGGTTCCCAACATTTTTCAAAATAGCCTATTTTGTGCTCAACAGAAAAAAGAAACTCAAACAGATTTGTAACAAGTGAAGGGGGAGTAAAATATGACAGTTGTTCAATTTTGGGTGAACTATCCCTTTAAGCTAGAAATTTATCACAAAAAAAACTTCAACAGTATTTCAGTCTTAAACAGGTTACACTGTCCCATTTTCAGATGGAAAGTTTAAGTTTTCACACAAAGCTTGCATATTTTAATTTGGCTTTCCAGAAAGATGCATAATTACTTGAGCTTTACTTCCCCGAAGACCAAGAGGGATGAAAATGCATTTCCTTTATTACTGGTGCTTGACAGTCAATTTAACAAAATGCAGTTTTTTTGTGTGTCAAAGGTGCTTGCATCATTGTTTATTTCAATGCAATTATAAAGTCATAAAAGAGACATGAAATGTGGTTTATTGCATATTTTTCAGTATATGAAATCTGGAATAAACAGGGAAAATGAGATGACTTTCGGGCCTGTTTTTGCCTGATATTAAAGGGATAGTTCACTTCAAAATGAAAATAAGATCTTTTTTCTCAACCTGTATTCCAAACTAATGATTTTGTTCTTCTGTGGAAAAGCAGATAATTAGAAGAATGTTGGTAGCTAAACAGTTCTGGGTTTAGCTCAGCTACCAAATTTGACCTCTGATAACTACGTCGAATAGTTCGGACTACTCTCCAAGAACTGTACTTATTCAGAGCGAGCAGAAGGGCTGCCAAAATCTCTTTGGACCCCTCACACCCAGCACACTGCCTCTTTGAACTTTTACCTTCTGGTTGACGCTACAGAGCACTGTGCACCAGAACAGCACGACACAGAAACAGTTTCTTCCCTCAGGCAATCCATCTCATGAACACTTGATTGTTTGTTTCACTTAATTGTGAAACAACTGTCACTACTTTTTATACACATATAAACTTATTTATTTAACAACCTACTTTATATGCCAATTTGCACACACTGTAAAAAATAAATATTAGTTTACAGGTAATTGTCTGTAGTTTTTTTACAGAATTTTCCAGTTTTTTCATTATACAGTAAACTACAGTACCTGTTGTTTTACAGATATTTTCTGTAATAAAAAAAATCTAGCATTAAATTTACAGTTATTGCTTGTATTTTGGTATTATGTTATTTTTCTGATTTTCAAGGAAATGTTCTCTATTTTCAGAGAGTAATGTGATTTTACATTAATATTTACAGATTATTCCTGTAAAAATAGGGAAACAAAAATTCAGTTAAATAGTTTTTAGTAAAGATAGTAGATATTTAAAGATTAACTTGAGGTTAATAAAGTCAAATAATAGACTTTTGTTTGTAGGCTGCATATAATGCATGCACTGTAAACTATAAAATGTTTATTTACTACTCTTTACTACTCTTACTTTACTACTCTTATACTCTTATATATATATTTTTTTTTTTTTTTTTCTTTTTCCCACAAAGGGTTGGACTTAAGCTGCACAGTGTTTGGCACCCTTGTTTTAATGTTTTATTTTGATTTTGATTTTTTTTTTTTTTTTTTTTGTAATGCATAGTGTATACATGGCTCTAAATAGCTGTTATTCCAACTCCAAAAACTGTTTATGGAAAAATGGGTTATTGTTAAAAAATAATCGGTGGCTAACAATGTTGCTATGCTAACTGTTACAATCACTACACACACGCTACCTTAACAAACTACAACTCCGAGCATGCACCTCGCACACCCGGTTTCCTAACTCTCACTAATTACACACACACAGCCGGAAGATCCCTATAGACTGATTTCAATGACTATAAACTCAGCTGACACACACCCCTATCGTTGCTGAGTCTTGTTAAACTATTTAGTGAGCATTGCGATGTGTTTTCTCTTGCCGTGTTTGGCCCTTTGCTTTGTTATTTTATTTGCCGCCTTTACACTTGGGATTATCTGTATGCACCTGTTTGTTTTTGTTTCAACCTTTAATAGCAAACGGTTCTCTTAATAAACTGCTATTTGATCCTTAACTTTGTTGTGCAGGCATCCTCATATGACACTAACCTTGTTTTTGTTGTTAAATTATGAGTAAATGTATTTTTTTTAAATAAATAAAAAATTAGACATAATAGTTTTGTATTTCAAACTAATAGTTTTGGAGTTTAACCTGCATATCCTAAAAATATTTGTTAAACTATATTATAGTTTATAGTTATATTTACAGTGTTTTATGACATCAGCAATTATTTGTACCTATGCTTTTTTAATCATTCTTTAAATGCTTTTTTTTTCAGTTTAAAAATGTTATGGAATATTTAGAGATTTCATGCATAATTACATAAATTAATCTGTATAATAACATTAATTAATGTGTATAATTATATTAATAACCTGTATAATTCCAGTAATAATATTTAAAATCACATTAATTAATCTGTATAATTACAATAATACATGTAATATTTACAGTAATAATTTGTAAAATGGCAGTAATAATCTGTATAATTGCAGTAATAATTAGTCAAATGGCAGTAATTACCTGTATCATTACAGTTATAATCTGTAAATGACAGTAATAACTTGTAATTATGGAGCAAGAAATTACTGTTTTTTACAGATTATTTACATTTTTCATTCTGAGTTTGTTAGTTTAAATGCAAATTATCAACAGTAATAAACTGTAATTTAATGAATTTTGACCGTAAAGTATGTTTTGTATTTTTACAGTTTTTACATGTAATTTCGTTAAATGATTATTTTCTGTATTTTAACAGAATATCTCTGGAAGCCCTGCTGCCAGTCTTTTGACCGTTTTTTTACAGATTTTTTTACAGTGCATAACAACTGCACATATAGCAATGTACAGTTGTAGTCAGAATTATTAGCCCCCATTTGAATTTTTTTCTCTTTTTTAAAATATTTCCCAAATGATGTTTAACAGAGCAAAGACAATTTCACAGTATGTCTGATAATGTTTTTTCTTCTGGAGAATGTCTTATTTGTTTTATTTCGACTATGATATAAGCCGTTTTTAATTTTTTAAACACCATTTTAAGGACAAAATTATTAGCCCCCTTTAGGCTAATTTTTTTTTTCGATAGTCAACAGAACAAACCACCATTATACATAACTTGCCTAATTACCCTAACCTGCCTAGTTAACCTAATTAACCTAGTTAAGCCTTTAAATGTCACTTTAAGCTGTACAGAAGTGTCTTGAAAAATATTTAGTCAAATATTTTTTACTGTCATCATGGCAAAGATAAAATAAATCAGTTATTAGAGATAAGTTATTAAAACTATTATGTTTAGAAATGTGTTGAGAAAATCTTCTCTCCATTAAACAGAAAATGGGGAAAAAAATAAGCAGGGGTCTAATAATATACCTGTACATACACTTGTCACTTTGTATATTAGCATTCACTACTTGTATTTTTTAAATATATTTATTATCTGTTTTTTTGTCCTGTATCTGTAATTCTGTGGCACTGTAGAAGCTGTCACGAAAACAGATTCCTCATATATGTGAACATACATGGCAATAAAGATCTTTCTGATTCTGATCTGATTCTGATTATGATTTTTTTTTTGTGTTTCAGTGTCCCAAATGGTGCAGAAGAAAATTAGTCACACTATGTAATTAGTATTCATAGCAGTTATTACATAAAGTGTGGATCTAGCACATAAACATTTTCTCATATTTGAACAGACCGTTTTACGCATGAGCAACTTTAGGGGTATAACAGCACAGGTCATTTGCATGTTGAAAGCCATTTTGCCTTTGTATCCTGTAAAAATATGCCAAAAATATGCATGAATGCACTTTTGCATTTGTAATAGCTTCGGAGAGCGCTCATGTTCATGGGGGTGTGACTGAGAAGCTGCACATTTCCAGGAGACTCACCTGTTTTTATCATTGAGACGGGAGACCTCCTGAGTTTGCTCTAAGAGCTGCTTCTCCAGCCGGTTTGTGCTCAGAGAGTACTCCAGCAGCTGGATCTCCAGACGACTGGTTTGGTTCAGCACCTGCAAACAGGCCCATATGGCAGACAAGCGGAAACAGAGATCGCCTTTAAAAAAAATTAAAGACATGGGAAAATTATAGTGTGTTTCTCATCCAACTACTATGGTTTTCATCTTTGCCAGAATGCAAATGTAAAGACTTAGGTTTGAAGACAAGATTCTGACGCTGAAGGTAATGCCAGATGTTTCCATGCTTTATTATGTTTGCCAACTTTATCCTGAAGTGGCACTGTTGGAAATGAATACAGAATGTAAATGAGTTTTAATCAAGGTTCGCACAAAAATGGAAATTCTGCCGATACCTTTATGTTCTTCCAAATCCAAATTTCTTTCTTTCACAGAACACATAAAAAGGGATAATCCAAAGTCTTTTGCACAGTTACATTGGATGTGGACTGAAGCTATCAGGCTTCAAAGAGGATGTCTTGAAAATGTTTTTAAGACTCGTGAACTATTGTCATAGTCATATAATTTTGTGTGAGAGACATGAAAAGGAACTACAACCATCAAAACAATAAAAGTGTTTTATTTTTTGTTTTGTGAAAAAAAGGACTATCATAAGTTTTTACTATATGATTTATAGAATATCGCAACTAAAACATATGTAAATACTGTAGAACAATCATTGATTTACCAAATATTTAAAACAGTAATAATTGGATGACATATTAAAAGACTAATTTATGATGATATTATCTACCGGAAATAATTAAATTTAATAATTAATTGCCATTTTATAACTTTATACCATTTTTATTATAGCATTTATTTATAAAGTATAATTTGATTATAGTGACGCAGTGGCGCAGTAGGTAGTGCTGTCGCCTCACAGCAAGTAGGTCGCTGGTTCGAGCCTCGGCTGGGTCAGTTGGCATTTCTGTGTGGAGTTTGCATGTTCTCCCCACGTTCGTGTGGGTTTTCTCCGGGTGCTCCGATTTTCCCCACAGTCCAAAGACATGCAGTACAGGTGAATTGGGTAGGCTAAGGCCCAATCCCAATTCTACCCCTTAGCCCTTTCCCTTACCCCTACCCCTCGTTTTGCGCGTTCACGTCAAGGGGTAGTGGTGTCCCAATTATCTTTAGCTTGAAGGCGTGGGGCACTTGAAACAGAATACACCTGCCACAACAGCAGTATTGCTGAACCCGGAAGTAAGGAGATCCACAAGTTAGTATTTTTTTGTCATTAATACGAATTTTCACGACAAACAAGTATATGTTTTAATATATTCATAACCGCAAATGTGTTTTACCATCATGCTTTTTAAAAAAAAAAACGAAAAAAAAAAAAACGCTAAATTTCGCGATCTATAATCTATAATCATAACTCCTGTACAGCAGTCCAACAACATTCTGACACTCGATTACACTCGAATACCCTGTCAGAGCAGAAAATTAGTTTTTTACAGTGTCTGCTATAATGTTAATGTTGTTTTCGTGTGCTTACATAGATGAATATGACCACTGTGTAAATGCACAGTACAGTTACGATCTTATTGCCACATTAGATCATTACGATAATATAATATAAGCCTTTAGTGATTTCCTGAAGATAAATACCTAAAAAATAACACAACTGGAATAACTAGCAGTCGCCATCGTCTGATCTCATATGAAGCAAGAGATCGCGATGACATATGATGACGTGTGCAAGTGTTGAAGTGCTGTCCCAATTCTTAGGGGTAAATTTTGAAGCCCTTCCCCTTAACCCTCGGTTGTAAGGGCCAAGGGGAAGGGGAAGGGGAAGGGGTAGGGTTACAAAAATAGAATTGGGATTGGGCTTAAATTGTCCGTATAGTGTACGAATGTGAATGAGTGTGTATGGATGTTTCCCAGAGACGGGTTGCAGCTGGAAGGGCATTCGCTGCGTAAAACATGTGCTGGATAAGTTGGCGGTTCATTCCGCTGTGGCGACCCCGGATTAATAAAGGGACTAAGCCGAAAAGAAAATGAATGAATGAATGAATGAGTGCGTATGGGTGTTATATTCCATACTGAAAATAAATAAGTTGTTAATTAATTGCCATTTTATAACTTTCGAACTTTTTATCATATCATTTATTTATTAAGTATAATTTTAAATAAAGGGGGACGCGGTGGTGCAGTAGGTAGTGCTGTCGACTCACAGCAAGAAGGTCGCTGGTTCGAGCCTCAGCTGGGTCAGTTGGCCGTAGTGTATGTGTGTGAATGAGTGTATATGGGTGTTTCCCAGTGATGGGTTGCAGCTAGAAGGGCATCCGCTGCATAAAACATATGCTGGATAAGTTGGCGGTTCGTTCCGCTGTGGCGACCCCGGATTAATAAAGGGACTAAGCCAAAAAGAAAAGGAATTAATGAATTAATTTTAAATATAGGCGACACGGTGCAGTGGGTAGTGTATGTGTGTGAATGAGTGTGTATGGATGTTTCCAAGTGATAGGTTGCAGCTGGAAGGGCATCCGCTTTGTAAAACATATGCTGGATAAGTTGGCGGTTCATTCCACTGTGGTGACCCCAGATTAATAAAGGGACTAAGCCGAAAAGAAAATGAATGAATTTTCAATATAAGTATACAGTAGTATTTATATAATTATATAATTGTTTTATTTATCTTCTTTGCACTATTTTATTTTTCACAGTAATTTAAATCATTAGACATTACTTGCATTTAATATTCTTAAAACTTAAGACTAATTTAGGATGATATTACATCCCATAAATAAATAAATTGATAATTGTCATTTTATAACTTTATATATATTTTTATAATTAAATGTTTAAAACTGCTGATCACTAGGTTTATCCATTTGTCATAGTTTTTATATTTTAAAATACATAACAATTTCATAAGATCACATTATTTTATATGTATTTGAACAAGTACATTTTTCACAGTTATTTGAAACATTAGACACTTCACTTGCATTTAATATGCTTACATAAAACCACTTTGTAAGTTCAGTTTAATGCAGACACCATAATAAGACATACCCATTGACCAATTTATGGATTTAATGATAATCTTGCCCTTCCACAAAGCTGTAAACTGCTCCAAACAAATCATTTGATGCATCGAAAAGACTCAACTTGAAAGAATGTTCACAGATTTTCCCAAACTTCCAAAATGCTCCAAAAGCACCTTAAATTATCACAAAAGTCACAAAAGAGTTCAAACTACACAATGTATTTGTCTGGCAGTCAGTGTCATTTTTTATTTCTGTTTTTTAAAACATGCTAGTCTTCCTATGGGGACATTGTGAAGCATCCCAGATGTCCCATTGGCTGTTGTCCATTCTAACATACAATGTAAAATAAAAAATCAATTCTTGCATCCAAACCCCCATAGACATTTTTTGAATCACCAAAACACCCTATGTCAGAAAAACCATGCCAACAATTCAGCTCTAAAAAAATCTTCACAAATCGGACAGTTTCCATGTTTTGTAACTGAATGGAAAAAACTCTTCACAATTTCTCCTTTTGTGCTCCATGGAAGAAATTTATGGATTTGGAACAACTCAAGGGGGGTTGAACATAATAACAGAAGAATAATTTCTGAGTGAACAGTTTTTTATGTTTTAAAATGTATTGCAATTTCATAAGATCACTTCTTATTTTATATATCTGAACAGAGTTGTAAGGTACAAGTTACAAGATATATCTCTGGTAGAGGTCAGAATAATTTTTCATGCATTTTTCACAGTTATTTGAAACATTAGACACTTCACTTGCATTTAATATCCTTACATAAAACCATTTTGTAAGTTCAGTTTAATGCAGACACCATAATAAGACATTGACCAATTTTTGGATTTAATGATAATCTTGCCCTTCCACAAAGCTGTAAGCTGCTCCAAACAAATCATTTGATTCATTAACCAGACTCAATTTGAAAGAATGTTCACAGATTTTCCCAAACTTGCAAAATGCTCCAAAAGCACCTTAAAATTGAACTGGGTGATTAATCAAAAAGTAATCGAAATCGACATTTAGAACTTATAATCAATCAAATTTTTCCAGGTAGATTTTTTCAATTACTTCTCCTACCGCGTAGTCACGTAACCCCGCTCTGTTAAGAATGAATTATACTTCTGTACCGAGCACACGTGTATGGTCCGGCGCAGCCTTCGTATACCTCTCGCGCACCTCTTAAAAACATAACTACATGTTGAGACGACACGTAGCGCAAGCTCTGTGATCGGTCGGTTTGGTAGTAGTGATGAGCATGGGTGGCATTACTTTGCACTATATTGACGATGATTGTAAGCTGCGCCAGAGATGCATTGAGACGGTTTATTTTCCATTACATTAAAATTATTATTTACATTAAAATATTTGTTGACAGAAGATGCAGGAAATGCACTGTTTAAAATATAAGTTACAGGATATACAAGAGTTATTTTATTTAGAAGAGATACTGCTTATTTTCTACTTTTAAAACACTGAAAATTATTTATTTTGTTTCCAAAAGGGTAAGTTATTTATTTTCACTTTTTTATATACGAAAAGTTCGTTTTAGGCAATGTGTGTTTTAATTTAAGTTGTTTAATGTTGACGTTCAATAAATACTCACAGATAGTAGATAGTGTGCGTTTCCTTTAAAGGTGCTGTATGTAAGTTTTTTAGTCTTCTAAAGCATAAAAATACCATAATATGTGTGCAGATATTTAAGAAACATCCCAAGTGAACATACTTGTTTAACTGGCAAACAATGCTGAAGTCAGATATTCTGCTTTGAAAATGGTTTTTCCGTGCCGGAACGGTGTCTTTGTTTAGGTCAATTTCATATGCAAGATGCCAGTTTAGCCAATTATAATTCAGCACTCCGGGTTGCCTTGTTGGAAAACAGCGTATTTCATTCATTCATTCAGAAAGGCTCTGAAAGCATGCATCCGTGAGCGAAATGCGACAGTGTCAGTGGACAGTATCAGATGTCAAAATGAGACAGATTCAGTTCCACATGAGGTTATTAATTAGCAAATGACATAAATATTACAAACGTGAGCAGGTTACATTGTAATCGCGTGTCCTAACAACACGCTGTGACGAGATAGTGATGAGCTGTTTGCACCAGACGAAACACGACAGGAATTTAAATACAGCCTTTCAGAAGCACAGAATATGCACTTACTTACGAAACGGTAAGGTTTAGAATCTATTTAATACATATTAAGCCTCTTTAACATCATTAAATGTAGATGCTAAATCACTCATATGTGTTTAGTTCTAAAGTTCAATTTCAAACGGTTTATTGTATTTTCAAGATCTGAGGTGAACTTTCTGCTTTCAGTATATGGCAATACACGTCATGTAAAATGCATTCAAACTCACACTGTTAGCATTTAGCACTAAATAAGGCACACGAGGCTTACCTGAGGTGCACTGTCATAGGTTTCTGTTGTTCAGCTGTTTGAAATAGAAGCCACTTCTAATATCAATTCGAGGTGTTGGTTAGAATCAAAACTGCTTTTAATATGGAGAATATTCCCTCTATCGCGTGTCGTTGCTTTTATTAAGAACAGTTTAAATCGCTCCTTTACTCAATCTGGCATCCCGGCGTGTTTTTATTATGATCCAGGAGTGCAATACCTAGTTCAACCACTGGGTGTCAAACTTACATACTGCACCTTTAATCATTATAAAATCAAGTAATGCACCCTTGATTCAAAAATCTCTCACTTGTTATATGTGAGCATATTTACTGTACAAAACTTGTCCGTGAACTATGAGGGCAAAAAAAATTATTAATAAATAAAATAATCGTTCATTAATCGTAATCGAGCTCAAATGTTCAATTAATCGAGATTTTAATTTTAGGCCAAATCGCCCAGCCCTACCTTCAGATATCACAAAAGTCTATCATTCTGAGTTCAAACTACACAATGTATTTGTCTGGCAGTCAGTGTCTTTTTTTATTTCTGTTTTTTTTAAACATGCTAGTCTTTTGATGGGGACATTGTGAAGCATCAGAAGTGCCATTGCCCATTGTCCATTATAACATACAATATAAAATAAAATAAAAAAATCTATTCTTGCATCCAAACCCCCATAGACATTTTTTGAATCACCACAACACCCTATGTCAGAAAAACCATTCCAACATTTCAGCTCTAAAAAAAAAATCTTCACAAATCCGACAGTTTCCATGTTTTGTAACTGAATGGAAAAAACTCTTCACAATTTCTCCTTTTGTGCTCCATGGAAGAAAGTTATGGATTTGGAACAACTCAAGGGGGGTTGAACATAATAACAGAAGAATCATTTCTGAGTGAACAGTTTTTTATGTTTTAAAATGTATTGCAATTTCATAAGATCACTTCTTATTTTATATATCTGAACAGAGTTGTAAGGTACAATGTATATTTCTGGTACAGGTCAGAATACTTTTTTATGCATTTTTCACAGTTATTTGAAACATTAGACACTTCACTTGCATTTAATATGCTTACATAAAACCACTTTGTAAGTTCAGTTTAATGCAGACACCATAATAAGACATACCCATTGACCGATCTATGGACTTAATGATAATCTTGCCCTTCCATAAAGCTGTAAACTGCTCCAAACAAATCATTTGATTCACTGAACAGACTCAACTTGAAAGAATGTTTACAGATTTTCCCAAAAGCACCTTAAATTATCATGAAAGTCTATCATTCTGAGTTAAAACTACACAATGTATTTGTCTGGCAGTCAGTGTCTTTTTTTATTTCTGTTTTATTAAAACATGCTAGTCTTTTGATGGGGACATTGTGAAGCATCTCAGATGTGCCATTGGCTGTTGTCCATTATAACATACAATATAAAATAAAATATAAAAAATCAATTCTTGCATCCAAACCCCCATAGACATTTTTTGAATCACCAAAACACCCTATGTCAGAAAAACCATGCCAACAATCAGTGGCGGCTGGTCAATAGAGGGCGCTGGGGCGCCGCCCCCGTCAAGTTAGACTCCTTTAATATGTCAATATTTATTATCACAAATATTAACAAAATAAACTGATTTAATTATAACATTCTAACATTTATTGTAGTCATACTAACATTTATTGAAAAAAAAATGTATGAACAATATTTTTTCAAATGTGTACGGGGCGCCGGACTAATGGGTGTCTATGTGGGTACACGAACTTTTGCAATGCACGTGATATGAGGATAAGCTCTAATTGGCCGGTTTTAAATTGTCTTTGGGGCGCAGCGCTCTGCGCCCCGAACCCTCCTATTTTCTTGTTAGAACGAATCATATTTGTTTTTATATGATTGGCCTTATGTGATTGGACCATTCTCACTTACACCGTTCACTCAGCAGCAGCTCGTCAGTTAGCTGTGCTGACCTTAAATCATATAGTGAAAGCAAGTGCAAGATGAAGGAAAATTCTGTTGTATCTTTGCAAAGATATCCGTTCACAAGGCGTTTGGATGAAGAAAAAAAAGAATCAAGATCGACCTTCCTTGCAAAACTAATGAAAACAAATTCACCAGCAGTCAAGTGATCGCGATTCGCGAGCGCGCGTACACCCTTGGCTTTTCCAGCACTTGTTATGACAAACGGAGTTGACTGGCAAGTTCTAATGTAAGTCATGCCTTTTACTGTTTTTTTTACTGGTGACTGAGATGACTGACTTTAACCAAAAGCTCAAGAAATTTGCAAGCCAGAAAAAAAGGAGAGCAAAATTAATTTTTAAGTAGTGCTACTGGCCAGTGATTAGGCAACATTTGTGTGTGTTTACTGATTATCTTGATTACTTCATTACTGATAAACCCAAATTGAACTAAAATGAACTGATTTGTGATGCATTTATTGTATGCTTTAGTCATTTTTGTTTTTTGGTACATCACCTGAAAAATGGCTTTTAATGGCTTTTAAAATGCGCCCCCCTCACATTTTTTAACACCAGCCGCCACTGCCAACAATTCAGCTCTAAAAAAAATCTTCACAAATCGGACAGTTTCCATTTTTTGTAACTGAATGGAAAAAACTCTTCACAATTTCTCCTTTTGTGCTCCATGGAAGAAAGTAACTCAAGGGGGGTTGAACATAATAACAGAAGAATCATTTCTGAGTGAACAGTTTCATGTTTTAAAAGCCATAATCAAGAGATCAAAACTCTCCAAAAAAAGTCACACACCAGGAGTGATTATCCCATCATGCCATTCCTTCAAACACCTACAGCACATGTTTTCCCAAGCAGCTCAAACACAGCAAACACACTGTATAATAATAAGCCTAATATTTTTTCAGGCGGCACTATGATGTTCAATGAACTGCTGACTGCACCAAAACGAAGGCAAAAACACAGCGGTGTGAAACAATCACTCTTTGAGAGGATAAACACTATGACTGTTTTAGTTGGGCTATTTTCAGTCTCTCTGATTCTTTTCCAACACTACTCTAGTCTGCATGGCCACTTAACCCTGCTTCTGTTGGCCAGGAATTCAGATGAGAGAAAACACTGTATTCAAAATGCTTTGAGGGATGCGCTGAAGCCCAATTTTATAAAGGTTGAAAATTCTCATCTATTGACCGTCGTTAATTAAATTTGATTATGAGTCACCAATTCAAAATATTAAGCACTCTGCATCTTATAATAGAGAATTTTGGACGAATAATAACCAGAGAAATGCACACTTTTTATGCTGGCTTGTCTTTTAAATGTGATTTAAGCAATTAGAGGAAAAAAAGCACTGAAGCCTAAAGCTCGGGTGGCGTTTATTTGTCTGAACGCTGCCAGTCTCATTTGATCAGCCTCACCTGTGTCTCCACATCTGTCAGTTTGCGCGTGTTTTCCGCTGATTGGCTTAGAAGATTGGTTCCGATCTCCAGCATAGTGGCTGTCTGGGTGTGAATGACATTACGCTCCATCTCTGATCGCACGTTCTCCTGAATGTAGCTCTCCAGCTGTAAACATGACATGAGACACGTCAATAAACATACAGCAGTCCATTTAATATATTTGTAATCTTCACAAGGCAACGTAAACATAAAATGCTCTCAGCTTTATTTAGGTTATATATGTGAGTTTGACAGAGCTAGTATGAACAATATCAGACTTGTGCACAAGTGTGTGAATGAATAGAAACAATCAGTTTCTTAAAAACCTTTTTGTGTGTGTGTGAAAATATTTCCTTCCAAAAAATCAAGCTGAGCAAAAGACTCTATAGCTAATTCAAAAATGACAGAGAGATGACCTGGGGTGGCCAAAATGGCCAAAATTCTATTTCATGGTAGGCTACAAGTAATCTTAGGGTGCTTTCAAACTTGCTTCAATTAACTGGACCGCACCCAAGTTCGATTGTCCACACTTGCCACCTTCTCGGTTGGTTTGTGTTCACACTGTCTTTTTTCCTTTTGAACCCCGGTAAGCTTGCATCATTGAGCTGCTGTTTTGTTTACGGCTGTTGCCAGGTGACGGACATGAAAGTAAATCGCCAAAATGGAAGTCCGCACATTACGGTCAGTCTGCTTTTACTGAATCTTTGGTCTTGGACATACAGAAACTCGCGTCTATCTGCTGCAAAAATATTATAAACGTTCAGAACATAACATGATGTCTGCAGAAGCTGTTTTTGGTGGAGACAAGCAGACATTATCCAGCTTATCACCAAGGTACAGTACATGATACACAGACACACACACACACACACGAATGAACGTTATGAAAACGATAGTTTGTTTTACTGTTGGCAGTTCACTTCCATTATTTGCTACGATTGCATTCATATCAGAAGTGAACCCGACCAGAGTTCATGTGAACCGTACCCTAGACCACCTCTTTCAGGCGGACTGCGCACCCGAGTTCAGAAGACACGTTCACACTAGTTAAACTTACCGTACTCTGATGTCAAACGAACCCGGGTGGGGACCAGGGGCAGACTGGGACCAAAATTCAGCTCTGGCAGTTGATCACCAGTGACACTCCTGGTTTTCACGAAAATGGGGGGGGTTAATGGTCCCGGTTTTCACACAAAAAAAAAGGGGGGGGGGGGTGATGTTGACGATCATTGTTTTCGCGAAAAGTGTGGAGGGTTGCCGGTCCCGGTTTTCACGAAAAGTGTGGGGGGGCAACCCGGGGGCAACCCGGCCCAAAAAGTACGGCGGCCCACCAGGTAACTGCCCGGTCTGCCAGATGGCCAGCCTGCCCCTGGTGCTAGTGTGAAGTGCTAGCTGGTACTTATTCAACGGTAACGTTAGATATAAGATTAGATAAATTTCAATATATAGTAGTTTACATTTGTTCTTATTCCAGAAATAGGTAGCTATTCCAGATATAATAAATATACTTAAGTACTTCAAAAATGAAAAATACTTATTTTTTAGTTTGTTATTGTCATTTTACAGGTTATCCTGCATGTGTGAGATATTTATTCCCCATGTGTTAGCTTCTCACAATAGGAAACAAAATAAGACTTGTGATTTTATCACCCAAATTTATATTTTGTTCCTACATAGAACTAACATTTAGGATATTTCATTATTTTTATAAGTGTTAACACAGCAGCTCTTGAATACATTTAATTTAATAATAAAAACAGGCACTAAGACCCGCACTATAATCTATTGTAAAGAAAAAAAGGGTTAGAAGAGAAAAATACTGAATTAATATCTATATGACTCGTCAATAAGATAGTTCTTTTTCAATATCATTCATTTTCTTTTCGGCTTAGTCCCTTTATTATTCAGGGGTCGCCACAGCGGAATGATCCAAAAACTTATCCAGCATATGTTTTACGCAGCAGATGCCCTTCCAGTCGCAACCCAACATTGAGAAACACCCATACACACTCTTTCACACCAACATGGGGAGAACATGCAAACACAGAAATGACAACTGACCCAGCCGGGGCTCGAACCAGCAACCTTCGTGCTGTGAGGCAATCGTGCTACCCACTGCGCCACCACACAACTTCTGGTTATTTTTTACTTTCATTTTTCTTGTTTATGGTTTACAGCGAATCCACGTGAATCATTCGTGTTAACGAGCGGGCATTAGGACCTGGCTGTTTGTCGGCAGAGGCTGTAGCCATTTTACAGTCTTTGAGCCATTCAAATGTGAAATTACTGAAGACACAGAGTTGTTCTGTAGTGTACTCACGTTTGTAGATTCAAGTTGATAATCCAAAACAGTTTATCTAAATCACAGGTAAAAATTTCACCTCAAATTTTACTAAAAGCCCTCCAGTAAGCACTTTCCTCATGAGCTCCGTCTTGCTCACACGATGCATGTGTAGCCACGCCCACTCATTTGCATGTCGGGAAATAAAAAATCTATTACAGTTGACAGTTTATTCTGCGGTAACGTTATATACCCTCACACATACAACTGCACACAGCATACAACTAAAAACTTAAAGAATACTAAAGAATTGTGTCACAAACTGGTACATGTTTGTTGCCGTGTGAACTAATTTTTGGAGGGAAAAAATGTATTTGTTTCTTTATTTTACACCTTACTAGTACTGAACTGGACCCCTTTTACTGTGCCTTCAGAACTGCCTTAATCCTTCGCGTCATAGATTGAACAAGGTACTGGAAATATTCCTCTGGTCCATATTGACATGATAGCATCACACAGTTGCTGCAAATTTGTCGGCTGCACATCCATGATGCAAATATACCGTTCCACCACATCCCAAAGGTGCTCTACTGGATTGAGTTATGGTGACTGTGGAGGTCATTTGAGTAGAGTGAACTCATTGTCATGTTCAAGAAACCAGCCTGAGATGATTTACGCTTTATGACATGGCGCGTTATCCTGCTGGAAGCCATCAGAAAATGGGTACATAATGTGGTCATAAAGGGATGGACATGGTCAGTAACAATACTCAGGTAGGTTGTGGCGTTGACACAATGCTCAGTTGGTACTAATGGGCACAAAGTGTGCCAAGAAAATATCCCCCACACCATTACACCACCACCATCCCTAACTGTTGGGCAGGATGGATCCATGCTTTTATGTTGTTGCAGCAGATTGTCCTGACCATGTCTACATGCCTAATTACATTGAGTTGCTGCCATGTGATTGGCTGATTAGTAAGTTGCATTAACTAGCAGTTGGACAGTATACCTAATAAAGTGGCCGGTGAGAGTATATGATCATGAAAAGTGCTTGAAATGTTTGCAAAGAAGCCAAAGCAGCTTAAAAACAATCCATATGAAAAGCATGGTCGAAAAAAAACAAAGCAAAAACTAATACAATATAATCTGTCTTACTGACAGTGCTTGACTCCCTTCGGAAAAATGGATTTGAGCGTGAACTGTACAATTCTAATGAGGCAACACAAATATGTCCTCATCATTAATCTCCAATGCCACCATCCGCAACCAGGGGACATCTACCCAAAGAGGCCGTGACATGGTGTGCTTGAAATCATATACACAATACATGCCATCTTTCAGCCCCGGCTGTTGAAACGTGAGTGCCCTTGGGTAAACTATGTTTTGTTCTCTCAGTTTAATTCATCGCTGGCTGTGATATGAAAGGAGGAGAAAATAAATAAATAAAGATCATGACCATTTATGCGAACTATAAAATCGAGGCACCAAGCATCTGAGAGTAATAAACGGATCGCAGATTGATGTGGCCTTTTCAAAGAGTGACAAAAGGGAAGAGAAATCCCGTCATATCTTCTCTGCACCGTGTAATTTCGAAGTTTTTTTTTTCCAGGAGGATTTTTTGCCAGTCACTAAGTAGGTGAGCTTCGCAGCAAACTAAAGTGGCATTGATTAAACCACCTTTAATCTTGCTGCTCCACCACTTTAGGTAATGAACATTCAAATGGTTTTAATTGAGTTAAATAACGAGCCATAAAAATGGAACTGAATTAAAAAAGTGCCCAAGTCCATTTGTATTTTCCCATTTGCTGGAAAATGAGATTTATTATTAAAACGGGACCAAACATGAAAACTTCAAGCTCTCTGTGAAGATTTACTGAAAACAATGGATGGGGCTACTCAAGGACAGTTGAGCAAGAATGATTTTATTGAGCAATCCTTAACTTCTTTAGAGGAATTGTACATTCGGAAATAATTTTTTTATTATCTACTAAACCTCGTGATGTTCAAAGCCAGTCACATACATCTCGCTTTCAACCTTCAGAAATGTATTATAACAGCAGTGCATTACATCACTGGATTATGAGACATATATGATTGAGAATCAATTTGATTTTAAAAACCAACCAGTTTCAGCTGCCATATTCAGCATAGATGTCATATGGACTGCTTTTATGACATTTCTTTTTGTCCTTCATTGAACTTGGCAGCTCATAGATATTAAGAATAACGTTTTATAGGATAAAATCAAGCATTCAACAGAGTTGAGTGTAACGCATTCCACAGTAATGTAATGTGTTACTGTAATCTATTTACATTTTTGAGAAACGCAATAATGAAACGAATTACATTTTAAATTAGTGTAATTTGATTACAGTTACTAAAGTCAGTATCATTTTGTTACTTGCAATACAAATATAGTTTTTGGAAAAAAAAAATGCTTCTTTTAAATCACGTTTTCCGCTGCAACGTCAGCTAATAAGCATGCAATTTTAAATAGCTGAAGAACGCCAGCTGAAATGGTTGCTGATGAGAGTGGGGTTGCTTCTTCAAGTGGAAATACAGACATTACTTTGATTTCGCTGAGTGTAAATCTAAAATATTGCTGTGAATTTCAGTCTATGTCCAGTCTCTAAAGAACTTTCGACTGCTTTTAACTCGACCAGCAACTTGTTCAAGCACTTGAATAGAAAGCATTTGGGCCATACTCGTCACCAAGGAGAACATCGACACAAAAAACATGGGGGCCCCACTCAGCCTCAACAGGCTAAATTGGATTTTCGTGCAAGATGGGGTGAAGGTATCTTCTGAATGCAAAGAGAAGCATAGCTGCTTATGGCAGTGGTCCTTAACTACTCAATTTTTTTTTCTGTTTTATTTATTATCGTGAGTTTGAATGATCTTTTATTTTGAAAAGTCTTTTATTTAGAAAAATTGCGTATTTTCTCGGTTACACCTGGTCTAGATTGGATACGCGGCCGGCCAGAAGTGCGATATGCACATAAATATAGCGACATTTTTTTATGACACTGTATAAAAATAATTAATATTTTTACAGAACTGTGACGGTTGGGTTTAGGGTTGGGGTGGGGGTAGGCGTTATAAAATACCATTTATTGGGTAATTTAATAGATATCATAAATAATACTCGGTACAACTACTTTTTTTACACTTCTGTGATGGTTGGGTTTAGGGTTGGGGTGGGGGTAGACGTTAATAAAATACAATAAATCAGAAATTTCATAATTAACATAAATTATTCTGGTTAACTTCCGGCCGCAAACGTATCCGATCTAGCAACAACCGTTACATCTCGGTCACTTTAGCACCCAAATTTAACCCACAAGCAGCAAGTAAGAAACAGACGTCTTTGGAAAGTTTCTGCGTAAAATTGACTGATCAGCTTCAGCTTGTATGGAATATACACATTTCGGTAAGTCTAATTATCTCAAACAAACACAGAACACTCAAACACTGCAGTGCTTTGTAATGTTTTCCATAAATAATACTTGTATCAGAGTGATAGCAATGTTTTGTCAGCTTGTCTTCCTCTGAGAAAACGGTTGATGGTTGCCTAGCAACCCCCCCCCAAACCCCCCAACCCCAAGTCCGTGGTAAATTTGTCAAGCGTTGACCGGTCTGTGGTAATGAAATTATATATAAATATAAGGTTTAGTAAATTATAACACACTTTCATGTTTCTTGTAAGTGTACATTTAATTCACGACTTCCTACTTGGTTCTCCATCTCTGTCTATCTTCGCTCTTTCTTTTCTTTTTTTTTTTTATGACATGTCAGTGCATCTTGGCTGTTTTAAAGTGGAAGACAGAGGCTGCATAAGCAAGCAGAAGATTGGAGGAGATTATTTTGGATTAGAACAGTGTTAAGAAAGGATGTAGGGAAGCCAAGAAACTGCAACAGCTTCTGCCTGTATGTATTTCACATCGAGACGTGTTCTTGCCTGAAAGAAAGGTGATTTATTCACCTCTAAAACAATAAATACAAAGACTTTTTTTGGTCTTTCTTGGTTTGTTGTGCCAATACTATGACACAGTAAGCTTGTTGTGATTTCTCATGTTTGCTTTCTCTCAATTTTCTGAATAGAGCCTGGATAAACATTTCGGGGGCAGAGGATTTGTGTTAATTGCTATGCTCATAACAGGTTTGTTTAGTTTTACACACAAGTATGAATCACTCTTTGTACTCTTGTCATTTACATATGTGTGTACAGTCTGTTTGGGGTTTAGAAATATGTGTATAGTACATTTTATTAAAGTTTTTACTTTTCTGAAGCAATATATTTAGATAAATGCTGCTAATGCTTTTGATATATTTTAGTGTTTTGTTTGTTGTTGTTTTTTTTTAGATTTTGTAACTAGTGCGTAGTTTGATCAAACAGCAAATATATTTTTTGGAGTGTATGATTATTTTGCGCATCTGTATTTCACAACTCATCATGCTGTGTGTGTATGTGTGAGCATCAGGCACTGACATAAGCTGCTGAGTGAAGAGCAGAGCTCATTAATATTCATGACCCTTCCAAGTATGGTCAAAATCAGCCATATCATATTAGGACAAATTCTTAGTGTTGGAAACAGACCTGTAAAACTGTTTCTGGAGAATTTTTGCATTTACCTAAGCCACAAACCTACTATTTAGAATTCAATTAACAATTTTACATATTAGATATATAAGATCTGATTGGACATGTGAAGCTCATGTGACACTTGTGGTATTTCTGAGGCCAGATATTTAAATCATTATATATAAAAATAATTTTTAAAAGTCTTTCTCAACACTTAAGCAAATCTAACCTTATTTTTAAGCACATTTGCCAAGCAGACTTTACTACATTGTATAAATCTAATAAGAATTGCAAAAAAATCAAGCAAGATAAGTTATAACAAAGTATATCATGTAAATGCTGAAAGCCTTGGAGAGTAAACATGGTTTCGATTTCAATTTCCCACACATTAAACCTAAAACAGCATAAACACCCTCATATTGACCACCCACAGGATGAATGTAACTCGACAGAAGTCAGGAGGCTAAGCAGAATAAGCTCCTCAAAAATCCATGACATGTAATTCGCCATGTTTGTTCTCTCATCGGAATTTCATTGAAGAACATACAGGATTAGCTCATGTTTTCTTTAGGGGAGTTCAAGGAGACCCCAAGGTTCAGATAACCATGTGGGAGGATGGTGTGTGATACAAATACACCATCTCATGTGTGGCCTCTGGCCGGAAAGTCTAGTGATGCATATGCAAAGCAGATCGTCAGTGGTGTTGAAAAGCCAGTACAATCCACTCAGCAGCGGGCCAGAGGTCAACATTCTCCAATGCTCAGGAAGCCGCTGCTCCTTCCACTCACTGCACTCAATGACCGGAGAGGGAGTGAAATAATAATTTATACAACATTTGGCCTGCTGGTGAAAGCGTGCATATAGGCATGTCAAGTGGGTCTGTCTGGATCACAATTTCTGAGATATAGTAGCCGCTTTACCTTTTTTTTTCCTCCATACCTCCTACTGTCAGTTGAATGCATCTTGTACTAGATGTACAGCCTGTAAAATGGAAAAGCCAGCCGACACATGAGCTCTTTAGACCCTTTTTGTAATTCTCTGGCATGCAGGAGGCTTTTTTGTGTGCACGTATAATACTAAGCCCCTCTGTTTCCATATTTTTATAGAACAATCCAATGGGAGGCCTGAAGAAGGAGACAGATTTTCAGACGGCCCATAGTCTGGGTGACAGGCAGAGGAGGACAAAGTCTGGCAGGACATGTAATATGATGTTTCGGCATATTTTCGAGGTACAGAGTGTGATTTTTTTTTTATTGTCTACGATAATAATGAAATTGTTGTTTTAATGATGTGAAAGCTGGCATTGTCCAGTATGTCACTCATTAGGCAAATAAACAAAAGACGTCTTGATAGTCCAAACGCATTCACTGCATGATATAGCCTGTTAGAAAGGCAGTTGGAATGACTTATACTGCAAGTCAAATGATGAAAGCATAAATTATGGGTTTATGTTAGACACGTTGTAAAAACTTACAATTGTGACTTTTTCTTACAACTGCATCATAAAACTCACAATGCTCAGCATGTTTTTCTCATCATTTTAAGATCTAAACTTAAAAGTTTAGTGGACTGATTATGAAAGGTTACATCTAAATCATGATTAGAAGCTTACATTCTTGCAAAGTTACTAGTAAGTAAAATATATTTTGAGGGGACCATAAAAGAAGGTGTTGTAGAAAAATTGGTCAAAGCAAAAACACTGAATGATAATTATGGCAAGAATATATCTATCTATCTATCCATCCATCCATCTGACCTTCAAAGTTGTGAAAGGAAATACAACTTGTATCTATCCAGCCTGATCTCACGAGGAAACGTAAGTATTTTACGTTTTGTAAGTTTAGTGTTGAATTCGTATTCAGTTCAGTTCAGTCGTACGAAAATGTACAATTTTAAAAAGGAGGCGTGGCACCCAACCTCGCCCCTAAACCCATCCGCCATAGGGGATGAGCAAATTTTACTAATATGTACGAATGAGGTTATACAAATTTATACGTGTTAGCCACTAAATCAAAAAGTTACGAATTGCCGTGAGATTGTTTATTTTTTTATCTATCTATCTATCTATCTATCTATCTATCTATCTATCTATCTATCTATCTATCTATCTATCTATCTATCTATCTATCTATCTATTTATCTATCTATCTATCTATCTATCTATCTATCTGTGTTGTAAAGTCAAAATTGTGAGAACGAGACTTTATAACTATCAATTGCTACTTTATATCACACAATTCTGAAAACAATCCAGATTATGAGTAAAAAAGCCAAAACAAATAACTAACAAATGCAAGTTTAAGTTTGAATAGAACTTGTGGAACACTCATTAGGCTAATAAACAAAAGACGTCTTGACAGTCCAAAAGCATACACTGCATGATATACTCTATATTATTAGAAAGGCAGCTCGAATGACTTCTGCGGTCACACTGGACTTTTCTCCTTATAGACTTCCATTCGCATGCGAATGCATCAGACTGGAAACACAAGCTCGTGCATCAAGTTTAAAAATGAAATTAGTGATTTTCAAATTACAGTTTTTCTCAGTCGCTTTGGTGCATTTCTCACAACCCTATTTACATTTGCACAACAGTTAATGCATTTCTCAAAACAATTAGTCATTTGTGCACATCATAGTAGCAGTTTCTTATTCCTTCCAACAAATTGCAAATGCTTTAGGACATGCATCAATTGCTTTCATACAACTCTCTGCTGTTTATATTATCATTTGCTTATGTCATGTCAGTCAAAATTAACTAAACTTGTGGATGCTGAATAGACATTTCATATAGAACTAATAGTCCTCATTCATTACTTGAGTCATTACATACAAAAATGTTGAACTAGTTGTCAAAATCTGTCAAGCAAATTTTATAAAACATTTTAAATATTTTTTTTCTGAAAATGTCTTCTAAATTGAACAATTTCATGAACGATTTACAGACCTGTGTATGTTGTAGGTTCAGTTCCATTATGTAGTGCAATATTGTTTACAGTTGTGCACAGCTCTACCCAAAGGAAGTTTATGTTTGTTGTAAATAAGGGTGTGTTTATTCTTTTGCACATTGCTGTAAATAAATTAGAATTGCAAAGAGTATAAGCAGTAAAACTGTGAAACATACTTATTCAGTGTCTTGTATACTCAGATACCTCACTAAATACAGTGATGTCCAACTTTACTGTAGTTTTTAAATGGCTGTGCAAATGGTATATAGTGCTGTCTTGAGCATTTTCAGGAAGTGTCACCAATATCTGACTTTTTTGCATTGGAAAAAATGTACAGAGTAAAGTGTCATAATGAAAACATGACAAAGCCATTTGACTATCTTGTTCATAAACAATGGTGGCAGGACTTTTCATCTTGATGACACTGATACTTTCATTGACATGAATACTTGCTTTTCAGGAATGAGCTATCCATTTTGAGCAAGTGACACGCTTTTGCAGGTTATCAACTAGGTTTTGCAGTTTGTACTAATTGTTTTGAGAAATTTCTGAGAAAAACTGTAACATATTCCAAAAAAAGTTGGGACAGGAGAGATTTAGGGCTAGTAATCAGATCAATTGTTTATATTATGATGTGATTTGAAACAGGTGATGTGATGGTTATGATTTGGTATAAAAGCAGCATCCAAAAAAGGTCTAATCCCATAGGAGCAAAGATGGGCTGAGGATTGCCAGTTTGCGAACAAATACATGAGAAAATTATTGAAATGTTTTCAAACAATGTTCCTCAAAGAAAGATAGGAAGACATTTGGATATTTCACCTACAATAGTGCATAACATCATTAAAAGATTAAAGGTGCAAGCCTAAGCTGAACAATCGTGATCTCCAATCCCTCAGGCTGCACTGCATCAAAAATCCTCATTCATCTTTAAGATGAATCAGTTATTCAGGTACTGTTTTGGGAGAAATGGACGCTGTGTGCTCCAAACCAAAGAAGAAAAGGATCATCCAGACTATTACCAGTAACAAATCCAAAAGCTTCACAACTTTTTTTGAAAATTTGAATGTGTCGTTAAAAAAAATACAAAATAATGAGGAATATATTAAATAATGTGCTGTTGTATTGCAATGAAAAACAAGTCAAAGTAAATTTAGAAATTGCTTTTTTTTATTTCTGTTTTCTACACTTTTTTTTCTGATTTAGGGTTGTACTTGCAAAGTTACTAGTAAGTAAAATATCATTTGGGGGTATTGTAGTAATGTATTGTAGAAAAAGTATTCAAAACACGGACTGATAACTAACAATATGGCAAGATCTATATCTATCTGTGTTGTCAAAATTGTGAGAACAAGACTTTATAACTAACAAATGCTAGTTTATATCACACGATTCTGAAAACAATCAGGATTATGAGTAAAAAAGTCAAATAACTAACAAATCCAAGTTTAAATTTGATTAGAACTCCAGCAATCACAAGCAAAAATACGGTTCACATGTCAACACTGAAATGTACTAAATCCAGATGTAAACTAAGATCGACTATTCACAGCAAGATGAGAGATTCTTTGTTGTAATAAGTATTTCAAACTCACTTTAAACTTTCACTATTAGCGATTGGCAACATAGAATCTAATAGCTTAATTTAACACACTTCATTCTTTGTGTTCATGTGTATGAATGTGAGGAAATGCGAGGTGCCAGGAGGGGTATCTGCTGCATAAAACATATGCCAGAATAGTTGGTGGCGACACATTGTTGGAGGCGAATGAATGAATGATTATTGTATCACATTCTTCTTTGGTTAAACATGAGTACGCCAAGGATTTATAAAGAGTTACTTACCTTGTTTCTAGATGAATCAGCCATTTTGAATGAATCATTTAATCACTTTTTAAGTCAGGCTGCCATCTACTGGCATTTTTGAAGCAATCAAAAATACTAGATATCATTATTCTGTCACTATTGCAAACCCCTAGCACTATGTTCTTGCTTTTCAAAGCTCCCAAATAGCCGAATCTGCTGTGATGTGACAAGTAATGACCTTCTCATTGAAAACATTGTGCAAATGGCACAGAGATAAACTGACTCAAAACACACAATTTATTTGAATCACTGTAGGAAATGACTGTGCCATAATGTTATCAGGCTTTAAATGACCTTCACTGCAAAAACAACATTATCTCAGCCATCCACACAATAATCTGCAGGTTTTAACTGTTGGTATCTTTAAAAAGAGCAATATCCTTTGCAAACAGAATGTTTTGGAGATAAGGCTGAATTTTGTTTGTCAGAGACGCACTGTAACAATGTTTGGCAGGGAATCTAAAACACGGTGACAAGCTAAATGGATTTATCAAAGTCAAAATATTATTTAATGAGGCAGAATATTTTATTTCCAAACTTTGGATAAAAGAGCCTGCTAAATGAATAAATGTAAATGCAGCATCAGCCTGGCTGCGTTTGATTACATCAGCGAAGAGTTATTTTTAAGGGGTTAGATGAGGTAGAAATAGACACTTTGCACAAGGCAGGCTCGATGCTCCTGTTTTATGTTAGAGATTTTGCTCTAAAAATATGACAGAGAGAAATGAATCTGGCCCTTAATGGAGTCCAAATCCTTGTCTTTCCACTTTTAGATGCTGACAAACTGTCCACCAGTCTTAAAAGATCTTCACAATACCGGAAATCTTGCTTAAACTATGAAAAAAATGTTCAGGATTTACTTCTCTCTCTCTGTCTCTCCTTCCCAAATTCAGTAACCTTGTGAGGATAATGCGTAATGCAGATTGGGACTTATAGTGCACAAGCATAAATAATGTACGTAAACTTGCTCTCAAGTGGTTTTACTTCAGGATCCAGAATTTACATTAGATATCAAGTGGCGATCCAAATAAGTATCAAAATTGTTTATTGTTTCAAAATCCCTATCCAATCAAAGCCTAAAATGTGAACTCCAGAATTATCTATTACATAGCATGGACAGGATAGCTATTTACATAAATGTGCTTTTTAAATGTCTAAATGTTGATGTTTTTCATGTTTTGTGGGCTATAATTCACTAGCATAACTATAATTTATGCTTTGTGGGCTGATATCTTTCAAACGACAACTAAAAACCCATCTCTAACCCTAACCCCGTAATCAAGGATCCCTGTGAACAAAACCAGGACCCCTTCTTCACTCCCCCACCTCACGACAACCCCAAACTAAATGTGCCTCGCGCAGGTGAGTGGGCTTGACAAACCACCTGTAAAAATCACACTCTTTCATCTCTTTGACACTTTAAATGACACAAGTTGTATTTCCTTTCACAACTTTGAAGATCAGATAGATAGATAGATAGATAGATAGATAGATAGATAGATAGATAGATAGATAGATAGATAGATAGATAGATAGATAGATAGATAGATAGATAGATAGATAGATAGATAGATAGATAGATAGACCGACAGACAGACAGAAGGATGGACGGACGGACGGACGGACAGACAGACAGATAAATAGACAACATGTGGTGCTGATCATTCCAGGAGCCAGGAAAAGTCTACAGATGGACTTTGTTGACTGCAAATAATGAGTAAGTACCCTGATTTGTTCTATTTAATGTCACGTTTTACAAACCCACGTGCTGCCAGGCAAATTTTGCCCTCTAGACACCAAGATTTGAATATTGCGATTTAATGTTGGTAAATAACAGTGTACACACTGTAAAAACTATTCCGCATTTTAGTTTTTTCAATCATAAAGTTTTCACTCTCTCAACTAGTCTGTAATAGAGTGTGTGTTGATTCAAATTACAAACATGCTGAACCAGCATCCTTTAAGTTGCACAATATACTTCCAATCCAACAGGTGGCGGAATATGCACCATTAAGTCAGTTTGCAACTGCCAGTTAAACACCAGAAGAAGTCATATTTTTTACCAGAATTTTTAAATCTTCATTCATCACATTTTGTAAGCGATGCTTCTTCAAATTTGTATTATATTGTAAAATTACATACATGAACTGATTGTCAATGTACTGTTCCAGTATAAATAAAAAAATTAATTTCTAGAATAGATTAGATCTTTACTAATACATGTGCCCCGGCCCCCTAGTCAAGATTAAATTGTATGTTTGAGCTGTCTCAACTCAAAATAACTTGTAGTAAGATGTCTTAAAATACATCAGTGTCATTTTTTTTTCTCCAGGTGCACACCAGTAATATATTTTTCTAAGGCCAATTTTATAAATGTGGCTTAAATAGCCTAATCTAACTA